>ML685789.1:7180800-7207256 GCA_007922175.1 Pelusios castaneus
CTTGGTGATGGGGCTGGTCAGCAATGGGGACCAGCTGTGGGAGCAGGACAGGCCAGTGCTCAGCACTGAGGCCTGGTGCAAAGCACTTGCTTGGGCCAGAGGCCACAGACTGCAATGCTCCCATCCCACCCCTGGGCTGCTGATCTGCCCCAGCAGATCTAGGGCCTGAGGTGGGGACTCAGGAAAGGAGAGGGGGCAGGCTGGCTATGACATACCAAGGCTTGGAGCATTGTTGAGCCACCATGCTGACTTCCCCTGGGGGCCTGTCAGAGGAGACTGGCGCAGGAGACCCCGCTGGTTCAGGGCCAGATTGCTGCAAGGCCCTCCTTTAGCTCAGGGTCCATGGCTGCAGCCCCTAAAGATGTGCATTAATCTGGCTCTGGTCCCATGCTTTTTTCCAGCAGTTCATTTGAGCAGGAAAAGTAGCAAGTATTAGAAATGCTCAGTTTCACAAGATGAATTTCACATTGTGTCAAGAGATTATTTTTTTTTTGCACACATCAATTTTCTTATCCAATCATTTTCCAGATTTGCCCTACAATTTAACATTCATTTTCAGTAAGGCAATTTTTGCCTTGCTTCCAACTGAATCCTGCAGACAAACCATAATCCTGAGTTTATTTTCACGTTTGCCATATAAAATGACTGCCATCAAGTTCAATTACAAGATCACTGTGGGGTGAATTAATAACATATGGTCTGAGAGGAAGCAAACTCAATCTTTAGGCATTTCACTTATCACTTTTTAATAATCAAATACATGTGAAGTAATTAGATTGAGTGCTAAGCGTGAACATCTGCAAGTCTTTTAAGATGTTATTAGCTACAGGTAAAAATCTGGAGGATAATAAACAAGAACAAATATATTGATTACAAAAATAAAAGCCACTCTGTGCTTTCCACCTCAAAAGACTCAAAAGTGATCCTATGAGGCTCAAGAGAACTAAATACTTAACTACTTTTCCATTTTGTATTTTTGCTAGGACTGGTGGTACCAAAGTATCACAAGAAAAGCTGTTCTTGAATGATTTCTGAACCAATTTATGTACATCTGAAATCTTAGGTGAGAAAAATATCAAAACGAGACAAGCCTTAGAATTCTGCCTCTTGAGCATGCAAAACTAATATTATTGAAGGACTGTTGCCTATCTCCCCCCCATTTTTCTCCCCCTCCCCAATCACAAAGGGCAAACTCTCCTATCCTCATGAGCTATTCTTCCATCGACAAAGGTCAAATTAAGACAGGAATATCAAATTTGAGAATGCACTTGCATTCTTTTTAAGAATGTTCTTTACTCATATATAAAAATACAATCACAATTATGTTTTTTAATTACATTTTCTTGGCTTCAATGTTTGAGAATGTATCTCAGATATTTACTGAAAAAATTGAGTTAAACCACCAAAATATCACAAATTATGTTTATGTATGACAAGTAATTTGCACAATGAAATACAGAAATCAAAAGCTAAAAGAAGGGGCTATCCTATATGGTACTCACAACCAATGTAGATGCATATGATATAAAAACAAACAGATAAAAAAAATGAAAACTCTGTAATAACAGTTCTAGCCTCTATATATATTTTTGTACAAATCACAAGTTTAGTTAAGATAAATTAATTTTAATAGAGTACAATATTTCCCCTGGGAAAAAGTCATTAAGTAATTTTGCAGAATTGGATGTTATATGAAGAATTTCTCTCTAAATTTTTGGTGTTTGCATTTCACCACTTGAGTTAACTATTGATAAATCCAAAAATATTGATAACCGTTCCTTAATTCTATTCCATTGCCAATTTAATTACAATGCATTTCATTCTCATGAAATACTGTATTTAAAAAATTGATTAAATACGTGAGAAAGGAAATAAATGGGTTACATTTGAGTTATATGAATGCATTTTGATAACCCTGCAGGAAGCCACCACACATCCTGTTTCTCTTAGCTGCTTTGAAGTCCCATGTTAGTTGCATCACATTATCTGTGTCCCTTCTCTTTCCCCGCTCCCACACCCAATGTTTTAGGGCAATCATCCTTTGGTTTTCCAGATTATTGAATTTACTCATTTTAAGCTATGACAGCCATTCCTCACCCACCGAAAAAGTCAGACTCTTTTTTTCTCCCCCACTCCAAACACACATTAACACAAGTTACTGTTTCCAGAGTAGCCCTGTACCAACTTCCTGCTGCATCAATAATTTCGCAAGTTTTGCTTAACAAATAGGCTCTTATGCAGAGGGTTTTTTGGAGCAGTTTTTGTTGGTTAGCATAAAAAAAAAAAAGAACTTCACTGAAACGTGCACTCATTGCAGCATCTTAATTCCAACTGCTCAACAGCATCCTCAATTACATGTCAGTTTCCTCTGCATGTGTCAGTTCTGCTCCCAAGAGCTAGTTCTCTGCCCTCAAACAGAAAGCCATTCCTCCCAAGAGCAACTTCCACAGCCTTCTTGAATGGACTCTGCCTGTGTCAGTCACACTCCTCGCCACCAAGTCCCTGTGACCCGCATACAGGTCCCTTCCTCAATAACTCCCGCTGCCAGCTTCCTCTGCACATATCCACCTGGCTCCCAGCCTCAATAATGCCTTTGCCAAAGATGCACCCATACAGCAATCCACTCCCAAACCGAATCCACTACCTACAGACAAAACACTGATTTCCTACTACCCCAGTACACCCAGAGAGCCCTATACCCACGGTGTACTCCAGCCCCAGCCCCCATTCCCAGCGTGCCCCACACACACACACCCGGGCCCCACAGAAGTGCCTGTACCATCACCCCCTGCCGTGACTAGCTAGCGCCTCGCTGAGAGCTCGGCTGCCGCTAGCACGCTGACCCCTAGCCCTGCGGAGGGGAAGGGACAGGCGCCCACCCCGAGACGCCTCCGCCGCCCCACAGGCCGGGGCAGGAGCTGAAGCCGGCCGCAAGAGGCAGGAGGGAGGCGCGGGCAGAAAGGGAAAGCAGGGAGACAGGACAGCTCCCACACGGGGCGGGCGGAGAAAACAGGTCTGGGGCAGCAGCACCGGTGACTCGGCCCGGCAGCCCAGTACAGAAGGGGCCTGGATGGGTCCGGGCCCGCCCAGTCCCGGCCCTACCCGCGCCCGCACTCACAGATCTTCCCCCGCAGGTTCTGTAACACTCGGACCGCCTCGCTGCCGCCATCCTCAGCCGCCATAGCTGCGCAGCGCGCGAGCCAGGACTCGGAGGCGGCTCCCCGTACCCTGTAGGGCCGGTCCCTTGTGCAGCGGGCGGGGGAGGACTCAGACAGCGACGGCCCCGGCAGGCTGCGCCTCGCGCCGCCCCACCTCTCCCATTGGCTAGAGTACAACGAGAGGCGCGTGCGCACTTCCCCTCTCGCCGACGCTTGGCAGTTGACTTCTGATGACGCTGTCGGAGCCCGGAAGTGGGACAGTTCCTGTCTCTCGAAAGCGGGCCTGCGCGTGCCAGGGCAGTAACGTCCCAAGCAGCTTGGGCGCGCCGGGGGCGGGGCTCCCGTGCCTGACACCCAATGAGGGAGCGCTAGGAGCCGGGCACGGGCAGCCTGCCGGCCCCTTACGGGCGGGCGCAATGTCAGGGTGAACGCGGTGGGGCGGGCTGGGTAGTGGAAACAGCGGGGACCTTTATGGTTTTGACCCCGAAATAAAACTCTGTGGAGGCGTGGGCGGGTTTTGTAAACAAGTTAGGCTGAAAAATCCCATTACCGCGTGGGTTCTCTCCTCGCCTCCCCAACCCTGCGTGCGATCCAGGCGTTGTTGCTCATTGTTTGGATCAGACACTCCGCAGGGACTATCTCCCTCTGTGTGTGCATCGCCAAGCACCATGGGGCTGGGCCTTGTAGGGACTATTAAATATGACGAATACTAAGTGCAAGGAGATTTTTCACCCCCGGAGCTCCAACCACTTTGCAAAAGTAGAAGGTGTCGGCTTATTTAACCAACAGTCTCACTGTGGGAAAAAATACCCAAGAAAATTTTGCATTGATGTTGACCCCTGCAAGTCAGCAAGGCTGTGTTTTGCATGACTTCAGTTGGGACTTTCCTGGGGTTGGTGGCGCTTTGAGGGAAAGAGCCCTTTTTTGCTGTCTCCCCCTGGCCCTGTCTACACTGGAATTAAAGACTTGTGTTTGGCCTAGATCGGCTGACTTGGGCTCAAAATTGCTGTGTAGATGTTAAGTTCCAAAGTGGGTAGCCTTGTTAGTCTAGTTCAGCAAAACAAACAAGGAGTCTAGTGGCACTTTAAGCATATGACAAAGTGGGACTTTCTCCCACAAAAGCTCATGCAATAAATAAATTTGTTAGTCTTTAAAAGTCCCACTAGACTCGTTTGTATAAATGTTGGATCTTTGACTGCAGCCCTGGCTCTGGCACCCTTCATCCACATGAGGTCCCAGAGTTCAGGGTCCAGATCAAGTCCAAATGTCTACGCAGCAATTTTACAGTTCAAATCAGGCCAACTGTGGTAGTATAATTGCTGTAAACTATGTGGCCTAGATTGTGTAGCAAAATGCTATAACTAAAAAGCAAGAGTTTACCTAAATGATGGGAGGGTGGGTTATCCCATCACTGATGTATTTTCTACAAGTCTGAGCCTAGAGGAAAGCTGATACTGGGGTTGTACTAGGGGAGCTGAAAAATCTGCCACATGTGAACCAGGGAATACATGAAGTAATATTCTTTTCCTCTCTACCATTGTCTACAGATGAAGCAAAAGTACACTAGGTAATATCCATTAGGAAATGCATTGCAATTATGTAAGCAGGTTTCAGGAGATTCTGTAGAAATTGGGCATGATAGTTGTCAGATGTAAAGCTCTCTTAAAGGATGGAATATTAAAAGAAACGTCAGTGGCAGTTAGAAATGACAGTTGTTAGGACTCTTTAAAGTAAAATGTTTGACAGCAAGTTTCTATCAGTTTCTGTGGCAGTTATGAATGAACAAGATTTGGAATTAGTTCTTTCTGGTACATCAGAGGAAAAAAAGCTGCACTCAGAGGCTCCATCTGCATTCACAAATTGCTGCATCGTACAGCTGAAGTTGTGACTGTCAGTTCTTCCTGAATTGGTGCTGAAAATGGTTTACATGCTAGAATCAATAGGACTCAGCAGTTTGCAGCACTTAAAAGAAAACATAAAGTTGCTTCCTCTAAATCTCAAACTTTCTGCAACAATGCCTGAAGACATTTTTCCACTGTTTATTACAGTTTCATTTTTGAACGGTGCAGGAGCACCACTTGCTATCAAACAATTTCAGCAACCTTTAAAAATGGATCCTCTTTCTTTCATGGGATACCATTTCTCTACTCTGTTTTGGAAGAACAGAAAAGGTATTGTTATAAGAATTACAAAGTACCTATACTAAGAATAAGTAACCAATGTTTTGTAACCAGTGATAGGCGTTTTACTTTGTGTCTTTCCGTTTCAAAGAGAACATTAACAGTGATAGAATCATAAAAATGTAAAGCTGAAAGAGATCTTGAGAGGTCACGTAGGCCAGCTCCCTGCTTGGGGGCAAGACTACCTATGCCTAGGTCACTGGTTCCCAACCTTTTTCACTCAAAGGCCATAGGTTTCATTTTTACATCCCTGAAGGCCCTCAGTCTCTGTCAGCAGCCCCTGTTCACCCATCACCACCCCCACTACTGCAATCAGATAGAAGGAGGTCAGTGAGGAGGCTGCCTCCTTGCTGATCTCCCATCTTTTTGGCTGCAGTAGGAAATCCTATAGCCCTGTCCTCTCCACCTGGGTCCCTAGGCAGTGGCTCCCTTCTGCCGCCAGAGGGACAGAAGATCAATGGTCTCCTCCCTCTGGCTCCAGCAGAAGCCCCAACGCCTATGGACCTAGTTAGAGCACTTTGCTACACTCCTTACTACAGACAAGGGGAAGGGAGCACTGATCTCCCATCCTCTTGGCTGCAGCAAGGAGTCTGCATTAGTCTTTTAGCCTCATGGAAATGCATTCTGCCTGGGTACTTAAACAGCCAGCAGGAGGGAGCTGTGGGCCACCTTGAAAGGCCCCCTCAGGCCACTTTTGACCCTTAGGCCACAGGTTGGGAACCATTGGCTTAGGACATCCCTGACAACTGTTAATCTAACCTGTTCTTAAAAACCTACAGTGATGGAGTTTGATGTGGTGAAACTCACGTACCATGTGTTATGGTGTATGCTACACTAGAGCACCCTCCTTCATCAGGATATGTTGTTGCAGGGAGAAACTCCATCACAGGCTGGAAAAGGGTTAATAGCCAATTATTGATTAGTTGGGGGAGAGAGGGTTAATAGCCAGTTATCTAAGAAATGTGGGAGAAGACTCTGGAGAAATCAAATGAGACTGAAGATGGAGACCAGAGGAGAATGGACTTGTTGAGAGAGAAAGAGAGAGAGAGAGAGGGAGAGAGAGAGAAGAAAAAAAAAAAGACTATGATTATTAGTTTGAGCTTTTGTTGCCTTGAAATGGGGTGGACTTGGATGCTTCCCTGTCAGAGAGCTGAATAGTGCACAGAGACAGATTAATTCAACATCAGTCCTGATGCAAGGGTGCACTTTAATGCCAAATGTGTACCACAACATGGAGATTTCACAAACTCCATTAGAGAATTATTCCAATACTTAACTATCCTTATAGTTAGAAAAAAATTCCCAGTAGCTAATTTAAATCTCTTTGGCTACAGATTAAGCCCATTTCTTCTTGTTCTAGCATCAATGGACTTGGAGAACAATTGATAACTGTTCTTTTTATAGCAGCCCCTAAAATATTTAAAGAGTGTTGTCAGTTCCCCACTCAGGCTAAATCTACACTGCCAGGAAAATTCGGCAGCAGTTGATGGAAATTAGTTTGCATAGTTTGTGTAACTCCCGTCAGCTTCCTAACTCCCCTTCAGCATGATGTCTTCACTGTGCTGCGCTTCTCGAGGGGTGGTTTTATTAAGTCAATATCTAGATTAATTTAGCATGTCTTAACTGACCACTTAGTCGATCTGGAAAGATCAATCTGATGGCAGTGACTTTGCCACCATCTATGTTGACCTGGCCTCAGTCTTCTTTTCTGAAAATTAAATATGCCCAGCTTTTTAAACATTTCCTCATTGTTCAGGTTTTCTAACCCTTTTATCATTTTTGTTGCTCTCTCCTGGATTCTTTCCAGTTTGTCCACATCTTTCCTAAAATGTGGCACCCAGAAGTGGACTCAGCACTCCAGCTGAGGACTTACTACTGCTGAGGAGAGCACCTACGGTGCCTTATATACAAAACTCTTATTGATACACCCCAGAATTACCTTAACTTTTTTCTTAACTCATCATATTATTGGCTCCAGTTCAATTGGTGATCCAGTATAACCCCCAGATCTTTTTCAACAGTATTACCACCTAATCAGTTATTCCCCATTTTGTAATGATGCATTTGATCGTTTTTATCTTCTCATTGTATCACTTTGTATTTGTCTATATTGAATTTCATCTTATTGATTTCACACCAATTTTCCAATTCCTGAAGGTCATCTTTTATTCTAATCCTGTCCTCCAAAATTCTTGCAATTCCTACCTGGTTGATATCATCCACCAAATTTGTAAACATAGTCTCTACTCCATTCCCCAAGACATTAATAAAAATACTGAATAGTACTGGACCCTGGATGGACTTTAAAGAACCACATTAGACAAGTCTTCCCAGTTTGACAGTGAACCAGTAGGTATGTTTTTTCAGACAGCTAAGCACCGTCGTATAGTTATTTAATCTAGACCACATTTCCCTAGTTTTCTTATGAAAATATCATATGACCCTGTTTCAAAGTGTCAAACGCCTTATTAAAATCAAGATATAACATGTCTAGTGCTTGTCCTCCTTATCAACTAAGCCAATATCTCTGATAAAGAAAGAAGTTAAGTTGATCTGGCATGATTTGTTCTCAACAAATTCATGTAGGCTGTTTCTTGTAACCCTATTTATGTAGCCCTATGTATTGTTCTTTAGGGCTATGTCTACACTACAGACTCTGTTAAGTCGACTTAGAGCATCCACACTAAACACTCCACTCGACTGCCTGCATCCACACTGGCAGGTGCTAGGTTGACAGAGGAGTGTTGTGGGGGCCTGGAGCTATATTTCCTCTAAGCTACGGGTGTGCGATGGCGCAGGGGCCGCTGCACACCCATGCACCCCGATCCCCATGTCTCTTTCTTCTTCCCAGCCTGATCCCTGCTGTGTCTCTTCTCCCCAGCCCCCAATCGCCCCCCAGTCTCTTCCTTCTCGCCCCCCGATCCCCGCCGTGTCTCTTCCTTCTCCCCAGCCCCCAATACCCACCATGTTTCTTCCTTCTCCCCAGCTCCGGATCCCTGCCGTGTCTCTTCTTTCTCCCCAGCCCCTGATCTCATTGCATCTCTTCTCCCCAGCCCCCGATCCCCCCGTGTCTCTTCTCCCCAGCCCCCGACCCCCCCGAGTCTCTTCTCCCCAGCCCCCAATCCCCGCTGTGTCCCTTCTCCCCAGCCTGATTCCCTGACCGCAGCTCCCTTTCTCCCCAGCTGCGGCTCCCCTTCTCCCCATCCGTGGCTCTCCCCTTCACCCCAGCCCATCTCCCCAGCCCCGGCTCTCCCCTTCACCCCAGTCTGATCTTCCCCAGCTCACCCCAGCCTGATCTTCCCCAGCCATGGCTCTCCTCCAATTAGCCCGACTCCAATTAGGTTGACTTAGGGCTATTCCCCATCCACAGCAGCTTTAAGTCGACCTAACAAGGTTGACTTAGATGTTGTCGATCTTCAGAGGTGGAGTTATTAAGTCGACTTCAGGAAGCATTTAAGTCGACCTAAGGAAGTGCCCAATGTGGACGCAGCATTCTGTAGGTTGACTTAAGCGTCGTTAAGTCGACTTAAGATGCAAGTGTAGACATACCCCTGATGCTTATAAACTGATTGTTTAATAACTGATTCCAATATCTTTTGAGGTATCCACATTAGGCTGACTGATCTATGGTTTCAAGATTGCTTCAGTTGATTCCTTAAGTACCCTAGGACAGTAGTTTTCAGACTTTTTTTTCTCAGGACCCTGTTTAAAAAAAATAATTTATTTCCACGACCCAACAATTACATCTTTCAGCAATGCATTCAAGGGGGTGCCACAACCCAGTACTGAGGATCTACCACCTGCAGTTTGAAAACCACTGCCCTAGGATGAACGTCATCAGGCCCTGCTGCCTCAACTACATTTAACTGAGCTAAATCTTCTTTAACACTTTCCTTTGCCTACTTGTTAAAATTAACTAAGTTAAGCATCTAGTTACCATTAACCTTTTTAGTAAAGACTGATGCAAAAATATCCCTGAAACGCATATGCCTTTTTGTTATCTGTCGTTCTCTCTCCTCCTTGCTAAGGACCTACACTTTCCCGTCTTTTTTTTTTTTTGCTCCTAATATATTGATAGAACCTCTTCTTATTGCCTTTTATGTGAGTTGCTAGATCTAATTCATTTTGTGCCCTGACCTTTCTAATTTTGTCCCTACATGCTCATGCTATTTGTCTGAATTCATTTTTAATCTACTTATGTTTCTCCTTATTTTAGGATTCCGTTTTGATTTTTCAGGTAATTAAAGTACTCTGGGAGGAGCTATATTGCTTTTTACTATTCTTCCTTTTTTGACATTGCATATGAATAATTTGCTGTTCTCCCGTTAATATTGTCTCTGAGAAATTGCAGCCTCTCCTGAACTCCTTTTTCCCTGAGAGTTCCTTCCCAGAGGACTTGACTTTGTTGAAGTCTTCTTTGAAGTCCTTTGTTCTTATCATGCTGCTGTCATTCCTTCCTTTTCTTTGAATCAGGAAATCTGCCATTTCATGATCACATTCACCCAAATTGCTTTCCATCTTAAGAGTCACAATCAATTCCTTCCTGTTAGAATCAAGTCTAAAATGATTGTCCAACAGGTTAAAAAGCCATATGTGAAGTGTATACACAATGAGCAGAAGAACTGACTCTGGATGGATTCTAATCCACAATATTTGAATGACTTGCCATCACTAAACCAATCAGGGAATTTTTGCCTGTTACTATAACTCTAATATGCACTCCACTGGGCCACAGAGCTCACCAGGGGGGACCAAGAAATTATTTAAATGTAGCTTCTTCCTCAAGCAAAAAGAAAAAGAATGTTTATTTCCACAAGAGTGAGAGTGTTGTAGGAAGGGCCTTGTGACTCAAGACATGGAAGTAGGTTCCCACAGTATGTTCAGGCTTCAGACTTATTCATGATATATGGGTGTCAACATGTTCAGGAATCAGCAGTGGTAACCGCCCAGTCTCTGGCCAGTCCTAAATCAAGAGGACAGTAACCTGATTGTTCTTGAAGAATGAGAGAAGTTTTAATTGTAAATAAGGAATAACATGGAGGTTTAGAAGGAGGGGGCATAGTCATGGGTTGGCCCGGGCCCACCACCTTGGCCCTGAGGCTTGCCCACCTTAGCACCTCGCAATGGTGCAAACTTCGCCATCACGGCTGTGGGGCTGTCCAGCAGCCAGTGGCCGTAAGCAGAGCAGAGTCACTGCTGCCTCTGCCTCACTCGCAGCTGCGGCTGCCAGCTTCTGGCTGGCTCCACGACTGTGGTGGCGACGTTCGTACTGCTGCTGGCCTGAGTGATGCTCTTCTTCTCTCTCAAGGGCAACTTCCGGTCACATGCACTTTCAGGGGCCCAGCCAGAAAACAGGCTGGCTACGCCTGTCACCTTTAGAAGTCACCTTTAGACAAGAGAGAAGACTTTACTAGCTAGTTAGTAAAGCAATTTGCATTTCTATTCTTTCTACGTGTCAATAACAATTGATAAGATTTCAGGATTTGAATCTAAGTTGGTTTTATTTCGGTTTTATCTACCTTTGTGTGAAAGGTTCTGTTGGAATACACTAGCCTCATCCCAGAATATTTTAGTTACCCCAGTGGTGCTTTACCCCAGCAGGTTTCAGGTATGCCTGCTAAATCATATATTGCTTCATTTAATGCTGAATTGTAAGCCTCTTCGCACAGGCTATCCACATCATAGATACACAAACTGACACCCTGTTTATTAACTCCTATAAGCTGACAACAAATTGAATCTCTTACCTCAGTGGTATGCAGATTCTGTCTATGTAGGTTTACTTTCTAGCACTGGTGGACCCAAGTTAGTCTGAGAATGTAAAGATATCCCATTAATAAAACATTCTGATGATCGTGAAAAAGGAACTTTGGAGTACTGTTCAGTTATATTAGCTTCAGTTCGCAGTAGAGGGACATAGTTAACACTACAGGTCTCAGTTGCCACAGATCTATTATGTAACAAATACACTTCAAGAAGGTGGAAAGGGCTATTTAGAAATGTGGTGTTCCTATTTGTTTCCTTAGGACCATATAGTCCCTTTTATGAAGAATAAGGCACAGAAATGTCCACAAATGTTTAAGACCATTGGATCTTCAGGAAAACTGTCTAGCGAACCACAAGTGGTTTGACTTGGTGCCCCCTTGTAGAAAGCTAAAATCCAGGGATCCTGTTTTGAGGACGATTTTAGCAATCTGACCTTTCATAAGTGATTGCAAATGGGGTACAGTGCTAAATATACCAGTGGGTTATGCAATGATCGCTTCTAAGCTCATTATCTGAGATAAGGATTGCATCTAATTGCAGATGCTCTGACTGCACCAGCAATTTATTATGAAGTAAAAAGCTGTGGATATCTGTTGATAGTAAGTTACTGATGCTCAAGTACTAATCTTTTTTCCTGTCATCCGTTCTTTTGCTGGCATTGTACTTCTTACTGAAGTTTGGTCTACACTTAGGACGTAACACCAACATAGCTACGTCAGTCAAAGATATGAAAAATCCACACCCTCTGCGATGCCAATAAAACTCACATTCTAGACACAGTAATGCTGACAGAAGAGAGCGTCTATTAGCACCGTTAATGCTGTTTGGTGAGGTGGTTTTCCTACACTTTCTCTAACAGAAGGAATTTTTCTGCATGCTGTATCAACTCTAAGAGGCTATGGCAATTTAACCATGCTAATACTCCTGTCGTAATTCTGCACACAATATTTTAAAATTCCTCACATTTTATTTGTCAAAATAACACATTATGATCACTCCAGTTTCAATTATTTTGGTAAACTATTTCAAAATACCTGTCAGCAAGTATAAGAACATAAGAACATAAGAAAGGCCGTACTGGGTCAGACCAGAGGTCCATCAAGCCCAGTATCTGTCTACCGACAGTGGCCAGTACCCAGGTGCCCCAGAGGGAGTGAACCTAACAGGCAATGATCAAGTGATCACTCTCCTGCCATCCGTCTCCATCCTCTGATAAACAGAGGCTAGGGACACCATTCTTATCCCCTTTCTGGCTAATAGCCATTTATGGACTTAGCCACCATGAACTTATCCAGTTCCCTTTTAAATATTGTTATAGTCCCAGCCTTCACAACCTCCTCAGGTAAGGAGTTCCACAAGTTGACTGTGCGTTGTGTGAAGAAGAACTTCCTTTTATTTGTTTTGAACCTGCTACCTATCAGTTTCATTTGGTGACCCCTGGTTCTTGTATTATGGGAGTATTTAAACAACTTTTCCTTGTCCACTTTTTCCACATCCGTCATAATTTTATATACTTCTATCATGTCCCCCCTCAGTCTCCTCTTTTCCAAGCTGAAGAGGCCCAGCCTTTTCAATCGTTCCTCATACGAGGCACTCTCCAAACCCCTAATCATTTTAGTTGCCCTTTTCTGAACCTTTTCTAGTGCTAGAATATCTTTTTTGAGATGAGGAGACCACATCTGTACACAGTATTCGAGATGTGGGCGTACCATGGATTTATATAAGGGCAATAATACATTTGCAGTCTTATTTTCTATCCCCTTTTTAATGATCCCTAACATCCTGTTTGCTTTTTTGACCGCCTCCGCACACTGTACGGACATCTTCAGAGAACTATCCACAATGACTCCAAGATCTTTTTCTTGACTCGTTGTAGCCAAATTAGCCCCCGTCATATTATAGGTATAGTTGGGGTTATTTTTCCCAATGTGCATTACTTTACACTTATCCACATTAAATTTCATTTGCCATTTGGATGCCCAATCACTTAGTTTTGTGAGATCTTTTTGAAGTTCTTCACAATCTGCTTTGGTCTTGACTATCTTGAGTAGTTTAGTATCGTCTGCAAACTTAGCTACCTCACTGTTTACCCCTTTCTCCAGATCATTTATGAATAAATTGAATAGGACTGGTCCTAGGACCGACCCTTGGGGAACACCACTAGCTACCCTTTTCCAATCTGAGAATTTACCATTTACTCCTACCCTTTGTTCCCTGTCTTCTAACCAGTTCTCAATCCATGAAAGGACCTTTCCTTTTATCCCATGACAATTTAACTTACATAACAGCCTTTGGTGAGGGACCTTGTCAAATGCTTTCTGGAAATCTAAGTACACTATGTCCACTGGATCCCCCCTGTCCACATGTTTGTTAACCCCTTCAAAGAACTCTAATAGATTAGTAAGACACGATTTCCCCTTACAGAAACCATGTTGGCTATTGCTCAACAGTTTATGTTTTTCTATGTGACTGACAATTTTATTCTTAACTATTGTTTCAACTAATTTGCCCGGTACCGACGTTAGACTTACCGGTCTGTAATTGCCGGGATCCCCTCTAGGGCCCTTTTTAAATATTGGCGTTACATTAGCTAACTTCCAGTCTTTGGGTACCGAAGCCATTTTAAGGGACAGGTTACAAATCTTAGTTAACAGTTCCGCGACTTCACATTTGAGTTCTTTCAGAACTCTTGGGTGAATGCCATCTGGTCCCGGTGACTTGTTAATGTTGAGTTTATCAATTAATTCCAAAACTTCCTCTAGTGACACTTCAATCTGTGACAGTTCCTCAGATCTGTCACCTACAAAAGCCGGCTCAGGTTTGGGAATCTCACTAACATCTTCAGCCGTAAAAACCAAAGCAAAGAATCCATTTAGTTTCTCTGCAATGACTCTATCATCTTTAAGCGCTCCTTTTGTATTATCATCATCAAGGGGCCCAACTGGTTGTTTGGCAGGCTTCCTGCTTCTGATATACTTAAAAAACAATTTGTTATTACCATTGTTCTGTAACAATGCCGACAATCAAAAAGATTCAGAACATGTTTTTTGACAGATAATTCCTTACTACGCAGAATACAGAACTTTGAGTAATAATTCATTTAAACTATAACTCAGAAATGTATTTCCCACACCCCTAAGAAGAGTGCAAAGGCTTGGGGAACTCAGCCTTTGGGGAGTCAGGGATAATGGAGTAGCTGATTGAGAGGGACATGATTGCTGGTAAGGAGCCTGGGAGTGAACCAGGAGGATTGTTAAGTGTGGGTGGGCAATGTATGGAACATATTTTCTGTTGGGGAGGGATTTTTGGGGAGCCTTCCTTCTCCAAACACTAGCTGACTCCTAGCCTTTCCCATTCAACCAAACATATCTGCACATCTGCATGTGGCCCTGCACCGCCACTCCTCCTGGTCTTTCTGTAGCCCTATACCCCCTCTCTCCATTCAGCTCGGCATAGCTACCCTGTCCTCATGTGCCCTGGATCTTCATGCCCATTCAGCCCCTGGCTCAGTGCTGTGACCCCACTATCTCCTGTGCTCCCACCTCAGTTTATCCTACCTCACTAGCTCTTCTGAATCCCAGTCTCTGTGACCTCCTCCCAGCAGCCCAATGTTCCTTGCTCTGTCCATCTCCCCCATGTCCCATACCTCCTCACCTGTTGGTGGGCAAAAGATGTAAATGTAGATTCCCTTCACCTCCCTGTCAGAATCAGTTCTTCTATGGCGGGAGGGGGAAATCTACCGGGGACATTAATTCTGCGCTTTATGCTGTGATGTAGAATTCCCCCAGGAGTAATGCTGACATAGATGCTATAGCACAGCCAAGGTCTTAGACTTCTAGTACACTAAGGGTGTCAAACTCATTTGATATGGCGGCTA
The DNA here is from genome assembly GCA_007922175.1 of Pelusios castaneus. Classification (NCBI taxonomy): domain Eukaryota; kingdom Metazoa; phylum Chordata; order Testudines; family Pelomedusidae; genus Pelusios; species Pelusios castaneus. Next base: position 7,195,782 of record ML685789.1, read on the forward strand.
GATTTGACTTAAATGTACTTCAAGTGGGCCGTACATACCATCAATTGAAATACTAGGGCACCCGCGTGGCACCGTGGAGCGCTGCGTATGCGAGACTGTGCGGCGCAAGACCGCCCTCTCTCTCTGTTAAGGAGAGTGTGGTCTTGTGGCGCACAGTTTTGCACACCCAGTGCTCCGAGATGTTGCGAGACAGGGCACTCTTGCAGCATCATGGAGTACTGAGTATGTAGGACCACACGCTTTCTCTCTGTTAGGAAGAGTGTGTGGTCCCATGGAGCACAGTCATGGGCCGAGTGGAAGAGGCGTGTGGGCCACATGTTTGACACCCCTTACTACACTCTAACTGTAGATGCAACGCCAGGCCAGCGAAGGTTAAAAACCAGCAAGTGGCTGACCTGTAAGCAACCCTAAACGACATATCAAAAGGGTATTCTAAGGATAAACGGGTCTGGTTTTTGTAGCTCGAAGCCATGTGAAGTAGACTAGAATCTTTTTAACTCATTTGCTTGTATTGTTAGAAAACCAAAGAGTAAATGTATCTATTTTTATCTGCATTCTGTTAGAAAGACAATAATGCAATATAATTAGAAACTATATCCTGTGCCTGTTTTATAATGCTTCATTACTGTATTCTACTGACTTTGAGCTCAAAAGGGGAGCTTATCATTTAAATGGGACGTGTGGTATAATATTATTGTTGTTCCCAACTCGCTTCAAAAATTGTAATGGCACATAGTAAATCACCTGGGATAGTTTGAATGACTGCTACTAACAGGATTGTCTGAGAAAGGATCCTCAGTAGCTATTACAGATTGTAGACTTGCCTTCATCAAAGCTTTCTGAGTGGAGCTACCTGTCAGTGCCCAGCCTGCTTAACTAAAAAGGAAAGCCTCACACCTGACCTTTCATCTCAGATTTCCTTAAACTTGAACAGGGAAGGTCTAAGCCATAGGAACAAAGTCTCCAGGTAGTTATTTGTATTATTCTGGAATTCACAAGGAAAAACTGTAACTGACTCTACAACTGAACTGCCTACTGGACTGAAATCCACTGAATTGTTTCTCGAAGACTTTTATAAATCAGCAACCTCCCCATCTTTGCTATGAAACAGACCTAAAGACTTGACATTCGTTTGTATATTGATCTTTTAACCATTCATATCTTTTTTCCTTTTCTTAATAAATCTTAGATTTAGTTATTAAGGATTGCCTGTAAGCATGTATTTTGGGAAGATCTGAAATATTCATTGAGCTGGGGAGTAACGTGATTGATCTTTTGTGATTGGAAGAATTTGATTTATGGTGAATAGGGTTTTTAATAACCTTTTACTATACAAGACCAGTTGTCTAGATGGGAAGCAAAGATTGGGACGCCTAAGGGGGCTGTGATTTTGGCTTCTTGTTAACCAGTGTGGTAAAATGGGCACAGTTTTGATTCTGGTTAGTGAATCTAATTGTAATGTAAACTACCCGTTCTTGGGAGTGACTGCTCCATTTCTTGGAGCCTGTCCTGATTTGATATTTCCAGTGTGGTCTATCCTAAGTACTGTGCTCACACTAGATTTTCTATGTCATATGAGAGTAGGAGTTTTTAGCTATTTCTGTAGTTTGTGGAGTAAATTGCTCCAATTTCTTGCATACAGTGGTACAGAATCCCTGGACCCAGACAGAGCTGTGACAAGAAGATGGAGTATTCTAGTTTTTTTTCCTGTTATTATGTGATTCAAGAAAATATAAAACAGGCAGAAAATGGCTGCATATTACCTGTCTCTCAGTGTAATGACTTAGCATATGAAGTGAAGCTGAGGTGAATTACTAGAGTTCTTCATTAATTCGAGGCCTAATTCATTTAGCAGTCAATGAAGTGATGTGATGGATTGGTGAGTGTTCAGTGGATAAGGGGTACACATTGTAGGGAACTCAGAGGATTTGGAGGCTGATGTGTGGCTCCTGCTAACCTGTACGGAGACAGAGAGCCTGGAGAGGCCTAGAAGCTAGTAATTTCAGCGAGCTAATCTAGAGGAGGCACAGATAAGGCTTCCTTACAGTAAGCCCAAGTGGTAGGGAAGTATCTCAGAAACCTGGATACTCCTGGGAAGCATCACAGGACTCATGGTAAATAATCAGGTGAGCACAAGTTGTCAGTGAAATTCTGTGGCCAAAACGGTCAATACAATCCTTGGATGCATAAACAGGGGAACTTTAAGCAGGGGTAAAGAGGTTTGGCAATGGCACTGACCACTGCTGCAACCGTGTGTCTAGTTCTGGTGTTCATAAATCGAGAAGAATGTCGATACAGTCGGGACCCGTTAGCACGCGGTCATCGGGAGCCATACAATTATAACCGCGTGTTAAGCGGACCGCACGTTAACGAGTCTCAACTGTATAAATGGACAATGAAATTGTTAAAAAAAATCTTCCAAATCAGAACTGAACAGCCGATATCACACTTGACAAGTCCCTCTAACTATTTTAGGCTCATCTGTCTCTGTGAAAAGCGAATATTTTCCAAAAATATACTCAGTTTAATTTTATACACCGCGTGCTAACTGAAACCGCATGTTAATTTTTTAGGTTTGGGGGACGTGATCCTACCGCATGTTAACCGAAACCGCGTGTTAACCGGCCGCATGCTAACGAGTCCCCACTGTACATGGGTTCACAGAAGAGCCAGAGATTAGAAAACATGCTTTGCACTTACAGGCTCAAGAAACTCAGTCTAATTAATTTTACAAAGCAATGGTTAAAGAATGATTTGATTACAGCCTAAACAAATCTACATGGGGAACAAATATTTTAAAATGTACTCTTCAATGTAACAGAGAAAAGTACAATATGAACCACATGCTGAAGCTAGACAAATTCAGACAGGAAATAAGGCAAAAAATGAATGTACTTAACAATTAGACTAATTTACTGCAGGTCGTGGTGGATTTTCCACTGACACATTTTAAAATTAAGATTGGATGTGTTGCTAAAATAAATGGTGTAGGATTTATTTTGGAGCAGTCCTATGGTCTATATTATAGAGGAGGTCAGAATAGTCCCTTCTGGCCTTGGAATCTATGAGCAAAACACTGCAAATTAGGCATTCCTTTAATCTTTAAGAGAGTCCTGAATGGAATCCTGGTTCCACTGAAGACAAAGCAAGTTTTGCCATTGACTTCAATGGTACTAGCATTTCACCCCATTTTTTCCATTTCCTGTAAAATGTCCTTATCTTTAAAGAATTTTAAATGTTTATTAATAGATAAACTGACATTTATAGAACATTATGGTCGCATGCATAAGCTCACAAAAGCTAGGAAATGACCATTAAAAGGTTGCACAACCTTAAAATAGTGCCTATGTATTATAGTATACACCTGTGCATATGCATTGTATAGTCTTTAATTCCATGCTCATATGATGTTTCTCCAATACTGTAATATTAGTTCAAGTTGATAGAAATGTTACAAGCTAATTCAGCATTAAGTTGATGTTTTTATTCCAGTTCCTAGTATACCAAGAGCTATATGACAAAAGCTATCATCCCAGTTGGCCTGGAACTCAATGAAGATTCTACAGGGTCTACCTCAAAGAATATTTTGCAGTTGCTGTCGGGAAGTTTGCCAGCTGCTACTCAGCTTGTTTTCTGTGCATAAAACTAAGCACTTTTCTCTCCATGGCTGTTCACCATTTATGAAACATCCAATTAACTTAAACTTTTCACAGTAATATTATTTTGAGTTTATAAATATAGTTGTTACTGTGTTGCCATCCCTTTACACTTAGTAAAAATCTTATATTGAAATAAAAAAATTTAAATATAGCAAATGAATAAAAGAGGAGATACAAATCTGTTGATCATGTAAATGATAAAAGTCAATATTAAAATCATTTTTAAAAATGGAGAGACTTACAAAAATAGGAATGGGTTATTTTAATCATGTACAACCAGAATTATAATCACTCTTTCTAAAAATAAAAGCCTTTTTTCCCCCAAACCTTTAATGTCTGTATTTAATGGTATTTTCTAAACAAAAATTCAGATGCCATTATAACAAATTACAGTCTTTTATAGCATACAATAGTTACATCTTTACTTTTTCTTAATTCCATTTTGGTCATTAGTACTTGACTCATTATGACTTCAATATGTTACTTGCAATAAAAAGTCCAACAATTAACTATAAACATGAAATAGGCATCTTAAAAACTGCTTTGCTATAAATTGTAGCGAATATACAGAATTATAAAGTCATTGTGTTTTTATCAAAATGTGCAACCTCCCACCCCAAACCTAACACAAGCTATCAATGTTTTTCTTATGAATCATACAATTATACAAAATATTTGTAAAATTCTTTTATTTATAAATATTCTACCTGATTTGCTTTGGTCTAGAATTATCAACATATAAATCCACTTAGAAAATATTCCCATGTATTCATCACATTTGTGTTGTATTTATGTCATAATCCCAGTTGTCTGGACCTAAAGCTACTTTGGAACCAAAACTCTCATTGATTCATAGCATTCATCCATGGCAGAATAAATAACTGGGCCATACTATTACTTCATTCAATCCTGCATTATTAGTTTAAGTGTACTTTTATCATACACAGGCTATCACTTCTTTTACAATGTATAAATAAAAACCAAATAAGTAAAGTGTATCATATTTGTATGTAGAATGAAGCTGAAGTTAACTACTCTTTCTCCTGCCCTTTATTTTATAATACTGTAAAGAGATGAAAATACTTGAAGAATAGATAATACAGATGCAAAATGGATACTTATCAAAGCAGCTCTATAGTATAAATTGTAGATCACAGTCATCTATCTTCCTTGACCATTTCAAAAAAGTATTTTCTTCACCACCTTCTTCTGGGAGAAAAGGATAGAATTTCACAGTTGGAGCACAAGGGCAAAAAGGGACAATTGTATTTACACTGGGGAGGGGGAAGGGAAGCTTCCACTGCCACAAGCCGAAAGACCAGGTTGGAGCAAGAGAGAAGGCAGGAAACAAATGATCAGATCTCAAACTTACAGAAAGGATAAGATCCAAGAAGAGCATATCAAGGCTGCTATTTTTCAGAGAGATGTAACTTTTTAATGTTTTCTTAAGTGGCTGTGGTTAAGAAATTCTTTTGCTGAGCCTGTAATTCTTGCTTGCGTACCATTTTTTAGAAGCTCAGACCTCCCACATGGAAGGGACTAGTATAAGCCACTATGGGTTGGGAGGACTGAGGCACCAGCTTCCAGGTTCAAGGCAGGCAGGCTGCCACACCCCATATCCAAAGGAAGGCTGACCGACAGGAGGTCTACACTTAAGCGTGCACCTTAGGGTTTGTCTACATGAACAATCAATTTGGAGCAAGCTGGGATGTGAATCTACACTGCACTAGCCTGCCACAGACTGTCTGCATGGACCCTGCTGACACACATTAACGATTTGTTGATTCATGTGCATCAGCAGGGTACACAAGTCAGTCTGTGGCTGGCTAGTGTGGGGTAGATTCACACTCCAATTTGCCACAAACTAAAGGTTCCTGTAGAGAAGTACTTGGGGAGCCAGAGCTAGGAACACTGACCCAGCTCTAACCAGACCCAGGGGATTAGAAACGTGGGATCCAACAACCGTGTTCCCAATAAAAAACGACGTTTGTACAGAGAAGACTGAGCCAGGCTGTGACCACGCAGCCCAGTGACAAATCCTTTACTCAGAAAGAGGGAAGCTTTTTTAACAGTCTCAAAATACTAGCTCCTCTCTTACTCAAGCAATCTATGACTACCATGCTGATCAGTGTATACATACAGAAATCAGGCTCATGGCATGAAATCTGGTGCAGGGTTGGGTTGGTACTCTTTGCTGGATGAACATCCTTTATTTAGGGAAGAACCTTCAAGAGACTACAACCCAAAGCATACAATTATCTCTCTGTTTACTTGTCAGCCAGAGAACTGGGCCAGCAGGTGACCCACTAATTAATGCACCATACTCCCAGAAACAGCAACTGCATTGTGGGTATAGGCAAGCCCCTATCCTCCCAAAATTCAAAGACTATCAGGGCAGAAGGACACTCCTCCTCCACACTAGACTGGTGTATGCCCCAGTTCCACAGTGGATTGCCTCAAGTGTTTACGTGGATGAAAGAAACTAAATATTCCCCACACCACGCAAAAGAGCAAATGAAAAAGATAATTTTTTATTAGTTGGTTTTAACCCATTCATTTGAAGACCAAGAGTTACTCCAGCTGCTCATGCAATGTGTGGAGTTATTGCAGCTGGAGGAATTCTCTTGGACTAAGCATCCCCCAATGAAAAGAAAGATAGTTCTAAAATTGCAGGAGTTGCAGAGCCACTAAAGGATGGGAAATGCATTTATATGAGATCTTTACAGTGAGCAATTCCACAACTCCTTAACCATGATGCTGAAGTGTGCATGTTTCATTTGACTCTCCAACAGTTAGGACCTGACCCTGGATTACTTGGCCTGCCATACAGTTGATAGCTGGACCTTCCAGGATTTATGAATCTTGGAAGACATTAATTGAATACGACAGTAAGGGCCATGAATCAGAGTTTCCAACCCTCACTGTCACTCAGAGACCCACTGCTTATCAGTGTAACTGCTACACTAAATATAGTGTAAAATAGTTTATACTGTTATATGAATATTACAAGGTTTGAGATACAGAAGTTTTCCAGAACTGAACTATACTTCATACATACATTTTCCATCTTTACCAAATTGCTTTAAGATACTATATACAGTATACACGTTAAGCCACAATCTTTTAAATTTTGTTTTTCCACTTATAGCACATTACTATTAAAGCTTGATTATAAATCACATCTTCTGTAGCACAAATTCTTCATAGTGAATGAACTTTGAACTTACATATTTGGCCTTTACTGTGTCGAGAGTGAAATACAGTATTGTACATTTAAGACAGTTCAGTGGCTAATTACTTGCAACTCCTAACAGAAGGGTTTTGATTGGACTTACTGTTTTCTTCTGTTTATGTATTATAACTATCTACTATTGCAGAACTAGTTTGGATTAGGCTTTTACTTTTCTCCATGTTTATGCTACTACAAATATTCTTAGCTTTTCTATTGCAGTATATTTTTTGCATATGCTAATATATGAAATGTATTTGGATGAAGAAATGTCATCTTCATTTTTTTAACCTTCCCAAATCTGGAGTTTCCTTTGCATTCCACACTTCTCTTTCTTCTCTTCTATTTGTCAGTGCTTTTTCCCCCCTTGTTTTTGACAACTGTCATTCAAAGTATAACTTTTGGAGTCATACTCTGTATACTATTCACTTCATTTACATTTGTATCAATGAAATGTTGAGTGTCCAAAGAGTTAGAGCTTTCATTACACAAATACTCTTTTCTATCCTGTTGACTTGGGCTTTTAAATAGATGTTTCTTCTGGTGCATTCCAAGTGCAGCTGCTGTCTTGCAAATTTTGGGACACTGAAAACAAGCATATCCTTTTCCATTATGTTCATGTACATGTCTTTGCTCATGATTCCTTTTGGTAGAAAGATATAAAAAACTCTGTAAGCAGAATTGACAGTGGTAGCGTTTTTCTCCAGTGTGTATTCTTTCATGTATTTTGAGTGTTTCATTTAAAGTGAATGCCTTATTACAATATTGACAGACAAAATCCTTGACACCCAAATGAATGCGTTCATGTTTCTGTAGGTTTCCTGGAACTGAAAAACATTTACCACAGGTTTTACAGGTATAGGGCTTTTCTCCAGTATGACATCTCATGTGCATTTTTAGTGTGGAGAGACTCTGGAACTGCTTTTCGCATAATTCACATATATGGGGCTTTGAAGTAGGTACGTGCCAATGTACAGGTTCTTGGATTTCTTCAGTGGAAGATTTCTCTCTCACACAGAGTTCGCAATGAAGATTAGGCATTTCTGTGTTTTCCTCTTTATTGATGCCCTTTTCGTCAGGTAAGTTTCTAAGTGCATACTCTCTGTCACATGTTTTTTTACTTTCACTACTGGAGTTCTTGTTTCCACGATTCTTCCTCCATTTAACTTTTCTCATTTTTCTTAGCTGTTTAGATTTCTTTTTTGGTTTGTAATTATAATAAGGTCTCCAGGGTTTGTCATTGGAATCTTGGTCACTAACATCATCACACATTTCAGTCAGTTCCATACATTCTGATCTGCAAAGCCTCGCTGGGCTTCTTTCTTTTCTCTTTGTTTCAGTCTCCTGTTGCTGATTGTCCTGTTCAGACTCACATTTAGACCTTCTGCTTCTTTTATAAAACAGATTGGATCCTAAAATGTGTCTTCTTACAATAGCCTCATTCCCAATTTTTACTGTTATTTGACAAAGAGGAGCAACATTGCTATCAGTAGATGTTCCAGGTAATGCAGGCTTCGCAATGTAGGTTTCAGTTTTACTTGATTCTTCAACAGTATCTGTTGTCTTGTTAGATGAACCTCCAGATCCTGCAATAGACTGTAACTCCTCAAGTGTTTCTCCTCTATTATATAGAAGTGTTCTCTTTTTTTCTTTAGTGGCTTTTGCTTTAGTAATTCCTCTTCCATAATTATCTGATCCATGTTTACTGTCATCTTTTATGGACTGACTGGCTGTATTGTTTGAGGATACTGTCTTACTGCTTTCCATAGAAGTGACTGCATTACTGTGCATTATAACTGATGAAACTCTACTACTGTGCATTATAACCGAGGGTGCAGAGCTGCTATAGTTGATAACAGAGGTTGAATTTTCACTCACATTACTGAAAGCCAGAACGGAGGAATCACATTCCTGAGAACCAGAACTAAATTCATTTGCAGCTGAGAGCACTGATTTTTCTGCAGTAAAAAAGTCATTTTGTAAATCAGAATTTAACATTTCTACTGCCCAGGATGAAACATTCCGAGTGTTCATAGAAGATGCTGTGTCACTGCATGAAGATGTATTTAAGGAAATGGTGGTATTGTTTGTTAATATATTAGTTTGAAAATTCAGTGAGGGTAGTTCAGGATTGAGAGGATTCTGACTAATGCAGTTATTAGAAGTAGCTTCATTAACTTGGTTGTTTGCGTGTACATTTTCATATGAAGCATTCTGGTAGGACTTATAAGGTAACCTTCTGCATTTCATAGGTAAAAGCCTATAAAGTTTGTAAGGATACATACTAGGCTTTAAGCCTCCATTAGCTGTTTTCTTATTTACTGCAAGTCGATGGTCAATTGCATGGAAAGATTTCTGATGGTTTTTTAATATGTAATAGGTCATAAAAGTCTCAAGGCAGAAAATGCACTGATAACGCCTTTCTCCTGTGTGCCAGATTTCATGTCTGGTACGATATTCTGCTAATGCAAATACCTTGTTGCAGTAATGGCAAGGATAAGTTCTTCTCCATGAATGCACATTTGCATGTCTTCGAAGACTGGACAATGTTACATAGCTACGTTTGCAAACAATGCATGTATATAATATTTGCCCATCAACAACTTTAACCAAATGATCTGTTTCTGGCAAAGTGCAGTTTGCACTGGAGTAGTCAGTAATGTTGTTTTCAGACAACAGAGCTTCAGTGTTTGCATATGAGCTTCCATTTCTTTCATCAGCAGTAGTATAATTATCAGAAAAATGTTGTTCATTTCCACTCTGAACAGATATGTTGTTTGAACTCCTGCAGACCTGTTCATGGTTCTCAAGTCTTTTAAGATTTACAAATTGTTTGCTGCAGAATTTGCATATTAAAGGTTCCCGATGCTTTGTGTGAAGCTCAAGATGGGTATTGAGTAAAGCTCCGTCATCAAATGATTTGGTACAACAGTTACATCTGTAGACAGGTGGAATAACCGTTGCTAGAGATTCAGGGATGTTAGCAGATTTATTTTCCTCTTCTGTGGAAAAAAGCAAGTCTCTTGCCTTCTTGTGAGGGAAAGGAATAATCGCTTGATCTGTAACTGCTTCTTGTTGAACTTCTGTTCTGGTTACTTTGGCAGCGGATATTTTTGCTATAGCCAGACCAGGACACTGGGGTTTAAAGGCCATCTTTGGTGTACTACATGCTTGTTTTATTGGTTGAACTACAGGTGTTGTCTGAAGAGTTTCATAATTGTCTTCACCCGTTTTATACAGCGGGCTGTCGTCATGTTCAAAAAAAGGAGTTCCTTGGAAAGTATCACCTCCAGAAGAAACTGCGTAAGAGTGCTCAGCTAACGTACTGGCTGGCTCAGCATCTTTGCAAACATCATCCCTAACGAGGCCGATGTTGGTTGCTTTAATTGTTTCAGATACCTTTTTAAAACTCGCTCTCAAGTCAAGGGGAGAAAACAAATTGTTGTTATTTTCAGTTTCAAAAATTGAAAATGCATTTGTGATTCTGGGCCCATTTGTATTAGCAGACTCCTCATGTCTTTTTTCATTTTTTTCTTCTTTGACCAACCCTTTTTCAGAAATACAAAATGCATAAGGGCAAGGGGAATTTGAAAAATTAATGTCTGTAAGATCTTCCAGAAATGATATTCCCAGTTTTTTCCCTGCAGCTGCAAGGTCTGTTACTGTTTCCTGTTTCTTAACAACTACTGTGGAACTGTAGATATAATTAAGTATTTCAGTAAACACTTCAGCCTTAAGATCATCTAACTCCAGGACATGTCCGGAAATACAAAGAGTACGACTCCAAAAAATATTTTTGAAATAAAGACTTGAAGCTGCCAGTACATTACTGTGGGCTTTAAATTTGGTATCTTCCACAATGATAGTGACATCACATAAAATGCCCCGGATGCGCTGTTCATTTAAAATGGAGAGTACCGTCTCACTATGGAAGTCATCCTTAAGATCCTTTGAATGAGACATGACTGTCATCTACAAAAAAAGAAAAAAAGTTAATGATTAAAATTGCTTTTAAAATCTATTACAAAAATTTTTTTTATACCAAAGTTGTCTGTATAAATGGGTTAAGTTCTCCATTGAGTTAAGAAAACAACATACATATGTAACTCAAATGCACTTGCATACACCATAAGTTACATATTAAAAGTATGTGTTGAACACCAGGGGTATCAAACATGCGGCCCATGGTCCAAGTGCAGCCTGTGAACCTCTTCCATCCAGCCTGTGATTGCACTCAGCAGGACCACACTTTCTCCCTAACAGAGGCTATGTACACACTACCGTTTTTAACGCGCAATAATCCTCTTCCGCAATAATTCTCCCGTGGCTGTTGTTGCGCGAGATCGCGTACACACCATGCTTGCTGGAACGGAACAAAGCCCCCCCGCTTCTGATCGCAGTCCTCCAGGAAAGCAAAGGGGATTGTGGGTACCTATCCCAGAGTCCCCAGTATCATCTCCCCTGGTGCATTGCGCTACCGACGCTACCCAGCAGCCGCCAATAGCAACGGCTCCGATTGGAGCCGGCCAGCCCCAGCACAGCCCCCGGCTCGGCTCTCAGCACAAGCCGCGGCGCTTTAAGCACCGG
>ML685789.1:7209078-7236933 GCA_007922175.1 Pelusios castaneus
GAGGAAGGAAGAGGAAAGAAAGAAAGAAAAAAGAAGGAAGAGAAGAAAAAGGAAAAGAAAGAAAGAAAGAAAGAAAGAAAGAAAGAAAGAAAGCAAGCCAAGGCCGCCGGCGGGGGAGGACCCTACCGCGGCCCTGGGAAGCCGCCGGTGGGGGGGGGAGCATACCCCAGCCCCGGAGGCTGATCCCGGCCTGGTGCTGGGAGGCCGAGGCCGTGGATTAGCCCGGCCCCGGCCCCGGGAAGGAGGCGGACGGCGGGTGGGAGCCCGGGAGCCCGCCGCTGCCGCAGCCACCCCTCTGGCCTGGCCGCATGGGGCAGGCAGGCAGGCCCGCGATCCTGACCCTAGCCTGAGCCTGGCTGTCCCACCCTGGGGGCGGGGAGGGCCAGCCCAGAGGCCGGGCGCAGGCTGGGTCTGCCGCGGCAAAGCCGCGGCCCCGGGGGTCTGGAGGGAGCAGCGGGGGCTGCCGGGCGGCGCGGGGGTCCCTCACTGCTGCGCGGGGGGTGCGACGGCCGCTGCGCGGCCGCGCACCCACGCAGCTTAGAGGGAACACTGCCCATAAGACCACCCACCCACCCACAGAGATTGCAGAGCACAGTTTCACATACACAGCGCTCCACAATGCCGCAAGAGTCCTGAGTACTTTAATTTATGGTATGTATGGCTCATCTGAAATGCATTTTAAGTCAAATCTGGCCCTCCACAGCAAATGAGTTTGACACCCCTGGTCTACACTAATCTTTAAATAATATTTACAAAAAGATTAGAGATGGAGGTGTTCTGGCAGTTCCTCAGAATCAGTGACAGCAAATCAAGCATCTCTTTAGTTCCTCAATAGCCAGATCAATGGTTTATATTTGCAATCTGGCTGACATCCAGCATTTAAAATCAGAGCCTCCATCCTTCTGAATGGCCACTGGTGCAAGTGATGACGTTTACCCTGCATGAATGAATAAACTGAACTCAACCCTAAAGATTGTCCCTACGAGATCAGGGTTGAGATATATTGATGTCATGGTCTGAGGAGACTTGAAATGCTGATGCCCATATTGGAGCTGTTCCATGGATAACAGAGGGCTTAGAGCTCCACAGATGTGCTGGGAAAACAGTCATCTTTAACAATAAAATGGCATTTGATCTCATTAATAAAAAATTTGCAGAGAAATCAGAGGTTCCAAAAATTAAAAAGCTCCAATGACATAATATTGTTTTAAAAACCAAAAGACAAAAACACGTCATGACTTTATCAACCACAGTAACAAATTCTTCTAGATATTTAAGTTAATTATTTAAATTAGTAGTTGGGCTTTCTTACGTAAAACCTCCTTAATAATGATGGAGTTTCAGTGTGAATTACTGAATTATTTGAGGGGAATGGGTCAACAAACATGTGGACAAGAAAGATAGAGTGGATTCAGCATTCTTGGACTTCCAGAAAGCGTCTGAAAGATCCCTCCCCAAAGGCTTTTAAGCAAAATAAGCAGTCGTGAGATAAGAGGGAATGTCATCTCCTAGGTTAGTAACCAGTTAAAAGTCAGAAAACAAAGGGTAGGAATAAAGGGTCAGTCTTCAGAATGGAGAGAGGTAAATAGCAGTGTCCCCCAGGGATCTGTATGGGAACCACTGCTGTTCAACATATTCATAAAGGAGCTGGGAAAAGGGGTAACAGTGAAGTGGTAAAATTTGCTGACAATACAAAATTACTCAACATAGTTAAGTCCAAAGCAGACTGCGAAGAGTTACAAAGGAATTTCTTAAAACTGGGTGACTGGGGTGGGGGGAGGCAAATGAAATTCTATGTTGATAAATGCAAAGTAACCACAATGGAAAATATAATCCCAACTATAAACACAAAATGATGGGGTCTAAATTAATTGTTACCATTGAAGAAAGAGATCTTGGAGGCATCATAGATAACATTTATGTTATCTCTGAAAACATTGGTTCAACATGCAGCAATAGTCAAACAAGCTAAGAGAATGTTAGGAACCATTAGGAAAGGAATATATAATGAGAGAGAAAATAACACAATGCTGCTATATAAATCTATGAGATGTTCACACCTGGCCCCTTCTCAAAAAAAGAAAAAAAGATATATTAGAATAGGAAAAGGTGCCGAGAAGGTCAACAGAAATGATTAGTGGTATGGAACAGTTTCCGTGTAAGGATAGATTAATAAGACTGGGACTTTTAAGCTGGGAAAAGAGATGACTCAGTAGAGATAAAATAGAATGAGCACTGTGCACATATAACATTTTTATCCGCATCCGATGTATGGATATAAAGTGGATATCCATAGCCAGAATGACAGCTGTCTATAAAATCAGGCATGAGGTAGAGAAAGTGAATAAGGATGAGTTATTTATGTCTCACATAAGACAAGAAACAGGAGAAATTAATTGGCAGCAGGCTTAAAACAAACAAAAAGAAGTATTACTTCACACAATGTACAGTCAACTTGTGGAAGTCATTGGCAGATAATGTTGTGAAGGTCAAAAGTATAACTGAGTTCAAATAATAATTAGATACATTCATGGATGGACTTGCTATTAGCCAAAATGATCAGAATGCAACCCCATGCTTTGGGTGTCCTAAGCCTCTAACTTCCAGAAATGGGTGGACAACAGGGAATGGATCACTCAATAATTGCCCTGTTCTGTTCATTCCCTCTGAAGCATCTGGCATTGGCCACTGTCAGAGGACAGGATACTGGGCTGGATGGATCATTAGTCTTATCTAGTATGGCCATTATTCTTATGCAAGCAGATCAGGTTTCCTATATAGGCCTTCTAACATCATAATGGGCCAGACCAATGATAAATGACATTCTTGACACAAAAAAAATGGCTAGAACTTTTCTTTTTTCATTTTCTTATTAGATTTCTACCTTTCCTTATTAAAAACAAAAAACTTTGAAAAAGTTATCTCCTGTTACTTACCAACATCAGACTGTACAACTGTACTTATGGTATTTATCTTTGCACTTTATAGTCACCTCCTTTTTTGGAGGGGGATGCAAGATTGCTCATTTTTGGTAAACATTTATTCAAAAATCTTTTAAAGAATGCCTTATATAAACTACAGCATTTTAATTCAGTTCTTGTTAACTGTGGCAATTCAACAACCTCCCTTTGTAGTTTATTGCCTAATGGACTACAGTCAATGAAATTTATAGATTATTTCTACAATTCCTCTTATATGTTTCCTGTTTTAGATTCTTGCTTCTCATAAGCTCCACTGTAAATATAGGATACTACTTCCCTTTTCTCTGTTATATCCTCATCAACATTTACAGACTCAATCATATTTCTCAGTCATCTTTTTTTATAATTTTTCTCCAGACAGGAATGCCATAGGAACCTAAATATAAATATATTATGTTAACTGTCAGATCTCACAGATACATGAGCATGAACAGCTTCTCTTTCACTGTTTAATTGTATAGATTTCACTTTCTCCTTTTTGCGGTTCATCAGTCCCAATTCATCCTTCGCTTGGTGTGAAGTTTCAATGTAAAGTTTTCCCATGAAGATGGTAAGAGTCATTAAAACCCACCAATGATCAGTGTCTTAAGACAACCCCTGTATAAAAGAGTGGTACAATTGACACCATACAGAGTAAGGGTATGTCTACATTACAATAAAACACCTGGGTTTGGCCCAAGCTGCTGAGTCAGCCTCAGGTTGTAGGGCAATAAAATTGCAGTGTAGACATTTGGCCTTCGGCTGGAGCCCAAGCTCTGGGACTCTCCCCCCGCAAACCTGAATGCTACACTGCAATTTTATAGGCCCCTCCCCCCCTCAAACATATATTTCCCACTCCAAGTAATATTTCTGGTACAAAGAGGTTAAAATATGTCTTTGCTGAAACCTCAGAACTACTTTAAACTGTAAAGTTTTCAAAATCCTTCCCACAAAAGTTCTCACAGCAAACTGATTCTGCTAACCTAGTACACTCTTCTCTGTGTGTTGCCCACAAGGTGGAGCTGGATTCACACAAAGGAAGCACAGCATTCTTTTGTGTTAGACGATTGCTGAAATAACGGAGTACACAATTTCAAGAACGATAGGAATAAACTATGCCTGCCAGATTGAATAAGGTTATATATTATTGTTTATGTAAGAGTGCAATAAAACAAACTTCTCATCCTCAGTGTAGTTAATTCTAATGAATCTTTTTGTTACACTTGAAATGGAGCTTTTCAGGTCAACAGAACATTTGACAGCATTCCAATTATCTAGATCAGTGGTTTTCAATGTGCGGTCCATGGACCCCTGGCAATCCACAGACTATGTCTAAGATTTCCAAAAGAGTCCACACTGCCATTAGAAATTTTTTATGGGCCCACAAATGAAAAAAAAGGTTGAAAACAACTGCTTTAGATGATAATTAGGGTGCTTTCTGTTTAGGATGAAATAACTATATCTTGGGCTAAATAAAGGCTGTAGCCAAAGGCTGATGTATTTATTAGACTGGAATATGATTATTACTGGAGTTAACAGAAATCACCCTGAAGTATCAAACAGTCCACTGTGTTTCAGATACAGTGTCATTAAAGTAATTCTTTAACTAGAAGAAAAGTAGAAACATTTTGGAATGGCATAAGAGGTCACTGGATGAAATGTTAACATTTGGTGGTCATATTTGTTGCCAGCGTATGGGTGATAGGTTCCTAGCTCAGTAGCGAATCGGAGTGCAGGGATTTACAAACTGTCTGGGCAATGATAACTTCCATGCAGTAAGGAAGTCAGTAGCAGCAGAACAGCTGTTGCGCTCTGACTACTGAGACATCAGAATAATCCCTGATAATCAGATTGCTCTGTAGATAGTCAGATGCAAATTGATCTCCGCTCAGCTCCTTGACCTCTTCTTTTCTCCTCCTTATCACTGCACTCTTTGAATATATTTATATTACTCCAAATGCTTTGAACAGAGTATACACACCCTCCCATTGTTTTCAGACCATTAAACAGGATGTTCCATAAGTTTGGGAAGCAAAGGAATCCCCATCCATCTTGTATGGTCATGAGTACGGCCTCAAGGCTGCATTAGCCCCTCTTCAAGTTGTGCCCTTTCCACGCATACATGTTGGCCGGTGTGCTACTTCACCTCTCTCTCAGAACCTCGCTTTGTGCTGGCATTACGGAGCACCATGGAGTTGTGCACCACAGCATTCAAGGACTGCTGCATGCATGAATCCTTTGCACAGAGGAGGGATCAGATGGGTCCACAAAATGCTTGTGTCCTAGCTAAATGAAGCTCTGATCTCCACATATGCCCCAAATCCTTTTTCCTTTCCTAGTCTGAACACACAGGGTTATTTTATTTTTAAGCAAGTACAGAATAATATCCATTTAAGAATAATTAGGCCCTTTTTCTTAGCTGTAATTCTATTCCCTATTCTTGGTCTCATTGGATTATTTACTGCCTCAAAAAAAGCGTGCAATACTACTACTCGCACTATGAAAGGAGACAAGTGTCTGCCTCAGTGAAGAAGGGATAGGGGAAAGAAAGTCATTTAGTTTAGTTTGTCCCAGTTCTTTCTCCTACATGATAAATGAATGGTTATCTTCTTCTTCCTATACAATGTATATTACTCTTCAGTCTGAAATAGTCTGCTTTTACTGATGTTCAATAGAGACATCTTTCTGAGAAGCCTGTTCTCCCAGGTACTCTAGATGGTAAGACCTGGAGAGAATGGGGCTTTGAGTCAGAATGGAGGTTGTTTATTCTGTATTCTGAATGGGCGCTTTGCTTTGACCACTGCGCTGGGTTGACTGGACAGTATATAGTTACTTTGTATAATCTAATGAATAAGATCCTATTGGACAGATGCTTTTTGTTTCAAAAGCTAAAAAAATTAAATCTGTTAGTGCAGGCTTCTAGCAGGAAATGATTTATTTTATGCACTTTTATGCATTTTATATATGTATTTTTCAAAAACATAAACAAGGTCATCACCTTCATTTTCCAGAGACTAATAACTTAAGGTTTTGGACTACTTGGTTATGAATGGTCCAAAGGGGTAGCCATGTTCGTCTATTGCAGAAAAACAACAAAGTCCTGTGGCACTTTTAAAGACTGATTTATTTATCCCATGAGCTTTCATGGGAGCAAATCCCACTTTGTCAGACGCTTTGAAGAAGGGAAACTTACAGAATGGGAGGAAATTAAATGCAGGGGAGTGTATGACATAGGATCAGGTCAGGCTGTAATAGCAAATCAAAATAGGTGTTAGAATTCGAACACTGGGGAACAGCACATAGAGGAAGGTGAGGTCAAATCACCTGTTGTAATGAGGGAAAAATCCGTAGTCCCTGTTTAAGTAATAGCTGTGTTAAAACAGGTGAATAACAAATCATAGCTACAAAGAGAAACTGCAGAACTTGAACTTATATGCAAATTTGACTCAGTTGCCTTGGTGTTAAACAGGGACTATGGATTTTTCTCTCATTACAACAGGTGATTTGACCTCACCTTCCTCTGCATTTAATTTCTTTCCATTTTGTAAGTTTCCCATCTTCAAAGCATCTGACGAAGTGGGATTTTCTCCCACGAAAGCTCATGTGATAAATAAATTTGTTAGTCTTTAAAAGTGCCACAGGACTCTGGTTTTTTTTGGTTATGAATGTTATTTGACCAACATTCAGAGGCGTGTCTGTTGCATCAAATCCGTTCTGGTATGTGGAATATTATCTGAGCCTCCTCTGCATGACAACCACTGCTTACTGTCCGTATGACTAGCCCAACTTCTTTGTGTCTCCTCATCTAATGCTCTTTTGTAAAGCATACTGTTTTATGGCTATGTATTTAAAATATATATACAAGATTAAATATGTTCTTTTCATGGGGTTATCAGAGTCCCTATTGATATCCTTCAATTTTCACTTGATTCACAAGACCAACTTTAAAAGTTCCATGTTCCAGCCAAGAAACAATGAACAAGGCTCCTGTGGAACACATCAGTTTCACCTTTTGATCACCCAGAGAGAATTCAGTGTAGAAGTTCATCGATCATTGAAGCAAGGCACTTCCTCCAAACAAGGACTCATTCCTACCAAAATGCTGCTTCCTTCCCCTTAGTAATTAACTATTTTATCACATACTGAGCTTCTGCCGTCAGCAACAGATGGTAATGAATATTGGAGAAGTTGAACAAGGTAGAAAACACCTCTCAAAACAAAACAATGTTATGTCCCCAAAAAGCAAGAGCATGTTCCCAAACTTACTCAGTCTTCTCATTTTTTCAAGCTGAAACAAGGAGAAATGGGGTTTCATAACTTCTTCTCTTATACCCTTCCAACAGTTCAAGCCAGGACAGGACAACCATCATCTAAAAAATATAGACTAGCTCATCTTTTGATCAGGCATAAATGAACTAAGTTTTCAAAAAGCACCTGTAAATGTACACCCATCATTTGCTGACACAGACTATGTCTACACTTGTAATTTTAAGTCAACTTTAACTAAGTCAACTTAACTAAGTCAACTTTAAGTCGACTTAGTTAAGTCAATTTAGTGCATCTACACTTAAAATTAAGGTCGACTTAAAGGGGAACTTACAAAGTCCGCAGTGGACGCCTAGGTCGACTTCTAGGGATTAGGGGCAGGTCCACAGTGGCGGGGGGGCACCCCTTGTGTACAATGGGGCAAAGGGGGACAGGGACCCTGGCAGGGCATGTGGGCAGGCTGTGATGCTGTACAGATTTAGGGAACCATTTATGATATTATTTTATATTAATGTCTCATATATGCTATAATCCATAGGAACTATGTCATGTTTGGTATCAGTAGAAAGGTAGTAATTTGCTGGGAATGATTATATAGTTCATGTATAGGAATTGTATTTGTATTTGCACTGCTACAGGCTGGGGACCGATCGGCTAAGTAGCAGCGCTGTAGAAAAGGACCTGGGGGTTATGGTGGACGGGAAGATGAATATGAGCCAACAATGTGCCCTTGTTGCCAAAAAGGCCAATGGCATATTAGGCTGCATCAGTAGGAGTATTGCCAGCAGATGGAGGGATGTGATAATTCCCCTCTATTCGACACTGGTCAGGCCGCATCTGGAATACTGTGTCAAGTTTTGGGCTCCCCACTACAGAAAGGATGTGGCCAAATTAGAAAGAGTCCAGCGGAGGGCAACAAAAATGATTAGGGGGCTGGGGCACATGACTTATGAGAAGAGACTGAAGGAAGTAGGCTTATTTAGTCTACAGAAGAGAAAACTGAGGGGAGATTTGATAGCAACCTTCAACTACTAGAAGGGGTGCTCCAAAAAAGAGGGAGGTAGGCTGTTCTCGATGGTAACAGAGGACAGAACAAGGAACAATGGTTTCAAATTACAGCTGGGGAGGTCGGGGTTGGATATTAGGAAAAACTTTCTCACTAGGAGGGTGGTAAAGCATTGGAATGGGCTACCTAGGGAGGTGGTAGAATCTACATCTTTGGAGATTTTTAAGGCCCGGTTAGGCAAAACCTTGGTTGGGGTGATTTAGTGGTTGTGGTCCTGCTTTTTAGCAGGGGGTTGGACTAGATGACCTCATGAGATCCCTTCCATCCCTATTATTCTATGATTAGAAGTTAGGAATATGGTTGTTATATCTATACTTTAACTTGTATGATTCTGTGGAAACACCCGAGACAGGCTGTCTACAACCATTAAGCCATTAAGGACACAATGGTTGTATTCCTTATGTCCTTAATGGCTCATCAGGTTTCTCCCTTTGGCCCATTGTAGGTGGGAGCTTCCTTAACATTAAAGACACAATGGTTGTTGACAGCCTCCTGTCTAGGGCATTTCTCCAGAATGACACAAGTTAAAGTATAGATATAACACCAAATTCCTAACTAACTAACTTCTAATATAAATACAATTCCTAGACATAAACTATATAATCATTCCAAGCAAATTACTACCTTTCTATTGATACCAAACATGACATAGCTTCTATGGATTATAGCACTTATGAGATATCCATAGAAAATAATATCATAAATGCTTTCCTAAATCCAGACAGCGTCACACAGGGCTCTGCCCTGCCCTTTGGGGGGCATGCCAAGCTCTCCCTGTGCCCCTCCCGGCACGGAGGGTATTGGTGTAGTCCTGGGGTAGCCCTAAGTTGATTTAGGGCTACCCCACGTCTACTCTGGCTTAATTCGACTTTAAAAAGTCAAATTAAGCCTTAGGTCGAGTAGAAAGGAGGTTTAATAAAGTCGACTTAATTAAAATTAAGTCGACTTTATTTTCCTTAAGTCGACTTAAGCAAGCTGCTTAAGTCGACTTAAGGAAACTATAGTGTAGATGCAGGGTAAATTAAGTCGACTTAAGCAAGCTTAAATCGACTTAATTTACAAGTGTAGACGCAGCCAATGAGCCATACTGTAAGTAATCTCTGGTTAACTATTTGGAGATTGTGTGCCCACTCCTGAGCTCTCTATAGCTGAGGCCTACAACATTAGCATCCAAACCTGTTCATCCTAAAAGGGTTTAAAGGCCTAAGGAAAGAGTGAAAATATTGCTTTAGTCACTGAACACACAATAATTCACCAACTCTTGCTATGTATTAAAAAACTGACACACTGTTCATGTAGATAACATAATACAACTAACTGAGATGAGTCCAAGCCACACAATTTGAAACCAGATCTCAGTGCTCCCAACATTTGAGGAAGTTCAGATCAAACGTTTTGGTTTGGGCCCTTCAGAAACAAGTGAACACGAGACCCTGAATAACTTCTAATTTTAAGTGCAGAATGTGGCTCACAGATCGAAAGGGGCTTGAGTCAATCTTCCATTTATTAGGCAAATGGTGTTCCTTTCTCAACTTCTAGTATTACAGAAAAATAACCAAAGACAACATTCCAGGTTTCCAGAACAATTGGCCTTTGTCCCTTCCTCTGCCTGAAGAAGAAAGTCAAGCAACTTTATTAAATGACATAAATCCAAATTCTCTGGCTTAGCAGAAAATTAAAAGATGTGTGACCTGCTGTAATGCTACTAGAAACACAACAGACCTTGCATTTTATTGTCTCTGCTGAATAGTTTCATTATTATTTCCATCTTCGCTTTGTTATAAAGTTTTCTTTGTCCCCCCCCCCCGTTTTTGTTTGGCAATTGATACATCTGCATGGCTTTAAACAAAAACAGTCATCACATTGAATTTTTTTTACTCATTCAACTAGCAGAAGGCAAGATAAAAGTAGTCTAATCTAATCTGTCCTTTTCCAGTTTCAGATTAAACAAACATTCTCTGAATATCTGAACCAATTTTTCTGTAAAATTACAAAATAGTCCGACAATTTTACTCAGATCAAATTTATTTTACATATAAAAAGATTGCACAAAGTGATGCTAATTAGTCTGCTATGTTAACATATATAAGGATGATTGTATATGTTGCCTATTATGATTCTATGCAGTCGTTAAATTTCTATTAGTATTTCCATTACACTTTTAAACTATGGCCAACAGAACATAGTGGGAGAAAAAAATTAAAATTTGCTGAATGTTTTGGGGAATTTACCCAATATTTGCAGTTAAAAAAAGAAAAGAAAACATATTTTCTAACCGATTATGATGTTCACTAGCAATTTCCTTTCCTAAACCAATTACTTAATGTTAGTTTCTCTTTAAAATGGTAGGTACATACAGTTACTCTCCAGCAGAACTCAGTTTTGCAGAGTAACAGCTTGGGGACTGTGTGGTCAGAACATACTACAGACTTCATGAACCTATTTTAGACCTGGGCTCTGGATCAAATTCTGCCCTCAGCACTGTGGGCCCAATTCTGAAGTCCCTATTCAGGGAAAACTGCCACTGACTTCAGTCTTAGGTAAAGACGTAAGAAGTAGGCCCTGATCACGTCTCATTAAACACCAGTTTTATACTGATTTCAGTGGAGTTACTCCTGATTTACACTGGTGTAAGTGTGAGAAGATGCAGACCTCGTGCAAACAAATAAGCATGCACACGGCACAGGTGTCTGCTATGTCTCAGGAGTAGACAGACATATCTCCACAGAACAGTTGCACACGTACTACAAAAGCACAATCTGAGAGACTTTCTGCTTGACTTGGAGCAAATATCAGATGATCTTAAGCTGTATTTATCAACTGTATATCCACAGAACCTGGGTACATCCCTTCTAATGTTACCAGTTAAAATAAAACAATGCAGAAATAGAATATACTACTTTGTTTTCTTTAAAAACCACATGCCTTTAATTATTGCACCTATATTTATGTGTGGTCTCATTCTATTGAAGAAAAGGTGAATGCTCGTCATGATAAATATCATATATTTGTATATTTGACAGGCTGTTGTGAATTATGAACACGTTCACCACATTTAAGGTAATTTTTAAAAATTAATGTTAAATACTGTCATATTTCTTGTAGGATCTGACCTCAAATCCACTGCAGTTGATAGGAATCTTTCCATTGTATCATTAAAACATGCTGCTGGCTTATGTGTTTTCAATGGAGGCTCTGGCATGATATTCTTCTTTGTTCTGAAGAAGCAGTACTAGACACATTTTATGCTAAGTGTGAGAATTACCTAGATCTGTAATCTGCTTCTTCAATCCTCTTTCCAGCCTCTCTTCCTGAGCAACTGCCTCTTTTATCCCTTCCATAATTTATCTTTAAAATAGAAGAAAAAATACTTTACTGCTACAATTCTCTGTACAATGGGTACAGAGAGCTTGCCACAAGCAGTGGGGTGTCATGTGAGACTGGAGATTAGAGCTGCCTCTTAGGCAGATATGATACGATCCTTCTTATTACTGAAAACTGGTTCTGGGCTTGATCCTGGGCTGAGCGCTTCTGAATATGTCAACATCCACTGTCCTGGGAGCTGTAGGCGCTCACAGGAGAGGAATTAGCTCTTTGTAATAACAAGCTCTCAGAGAATGCTTTCAAGCATCAGTTTTGCCTACGTATTCTGGGTCTAATCTGAAACGAATTTAAGTCATGAAGGTTTGAGTCAGGACCTTTGAAAATTTAAATTCACTTCTGGACATACTCAATAAGCTCTTTTCATAGTAATTTTCACTATGCATATGTTACTATGAACACATACTATGCAAATGCATTCTGTTGGTTAATATGCGTTCCCTAACACACAGCTGCAGCTTTGTTAATACATGTTTTATTAGTATGTGGTTGCTAAGGAAACAGATTGTAGTTCAGTTTTAATTTTGGCAAAAATAAAATTTGAGCAGTTCTATGACTATTTATTAAAAAATGAGTAAGATTTAGGTTTTCCAATACACAGCACTCCCTCATTTTATATCCAGTATAACAATTTTAGTATTTCACTGATATTTAGATTAAACGGCCAGTGCCATCTTTTTTTTATATCATTTATATCTATTTTTATGTCATTTTCCCCCGTAACCTTAGGCCCCATAACTGCTATTTTAAACTATGTGCCACCCACCTCCATCAATGGGTGGGGGAAATTGATGGGGCTGTCAGTGAAAGGCCAGTGGCAAGAGAGGGAGACCCTTGCCAGGGAGCAATGGATAGCTCATCCCCTGGAAATCTCTGGCACCCATTGGCCAGCATTCCCAGATCCCAGGATTTAGCCCAGCACAAGGGCCATCTGGAGCCTCTTTCTCTTCCATTCCAGCAGCTCACCTGAACTAGGAATGGGACCCAAGTCTGATAGATGCCGTGGGTCTTGTCATGCACCTGTGCTGAGGGTCATGAAAGACTTTTTTCTCTTATGGGCCAAATTGCCAGAGGACCAGGGAGTTTTTTGCCTTCCTCACAGCGCCTGCAAACCACAATGGGTTAAGTAGAAATGAGGTTAATACTTAACTGAGGCACTGGGGTGGAGTTGTTTGTTTGTGGCAACTTGTGGCCAATTTCCAGGGCAGTTAAGAGAATAAACTGAACGATTCCCAGAGGTAAAAGATCTGAGATTTTGATAATGGGCTTTGGGCTCATGTGATAGGGTGAGACCTTATGGCTTTTGCAGACCAAGGTCAGATCTTGTGGACCTCACAGGCCAGGGTGCCCAGCCCGTTGCAACCTCTGTCCCACTTGCTCAGGTAGCATGCTAAGACGCAAAGAGAACTGAATCTTGAGGGTGGGTAGGTAGGCTGAGGAGCACCTACCCCACATATGAGTTACAAAATAAAGAGCCCTGGAATCCCTACACTGGAAACAACAAACACCTGGTATAGGACAGTAGAGGTCATAGGCAGGTAGTGCTCCTACCTTATGTTAAAGTTTAATAAAAGTTGTGGCCTGCCACTTAATTCCATGTATGAGTATGTCCACATCAACTGAACATCACTACAAGTATGATACTGCAAAAACACACAGCATACACACAAAGTAACAGTCAACAGAACAACTTCCTTGATTCAAGATTATCTGTATAAAACGTGTGAAGAATCAGGTCTTAAATTAACTAATTCTCAGGATTTTCAAAGATTTTTTTGTTTATTAATTCTACCCAAAACACTGAGCAGATATGTTTCTTTTAATAGCTATTAATTTAGTGTCACACTGTTCCACCTTCACTATAAGGAGGTAGGTGGCAAAAGTGTATCTGCCAATAGAAAATTGAAATGAAAAAACCCCCCAATAACTTATAAAATCTGTTTCATCTCAAATTATTTCCAGTGCACTTTGACAAATTTGATATACTGTACAAATGACTTGCTTTATCCATTACACAGGCACATAGGAAGGTGGAATGCAGCAACTGTTCAATTCGACACAGCAACACTACAAGTAGTTTAAGCTGGTATGAGATGAACAATACAGAATTCAACTGGAATTTCAAGGGCAGTTTTAGGTAAATACAATGTATAATTATGTATACTGTATATTATGTATAATATGTATAAATATGTAGAATCTGCCCAGGACATTGGATTAATTCTATCACCTTTGTCAAAGATACCTAAGGATTTTTTAATGCTCATTAGTGGTCAGGTCCTCTGTTTTATGGATCAGGCCATGCTCTCAGAGGGAAAAATCCTTCCCAGAGGATAGGAGTTTCAACTGGTGGAGACTTCCATATACAATCCTGTCAAGATTAAAGGGGCTTGCCTATTGTCCCTAGACCTGAAAGTGGTTCATATGGATCTCGGAGTTTTGTGAAGGCTATAGTAGCCATCTGCATGGAGGAATTAGGCCTCTGCACTGTTTATGTGGCAAACCTAAGTTTAGGAGCTGAACTAAGGACAAGACACAAGTACTATTTTCTAGTCAGATTTGCAATTCCCCTAAACATCATCTGGTGTTCTGTGCACATATCAAAAGAAATAGACATCTCTAAATCTATATCGCTAAGGCCTCAAACACATTGGCAAAGAAAAAGTGTTCACCAAACCATTTTAAAACATTGCTCTTACTCGCGGGTTTCAATGTGGTTTGCCTGTTTAACATAAAGTATGCGTAAGTGTTTTACCAGCTGTGCTCTAGATTCAAACGTAGGATCTCATCTAGGTTAGAGGATGGTTTTTAAAATAGATATGCTTTTTCCTCAATGGCCAGGCAAGCTACTTTTAAACAGGTTTTAGCTAACACAGTTTCCCAATGTAGATGTGACCCAAGAGACTGGAGACTGCAAAGTAATTTCATTACAACATACATCTATCTACATTATCACTCAGAGAATTACACTGACTCCCATGGAAGCCATTCAAAATTGTCCTTGATTTTAAAACTTCCATGTACCTGCTCCACCCTTTCACAGAGCCTTTTCTCTCTCTTCTCTCCAACCTTTCTCCTCTTTTCTGATCTCCTTTTCCATACACTCTACATTAGTGCTTGGTGAAAGTCCCTTCTCCTAGGCAACTCTTACCCTCTGGAGCAAACTTCCTCTCTTTAGTCAGCTGACTCATCATCTCCTTTCAAATATTAGCTAGTTTCTCCCTCCAACTGCTAGTATTTAACACTAAAAATTTGGGGTAACATTTTGTGTAAAAGAAGCTAAACAAAATTAAGTAGTTTTGTATAGTAACTGGTAAGTATTAAGGGTAAAGCGCAGGCCTTATGATTCACAGGTAAGAAGAAAAGAATTAGGTGCCCATCTTCAATTTGCAAATATATCATTAATCACCTTTGTAAAAACATTCAAAACAACTGCAGAATTTGACCTCTGAGCTTATAATAAAGCTGAGCCCATTGTATGTCTATTTTCAGTTTTAGTAGAGTGGTTTTCAACTGGGGTCTGCATAGGGTATGCCTAAGATTTCCAAAGGGATCTACACATCCATTTGAAATTATTTTAGGGGTCAGGAAATGAAGAAAGGTTGAAAAATCACTGATACAGATTAACATTTTAATTTAAGCAAGATAAAAAATAAAAGAAAACTGGGTCTAAGCAGGATAATCTGAAATAGCAACACAGCAATAAGCCTTCTTATACTCAAACTCATGCCAAAGATTCTGATGAGAATGAAGCTGAAAAACTTTGAGGAATCCTACAGAAAGGTAAAAACAAAACATGGCATTGCTGGGAGTCAGAAGTGCCAAAAGATCCAATAGATATTCAAGATGGTTTACCAGAATTGCATGATCATCAGAACCTATATCGAAAGCCATGATACCATGGCAGAAAATCAACTGAAAATCAATGGCTTCACCCTGTAAGCAATGCGATTTCTAAAACAAGGCTACAGCCAGACATAAACGTACTCAAAAGATTACTTAAAAGTAGGTGGGACTGCAGATAGTCTAGCTCGGTGAACAATTTTTGTTTCGTTTCCTTTGTTCTCAAGATACGTTTAGTTTTTCTGATAGGCAAAATTGGAATTCATAGGCTTAAAAATAGCTCTCAGTTATAAAAGTTGGGGATGTCAGAGATTTGGTATCCAGAGCAGAACTGGCAAAAAGTCAACATCTGACAGGTTGTACTTTGGGAATGAAAATCTACACCTGCTCCAGACATGGCTTTTGGGGAAGGCGAAGCAGGCGCACGCCTAGGGCCCCAAGCAGGAAGGGGTCCCATTGCCTGCTTCACCTACCCTAAAAGCCATGTCTGCCTCAGTTGGTAGCAGGAGGAGGAGCTGGCTCAGTGTGCTGGGGGCACATGGGGGAGCTGGGCCAGGGGGAGAAGGGGTGGTGAGGTGGGGCGGTCACAGAGGGGGCCCCCGTGGTCCTACAGGAGGACATTCAAGCCAATGGGAGCCTCACAGTGGGCCTTCACCTAGGGCCTCCAATAGCCAAAGGCCACCTCTGCTCCAATGTACCCCTTTCAGGCCCCATAGCCAGAGAGAACAAATTGTGAGCAGCTTGCATCAGTTTTATATATGGTGTCCATTGTGATAGCATGTGGGCACCACCCATTCATTAGAAGCATCCCATGCACACAGCAGTCCATGTAGGATGTTTAAACTGGGAACAGCTTGGTAATTAATAGAATCCCTGTTAATAAGTGAATCAGCTTATTCAGCACAACAATTTCTGCTCTCAGGATGACAATGAATTTTCATATAAGCCAAGGAAGCTGCATTTATGAGTTCAATCATATCAATTAAATAAAAGAAGCTACATTCTGAGAAAAGAGAAAATTTGAAAATAGAGTCAAAACAACCAGATTAAAACATACTGATCTAACCAAGAATAACATTTTCATTCTTTAAACATTTGAACCAGACACAGAATAAAAGACTAGAAAAATAATTTTATTCGTACAGTGGCTCCACCCTCCCGCTGAGACATGGTACAATATACTAAAAGTGTTTTAAAATGTAATAAATAAATTGCCATTGCACTGCTTAGCTCAATAGCAACTAAAATTTCTTTGAAAATAACACCATCCAAGGAAAAAAAACAAAGAAATGAAGTGTTAATAAAAGCACTGAGGAACCAACTACGAAGTACGTTCCAAGGATAAAATGTACATCAAATTCTTGCAACCAGAGAAAATGAAATGCAGAATATAATTCAAACTATACTATAAAATGTCATTTGAAACACACGTTTTCACCTGAATTTATTTAAATGGAATAGGGAAATGATGACTGTACTGCGTCAAGCTAATTTAGTAAATAAATCAAATGAGTGTAGAATGATTATTTAGCATTGGCCTATCAAAACAGATGACAAAAGTAATCCTCCTGAACAGTAATATTGTGTTTATTGGGAATGCACAGAACCGACGGTCCATTAGTTCTATAGCAGTGAAAACTGTTAATGTTATTTTTATTAATATAAACACTGGGTAGAACCAAGCTTCTAATATTTTCTTTGTGTTTATGATTCTTTCATTGAGTCTCTTCCACACAAAATGTACTAAGTCATTTTAAAATCAAGGACATGAAAGGAAAATGGCTACCGTGCTGCAAAAATGTCTTTGCAGTTAGAATTTCTCAAATCAGGTACAGAGGAGATTCATAAGGAGATACACTATGTTATAAGCTAAGTGGAGACATTTAGCCCCATTTCAGAGTGCCTAAGCAATTTCCTCTAGCACAGATGGGGTTGATTTTACAGATACTGTTAAAAATGTTAGACAAGCTGTTTTACCTAAGCAATTCTTTACACAAACTGTGCAGTATCTCTGGGATCTGTACATTACAGAAAACCACAGAGGAGCTGATATTCAGCTTTGCTGATGTCCCAACACATACAAGTACTTTTAAGAATAGTTAAACCTGCTTTGGTTGGACTTCAGAATGGGTTCTGTGTAGTGACAGGGCCATACTCTATTATTCCTAAATTCAGTGATTGTGAAAGAAGGTTTAAGGACATTTTCTGTTCTCTACATTTCTCAGCTGTCTACCGTTTTAGTGATACTTGTACTGTTGTAATAATGAAACTTCTGTTTTATACAAATACTGCACAAACCTTGAACTGCATTTCATAGTGTACTTTAAAAAAGATGCATAGTATATTTCTGGAAGCAATCAATGCAGAACAGGAAAAAGCAGTTTTCTGATATGCAGTTTTACAAACATGGCGTCGTTTAAGAAATGATAATCGCATGGAAACATAAAACGACATTAGTTTCTCATTTAGAACTGAAAAGTAACTTTACAGCAAAATTTACATTTGCATCATGTTAAACAAGAGAACTTCCTTTGCATCTCTGCTACTAAACTTTTTAACAATTTGGTTGCCAAAGAAACAGCTTCTGGCCCAGTATTAATCTAAAATAAATATATTTCAGAAGTTGGTCTCAGAAGAACAATACTGATCATTTATTTTTTAAAGTTGCTTAAATCCAGGCTCGCGTATCTAGAACAGAATGGTTTTAATTTCTAAACCATTTTTGTCTGAAATAAACCATTCTGCATTTAACTGATGGCCAGTTTAATCTGAGAGGGCCACCAATATCTAATTCTAAAAATCTTACACCTTAAAATAAAAAGAACTAGTGTAGGTTTCCTTCTGGTACCTGATATAGAAAATATCTATAACAAAGCAAATTAATCATTATTTAAGCTTTCATAAAATATGTTGAATGACCGCTTCCTATTGTAGAATTTAAATATTTTTCATTTTTCTTATCCATCTTAACTTTTATTTTTCCTTTTTAACTACAAGTCCAATATTTTCAAAATAGATTTTAAAATGCAATTGAATCAATAGGCTTTTCACAAATTCTTTTGTTGCATAAGCGTTGCCACGCCCTTATTACAAATGATTATTTTAACAGACATGACTGCTTCACTTTCACAACAGACTGGATTCTCATATTGGCATGATAATTATTTCCACCTGATAAAACATATCATTTAGTATTAGGTTATTGGTTTGTTAAAAAAATTAACTGTTTAATACATTTTTTTTTACTGAAAGCTGCATTTTTTTTACCCACTTTAAGTCTTTGCAGCACTGAATGAGAAATCTGAAAAACATGCAAATATCAACCTACCTGTGTGTACCTCCTAATGCATGGCATTATACCCAGCCATTTTTATGTAAAGCAATGGAGATCAACTGAATTCTTGGTCTTCTCAATACATTTTTAGAAGCAGTTGTCAAAAATCAGATGGGAAGCAGCTTGAATAGACTGTGATCATAAGAACTGAATTTATCAATAGGGAAAGCAGGAGTGGGGGGAGGAGGGAAAAGATGTCCACATCCAAGGTTTTCCAAAACTGCAACACAACGTTGTCTCCCCCACCCTGAGAGAGTTCAAAGCGTGAAGCTGACCACTGCAAAGGCCACTTGTCACATTTGCTGAAAATCAGTCTATTGATATCACTGCTGAAAATATAAACTCAACAACCAAAGCCCATTGCACAACGTGGACTGCGTAAGAGTTAAAAATAGATTGGACGTGCCTCCTACCTGCATAATAAAGATGTACGTTTCAAGTGCTTTAATTTGATATTCACATCAATTAACAATACAACATACATTATTTAAACTACAGTAAATGCAAGAAGAAAAAAAGGTGACACCATCTGGAAGCAGAGTTTGCTTTTTTTTTTTTTTTTTTTTTTTTTAAGGGCTAATACTGTATTTTGAATGTGATGAAAAGCTAGCAGCTCACTGCATTGCAAATGAAAGGTGATGCTTAAATATCTAAGCCTGTAATGAAGCATAAACAAGTCTTCAATACTGCATGATATGGCACATAGAGCATTTACATACTCACATTCGAAATACTAGGCATGGTATAATGAATTCTATACACAGCATGCACACAGCACAAGCCACGTTAATCCTGCCTGCCATTTTAGGCTTGTAGTAGTAAGATACACACTGCAGCACAGCTCTGTTAAGGGTGGAGGCAAGGGACAGCTCACCTTAAATGCAGTATCTGATTAATGTTGTAAGTGACACTGCACATCAGCTACACTCTTGGTTCAACTGCGTGGGAGGGAACAAAGAAAAATGTCATCAACTGGTGATGCAAGATGAGCCCCACGCACTAAACACCATTTAGCAAACTCCAAATTCTACAGTGATACAGTAGTAGGTATTTCAAGCTCTCCTCAAACCCTGTCTGTACAGTGACAGCATCCTTCTGCTGAGGAAAATAACCCAGTCTTTGTGCTTACTGAAGAAAGGCTGCAATGACTCCCCTGGCTGAAGAAAGATTTCATACAGTATGTATTAGATTTCGGATTCATTTGCCATGCTCTTAATTTTTAAGCCTTTAAAATATTCTAATTAATAAAAGACAATATCAGAACCCCCCCCCCCCACGAATGCTAAAGATTTAATTTTGATGCAACATACAGCAACTTTTTTTTTTCCAGCTTGTCAAAAAATCCTAAGCAGTATTGTCAAAACCACAAGAGCACAGGGTCTGACTGCACCATCAGCTGTCTGTGTCTATGCTACACCCTGTTAACCACAAGCAATGTTAGAGCTAAATATATCTGCAGTGCAGAAATGGCAGCTACTTTGTTGTTTAGAATTTCGATTAATTACAGAATGTTCCTCCATCCTTAGAAGTAATAAAATAAAAGAATATACACAAAAATTAATGCTGATTTCCTTTGCACATTGTATATATCAGGCAGTACAGAACATGAAAGCCGTATAAGTATATTGACCTAAATAACACTAAGAAGACTTAAGCAGCATACAACACACTCACCGTCAAAGCAAGAAAAACAAAACAATGATTGTCTAATCAAACTGAAAGCAACAATTCATTACCACAGTATGAATTCTACGTACTGTATGTGCACATCTCATGTTATGGTGAGATGCAAATGCTTCTTTGTTTTTTCTCAGAGGCTTTTCTTAGCTACAGTTGCACAATGACATTCTAACATCATGGAGGTCAAGGCAGCCACTGAAGTGATGTCAGGTTTTTCATGATAAAATGATTTTAAAAAATTGAACAGCCTCAAAAATACAAAACCTCTCAAAATGTCTTTCCTCTATCTTCTGAGATTAATACTGTGCATCTTGTTTGGCTGCAGACATTACAGTGGTATCACCCTCTGCAGAGATTGTGACAGGGTAATCGTGGGAATTAGGTTTTTATAAGTAAGTAGAGGTACACGTTTCAAAGAATGCCTCATTTTCCTGAAAAACTCAAATTACAGTCAAATGGTTAACACGTGGAACAAAAATATACAGAGGTTTTAAAAAAAGCTGCTTATTTGAGGCTTTGAAAAATATGCCTAATAATAAAAAACTGTTGTGCTACATTTCTATTGTCAATGTGTCCCCAAAGGGAGAATGAAAGAGAAATGGAATAGCTCAACATTACCTTCCCTTAAGGCTGAACTGTCAGGTAAGTAAAGCAATGCCTAAAATCTACCTGATTGTAGAATGAGGATTTCCTTATTTCTGAAAATGTTTTCTGTCTCATATCAACTTTCTTTCCCTCCCTCTCCAAACAACACACAACTAGTACCTCTTTAAATCTCAGGAAAGAGACAGGTTATTCCTAAAGGCTCAGAGAGTCTGAATATATTTTATAAAAGTATTCTTTCAAATTATTCTTACTTTATCACATCAGTGAATGCAAATTGTTTCTGTCAGGTGTTGAAATAAATGGATGTTTATGTGCATTGCTAACTACTTTTCTGTGCAAATTCGAATCGTACACAAAGGACAGCTAATAATAAAGATACTGTTAATTCAGAAAATAAGTTACACAGTAATAACTAGAGACTGACACAGAAACACTTTAAATGTAACCCTTTCTAATAACACACTACCTGATTAGATGCTAAAGATTTTTCTCTCTCTTTTTGTTTGTTTTACTTTGGTTAAAATGCATATTTCTCTATGAAATTTGGAGATTTTAAGTTATAAAAATATATCCAGCTTTGGCATTTTGTCCTCTTTGGTATAAAAGGCTGGGTATCAGATGATCCAAACACTCTGTACTTTAAAATATGCAGAATCCCCTTCCATAAATAACACATCTGTCACCAGCAGTGCAATCAGGCCAGCAATAAAAGAGGTCAGACTTACAAAAACTGCCATCGTTCTAAAACAGAATTACAAAATAATTTAAGTTAGTATTTCTGTTATAGAGCTACCTGTTTTTGGCATACAAATACTGCAATACTCAATTAAAACATTTAGTTCCATATACTCTTTGAATTTTTGAAGGTTCAGGACTTGGCAAGAAATGTAAGAAGGTATGCATGGTCCTTGTCCGGATCATCTTACAGTCATGGTGAAATCCCCATTGACTTTAAAGGAAGAGGATTTGGGTCCCTAGTAAAGTATAGTGGTCTTACTGGGAAGTGTAGCAAGCATGTAAAGTTTTGGGATGATACAACCCAATTATCCAACTGCTGAATTTGCTTTAAGATGTGCAGTTGGAGGTAGATTTCCTGAGAGTAATCTGTCCCTTTGTTCTTGGAATTGCCATTCTTCTACTAAACTGTCACAGTATTGCATAACCTGCCTGAGGAAGGGCAAGAAGCTTTGCTGGTGTGTAGTTCAGGTAATAGGAGGCATCTGTATAGCAATTAGTCCATTTCTGATGTGCAAGTGCCTCACTTCCACTGACTGATTGACAATGGAGCAAGGTGGCTCCTGAACCTGTTTGTGTCTCGTTCATTTTACAAAACATGCACTAACGGGCTGATTTCAGTGCTCACGTATTCCCATGCATTTGCATGATTTTACTTATGGCTCTCTTAATGGTTAATTCTAATAAAGAAATAAGTTTCTGAGGCCTTCCAGAAAGTTTTATGATGAATGATTTAAATAACCAATAAGAGCTGATATTGTGATGGGTGGAATTTTACTTCTGAAAATCTTGCCTTTAATTCTTGGGCTAAACTAAGCCTTAGGCCTGGTCTACACATAGATTTTTTTTTACTGGCATAATTATTTTTTAATTAGGGAGGTTGATTTTTTAATGTAAATATTTGCAACCATATAAAACTTAGTGTGGATGTGGTTGTTTCAATATAACGATATCTTAGACCTGGTCTATACTTACCAGGATATTTGGCAGCAGTTGACTAGAGTTACGCAAGCTATGCAGAGTAGCATGCATAACTCCTGTCAACTTTTTAACTCCTCTTCTACTTCACTGCACCGTGCCAACGGGAAATGCGTTCCCTTTGACGCAGTGCTATGCCACTTTTGAGAGGGTCTTAATGCATCACTTTCAAGGGACTTTCAGGTTTGACTGAGTGCGTCTTTACTGATGCTCGATCAAACTCAAAAAATTGGTCCTGCACTGTTGACAGTGCTACTGGCAGTATAGACATACCCTTAGAGCAATACAGCTCATTCTCCTCACAGGGGAATAAGATATACTGGTACAAGCACTTTCATACCAGTGTAACTGTGTCCACACTGAGAGGGAAGGAGTTGGACTGCTTTGACTATACCTGTACAGTTAAAATATCGCAGTGTGTGTGTGTAGACAACACAGCTGGGTGGGACCAGATTTTCAGTGTCATGGGAAATTCCATGATTTAGAAAATTTTTCTATTCTGAAATGAAATAAACCCTCAAAATTTCAAAATTAACTGTAAAACAAAATTCCAACTTTTCTTTTGGGTTGACCAAAGTGTTTCATAGTCAGATCAAAACATTTTGTTCCAACTTAACTTTTTAAAAATTATATAAAAACAAATTTGTTTTGAAGTCATTTTGATATGAAACAATTAAATATTTTGCTCCATTGATGTTGTAATGACATATCGGTGCTACCGTAACACATCATGTTTTTGCCAAAATGAAATGTTGTTAAAATCAACATTTTTAAAAAACATTTTGATTTTGACAAAAATAGCTTTTTCTATCAAAAAATTGTTTCAACAAACAATTACAACCAGCTGTACTAGAGAAAGCCTCAGACAAGGCCAGTTGGAATCTGATTCTGTTTACTCAATAGTTCAGGTAATATCTTTGTGGCTTGAAGTCAGATTTTTTTTTTCCACCACAATCACAAAAGATCTCCATTTTTTGAGAGAGCCAATACAGCCACGTCATAACCATGCTCTAGAACAGTGGTTCTCAACCATTGTGTTGGGACACATCACTGTGTCACCATACAGTGGTAACTGTGTCACGGAGAGACGAGAATAAGGCTGGATTTGGCCTGGGGTTAAGGTGTCCTGTAGGGTCACAATGGTTATGTCTACACTTGTAATTTTAAGTCGACTTTAACTAAGTCGATTTAAAGTTGACTTAGTGAGTCTACACTTAAAATTAAAGTCGACTTAAAGGGGAATTACAAAGTCGACCGAGAACGTCTACACTGGACGCCTAGGTCGACTTCTAGGTCCTAGGGGGACCTTGGGCAGGTCCACAGTGGCGGGGGGGCACACCTTGTGTACAATGGGGAAAAGGGGGACAGGGACCCTGGCAGGGCATGTGGGCAAGCTGTGAGGCTGTTGGGATTTAGGGAACCATTTATGATATTATTTTCTATTAATATCTCATAAATGCTATAATCCATAGGAACTATGTCATGTTTGGTATCAACAGAAAGGTAGTAATTTGCTGGGAATGATTATATAGTTCATGTATAGGAATTCTATTTGTATTAGAAGTTAGGAATATGGTTGTTATATCTATACTTTAACTTGCGTGATTCTGGGGAAACATCCCAGACAGGCTGTCTTCAACCAGTCTCCTTAATGTTAAGGAAGCTCCTAGGTACAATGGGCCCAGGTAGAAACCTGATCAGCCATTAAGGACACAATGGTTGTAGACAGCCTGTCTGGGGTGTAAACTGTAGTGTAGACGCAAGGTAAATTAAGTCGACTTAAGCAAGCTTAAGTCGACTTAATTTACAAGTGTAGACACAGCCAATATGCCACCAAGTGTGTTGTGACCTGCAAAAGTTTGAGAACCACTGCTCTAGAAGAGGGTTCTCTCTAACTCTCTGGATACTCATTTGTGTTTTGGTGGAAGATCACTTTGTGCTAGCTCCCATATGAATCACATGTCAAGAATAAATGGCAAAAGTGGGATCTTTGTCTTTTGCAGTTTATTTCTCAATGATTTTTGGTTGAATTTTCTTGTGGCTCTTTAGGCCACATACCTATTACATTTAAAAAATCCTTAACTTCGGTGGCCTTTGGCCACAGCTAATTTCACTCAGTTTTTAATGCCAGCTATCTAGCATCCTTTTTATCATGGAACAAACTAGTCCCAAAGTTGTTACGACTAACTCCATTAAACACTTTTGAAAGTCCTACCTTAGAATCTCAGCTATGTCTAATGTCCACTGGGTCTAGCTGAGAGGGATGGGACCATAAAGAAGCCAACTGTAGTTTCTATATTACCACCATTGTCTATTATTTGTATTATCATACACAGCTCCTAGGACCTTCTGGCACGACAGAACCCTCCTTTCAATTGACTTTGTGACCCACCCTTCTCTGTATGTATAAATACAGCTAACATGCCACATTTTCCATTTCATGCTTCCAGTGAAGTGGAATTGTGCCTACAAAAGCTCATGCGATAAATACATTTGTTAGTCTTTAAAAATGCCACAGGACTCCTTGTTTGTTTTACTGTACAATCAGAGAGCAAGACAGTCCGTCTCCCCCAAAGAGCTTAGTTTCCTGATGCTATGACGTGTTCCACACTGGGCCTTGTGCACTTAAACCATTTATGTACCTTCCTGGTTTGCAGTAACCTATGCCAGATGGGTACAAACCCTCAAAGCCAGTACTTCAGTCAAAAGAGCGCTCTAGCTATTATTTCTTTCCCTTCTCCACAACCACTACTCTAGAGGCAACACCACAGCGGCACACAAGCTGATTGTCCATTCTACTCCAGTTGGGATTGTCTGCACACCAGGGCAATCCTTAGCTGGGGAGATCTGGTGGCTTTGTGGCCACTTTCCCTGTAGGAGCAGTGTAAAGGGGTCAAATTGCCTAAGAGAATATCTCCCACTATCTCTCCCATGTGACTATACCAACTGAAACCAACCGTAACTTGTGGTTATAGAAAAATGATCTGTTACACAGAATGCATGATTTGTGCATCTGAATTTCAAAATGTGTTTAAATTAATTTGGCAAAATTTTAGCTTGTTGAATATATGGAATAAATCAACGTACCTGTCAGGGCAACCCAGTTTATGGCCATAATATCATATGCAAAATTATACTCTATAGTTTAAATTATAATCTCTTTTAAACAGATGAAAGTAAGATGCTCCCTCACTTTATTAGCAACATCTTGTCAGATATTAACGACTGTTATTAGATTGTGTGTTTTTTTGAATGGTTTAAAATAAACACCACCTAAACCAGATAATGACTAGAACATCTTTCGTTACTGAGAATGTTCTTGAATTTTAATTTACATTTTTATCTACTGGTATAGCGGTTCAGCATTCCAGACACAAGTAATAGCAAGCAAGTTACAATCTGAGAACCTGATCTTGCAGAAAAAGTGTGTGCCACATAATGGGTACACATCTTCCATCTAAGTGAAGTTCTGCACTTGACAGAGAAAGAGATGGCTGGTGCCCAGGTGTTGGTGGGGATGCAGTTAGCAAGGTGTCCCCTTCTTTTCCCTGTCCCTAACTCTCCCCAACCCCTGCAGGTATATTTTGAAAACAAAAAGACACCCACTCAGATCTGTAACGTCTCCAACTCACTGCGCATATTCAGAAAACCCCCAACTCACACCCACATGCAAGCTTCCTGGCCAAAACCAGTCAGACTCCAAATCCCTTTCCTCCTACCTAACACCCATTACCACCAGACTATCAGACAGACCTTCCTTCAGCTTCCCTGATACTTGCTGCTGGGCCTGGATGAGAGGCAACATGGAAAGACTGTGGCTGCAGAGAGTCCAGTACTCGTGCTTCTCTAGGGGATGAAGTGAATCCATTCCACATAACCCTCTATTCACTTTCCTCAGCCACATTCAGTCCAAGGTCTTGTTTTCACTGCAGAACTAACCCTGGATCCTACTCAGGCCTCCTCAGAAACTGGACCCTGCTGACACTCAAAACCCTCTCACCTGACTGTGGTGGTGCTTTACAGCTGAGCTAGCGGGGCCATGTTGAGGTATAAGCCACTTGTATGAGGCTTTGACTCAAACTGGTAATAACTGCACTTTGTAGGGAGGCATATCACTCTAGTGCTCCCTTCCCTGCTGCGTACCCAGGAAAATAGATTTATTCTTCCACAATTTACTAGGATAAAAGCACAGAACAACTGAGCGTACTTTAGCACAAGTAACCATGGAAGGTCTCCAGAAGTCCTAGCTGGGGGAATGAGGATACAATAACTCAGACAGGGATTGACTGCTCACCTCTGGGCTAGGCTAATCTGGGTGCTGATCACCTGAGCAATCTGTAGTGAGAAACAGTCCCTGTGTGCGGCAATGTAAGTCCCTGCTGCAGCCAGGTGGACTGCGGCCTCCGCCAGCAGAAACAGCTTGGGACCTAACAGGAGTACCCTCTCCGCCCCCAGTGGTGGCAGCTGGTACTGCATACTTCAGAATATCAACCATATGACACAAATAGGTGGCATTTTCACAAGTGCTTGCTGTTGGCCTAACTCTGCTCCCATTGGAGTCAACCAATGGCTTTAACAGGCTGAAAGTTAAACAAGGAATGAGCAATTTTTAAAATCCCACCCAGTGTCTAACATTGACAAGTTTGGTATTACTGGTGTTTAGCTTCGTTATAACTGAGGTGGGGAGGAAGAAACAGATGGGAGAGAGGACCAAAGATGCTTTAGCTAAATGCAACTTATTAGGCTCAATACAAGCGTAATTGGTGAAATTTTATGGCCTGTGTTATACAGATAATTTAAACTAGATCATTTAAACTGGATAATTTAATGGTCTTTTCTGGCCTTAAAAAAAAATCTATTAATTTTTGAACTCCTAATGAACAGCATCCCTGTAAAGGCTGCATCCTACTGATTAAAGCTGTAGGAGGAAACATTCTGCTAGCAAGTGTTGGGGAATTTTAGGAGGGGCCCTCTTAGGTCAAGAGGACCTTGATAGGCACCCCCCC
>ML685789.1:7236943-7371811 GCA_007922175.1 Pelusios castaneus
AGAATCAATTTACAGGCCAAAACAGGGTCAGAACAAGACAGACTCCATCTTGGATTTCCTTCTCACAAGCCTACTGGGGAAGGTTCCGCCACCTTGTTTCTACCAATCATCTTTTAACGGGTCTTCCTTTAATTTCTCCTGCTGATAGATCCATGAGACAGTTCAATCATAAAGAGACTGATTCAGGCTTTATGTCTTATTTAGATTTCTCCCTTGGCTGACTGACATTCATCTGGCTGAGAAGGAGACGGTCTTTCAAGATTTTTTAAAGAAGTCATAATTTAACTGAAGAAACCTGAGATAGAGTTGGTGCCAGAGATTTAGAATAAAGAACACTAAAAATTACATTGGAAAAATTATGATAATTTCAAGAATCTTCCTACCTTTTGTGGTGGAACCTAGATAACGTGGTGACAAGTGAGGTGTAAACCACTTTAGAATAATTTAGATAGATAGGTGTGCTCTACTCACAGCTGCGTAATTTTTCCATTACATTGTTGTGCAACAAACAAGGAGTCTGGTGGCACTTTTAAAGACTAAGAAATTTATTTATTGCATGAGCTTTTCATGTACAGCTCACTTGAAGTATATTTAAGTCAAATCTGGCTCTCCATAGCAAATGAATTTGACACCCCTGCTCTAATGAACATACTTCTACCAGAAAAATCCGTGTATTACAGAGGCAAAGAAAGAGCCCATCATGAAAAGTGATGGTTGGGGAGAGATTAAAATTTACACACACACCACAGTATGACTGTATACTGAGCGATTGTTTTCACAGTGTTTTACCATTAGCAACACTAACGTTCACATGATCCTACTTAGATTCAGGGTCATCATTGGGGGAGGAGGGAGTGAGCGGGACGACTGCTCCAAGTCCCATGGCTCCGCAGGTCCCCCACTGCCACGCTGCCTGCTCCCTCCCATCTTGTTGCTTTGGTGCATGGAGCTCGGCCTCTCACTGGGTCCGCCCCACCCCCGGGGCAGCATGTCCAGAGGCGGGGTGGGAGAGCAGAGCCCAGCCTCTGGGCCTGCCCGCCCTATGCCCCCAGTGTGGGGGAAGGGCGTGGGAATGAGGGCTCCCAAATGCTGACTGGCCCTGGCCCCCTCCCCTCCCTATGGGACAGCCCTGCATAGGCTATGAAATTAACATGTCAGTAATGTGAAAAGAGATGTGTTCACATCTTTGCTCCCCTTGTTTAGTAGGGGACAGTTTTCTGCATTGCTGGGTTAAATACAGCATCAATTTATTAGTTATACTGAGAAGGCTTCTGTTCTTTTTTTAAATGAAAGCTAAGATTCTGCACAAAACAGTAAAAATTGTAGGGTATGTCATGGGAAAAAGAGGTGTGAACTAAACTGTGTTTAAGAGGATCTATCTTCAATTTTAGATTAGGAAGTGCTTATATATTATGTCCTTAGTTCAGAGCCCTTTTTTTTTTTTTAAATAAAGGGCTATGTATACTCTTGTAAACTGGTGAAACATTCAAAACAAACACAAACTCCTCTGTTCTATAGACAAATTAAAGAATAATTTTACAATTCCTGAGATTTTCTGAAAACAAACTGGCGTGGACTAAAATACAAAGAGAAAAGTCACTTCACAGAAGATTAAATATGTAATGGCTCTCTTGACCTGTACGAACACCCCAATAAGTTGTTTCAATATTCTTCCTGTAATTATGTCATCCAAAATTATCACAACACTTATGATGTGGCCTTCTCTGTCTCTTTGATCAATTAAGTGTTGACCTGGGTGACCCCTTTTGATATGTGTGTGGGCTTCCCTTTAGTTCCACACTCTGGTATCCTGTTAGCTTTCTAAATTGCTGTAAGATATTACACTGATGCTTTCAAGTTTCTAACCACCGTTACTACAATACCCAACTAGTGTATTTCATTTCAGGCAGAATTCCCCCGCCTTCTTTTTTTTTTTTTAAATCCTGCACTGAATATTTTCTTTACATTAAATTCCATGAATCACTTGTCAGCCCACATCTAAATATTTCCCAAGTCATTTAAAATCTATTTTCCTTTCCTTTTGGCCTTGATAGGCTCTTCTACTTTTACATCCCCTACTTCCAATCTTTCCTTTGTTCATAGCGAGACCAAGCAGCTCCCTGTAACACAGTACCAGACATCTATATGTCAACACTGCCATAAAAGACTGGTGACTGGCCCATGTCACTGATACAGCTCTCAGGGGTATAAAATTTCAGTGTAGATGTTTGGGCTTGGACTGGAGCCTAAACTATACCTCTCTCTGCCTCTTCCCAATGGGACCACAGAGCTTAGGCTCCAGCTGGAGCCTGAATGTCTACAAGGCCTTTTACAGGCCTGCAGACCAAGTCAGCTGACAAGGGCCGGCCACAGATATTTAACTGTTGTATAGACATACCCACGAAGAGCCCCCATAGGCAGAGGTTCTTCTGAGCACATCAAGTGCTTGAGCCCTTAATAGAGATACAGAGGGATATATGATTAAGTCATGCTTATTAATGTCAATCTGTATGTAAGAGGAGTTGGGTCTAGAGCAATGGAAAGTAGGGTGAAGACAAAGGAAATCCTGCAGGGAAATGCTAGTAAACAAGCCTGGAAGAAAGCTAATGCTGAGTTTATGGGGGTTTTTTGCTGCTTGGGTTACCATCAAAATCAAACTCTAGGAAAGGGAAAATTTGGATTGCATATAGTCTATATTTATTATTTGCTATATTTATTTATTCTATATTTATATTTATTTATGAAGATTCCATCAGCTCTATTGATATCGTTAAGGTTGCATAACACTTTCCTTTATAAATCCTGGTTTAAAGTCACTCACAGCTTCCTGAAACTTTGCCTTTCAGGCTAAAGTTTTGCAGGCTTGATATCATACAAAGATGATTTTAAGTTTGTGCAGAAACTCTTCAGCTGTTTGAGAGAACAAAACAATAGACTTTTCCCATTATTAAAAACATTCTTGCAACTTTTTTTGAATGGCTCTAGTGCCAGAGCAAGCAGAAGAGAAATGTCTTCAGATGTTCCAGTAAAAATAGCTTTGGATCTGACAAGATTTATTATAAAATCAAACATGTCATTTAAGAGGTCAGAGAGAGCCTGCTCTCAAAACCTATGTGAAGAAATTACTTTCTTACCAGCTTCACACCACAGTCCACACAACTTGTGTAGAGTCAAAAGTCACTCTCTTGTTGGGATTTTACTAACCAACAAACAAATGAACAATAAGACAGCATAAAGGGCCAGGGTCATTTTAACCTGTTAAAATGCAACCGCAGAAAAGGCTCTATTAATAATAATGCACTTCAATAGCATATTCCATCCAACGATCTCAGTGCGGAGCATAAACATTAATTGAGCCTTACTACAGCCCTGTAAGGTATTGTCATCCCAGTTTCACACATGGAGAGACAGAGAATAGTTTAATGACTAGACTGGGGTCACATAGGGTGCGTCTACACTTGTAAATTAAGTCGACTTAAGCTTGCTTAAGTCGACTTAATTTACTCTGCGTCTACACTACACTTTCCTTAAGTCGATTTAAGCAAGGTGCTTAAGTCGACTTAAGGAAAATTAAGTCGACTTTCTTAAACCTCGTTTAAAGTCGACTTAAGCCACTGTAGACGTGGAGTAGCAATAAGTCGACTCTAAGTCAACTTAGGGCTCTCCAGGACTCCCCCGCTGCCCTCCCTGCCAGGGGGGTGGCACAGGAAGAGCCTGGCATGCCCCCCCAAAGGGCAGGGCAGAGCCCTGCCCATCCTGCCCCTATGCCCTGCCAAGATCCCTGTCCCCCTTTGCCCCATTGTACCCAGGTACAATGGGGCAAAGGCTGAGCCCCCTGGACAACCCTCTCTCTCAGTGTATGTACACAAACATCCAGAAGGACTGGGACTGGGAGCAGAAAACTTTAAAGGGTTTATCTGGAGAGGGCAGCAGTTTATCTGCTACTACAGTGTGTGTCCCTAATATACTGTCTGTGAATAACAGGGAGCAGAGAGGTTCTAAAGGTGTGTCTGGAAAAATCAGCAGTGTGTCTGCTGGCAGAGAGTTGGTCTCTAAGGAGTTGTTTGTTGTGCCAGAGGTGGTTCTGGTGTCAACTGAGACTCAGGAAGGGCATTTTCCTGAGCCTGTGCCTGCTGGGGGTGATGATTTGTCCATGGAGGAAGACACCCCAACCTCCAAAAGTTTGTCCGGGAACAGCCAGGTGTGCTGGGGCAATGAGGAGGCGGCAGTTTCAAGAGAGTTGACTGGTAAAAGCAGGGAAATGCCTGCTAGAGAGTTGGTTTCTCAAGATTTGTCTTTGTCTGTTGTACCAGACATGGTTCTGGTTTCAACTGAGACTCAGGGAGGTAATTTTCCTGAACCTGTGTATGCTGGGGGTGATGACTTGCCCAGGGAGGAAGCCACCCCAGCCTCCAAAAGTTTGTCTGGAAACAGCCCTGTGTGCTGGGACAATGAGGAGGGGATTTCAAGCTGTGTGAATGTGGAGAGTGAAGGTTTGACTGCTGGGCGAGATTTTGTTTCCAGTTCGCTACCTGAGGGACAGACAGAATGTGCCTTTCAGTCTGTGCTGACTGGGGGGTTGCCAATTGTCTCAGAGTTAGTTCTAGACTTAACTGAGACCCAGAAGGAGTCTGTTGATATTCAAGGAAACAGTTCTTTACAGAAATCTTTCTCTGGTCAGGGAAAGGGCAAAATTTCTGTGGAAAAGAAGTCAAACAACACTCCTTAAGTAAAATGATTCCAGAGTCATCTTACATAGAAAATTCAGCATATAATGACCTGCCTTGGCAAAATCCCAATCCAAAATGGCAAATCTCTCCCACACCCAATTCAATAGCCTTTTTATTTTGCTATAGCTTGGTGGAAATTGCTCCTTTCACCCAGGGTCATCATCACACTACCCTTACCGAGAGTGTATTCCACATCTGTTCTATCTCCGAATAATTGCATTTAATGTATTGTAAGATACTTTTAGTTATTACAGTGACCTTACATTTATATTGTAGCCAGCATCCTCGAGAAGGCTGCAGTTATCTTCATTGGGATACTGCCAGGGCAGCAGGGTCAGCACATTATTTGTTGTGGAAAGGCCACAATGTTTTTAGAACTAACATATTGTGAAAAGAAAGCCCACATGTACCTACAAATATACAAGCACAGTTACCAGAATGGTGTATATAAATCAGGTATTTGCACGGGCAAATTACCAGTTAGAGACATAGGTGACCATCTGCCCATTACAGTGAAATAACTGCATGTTCAAATATACACAGTGCCTTTTTGAAAATTGGGACCTTAATGATCGAAAGTGGTAAAGTTCTTAATTTTACCTCTCATCAGAAAGATAACACCTCTAGCAGCACACCATGCTCCCTAACA
The DNA here is from genome assembly GCA_007922175.1 of Pelusios castaneus. Lineage (NCBI taxonomy): Eukaryota > Metazoa > Chordata > Testudines > Pelomedusidae > Pelusios > Pelusios castaneus. The sequence goes on from ML685789.1 coordinate 7,242,323, forward strand.
CCTTAAGGAAGCACTGATTTTCAATGGACATATGCAGTGAAGTACATCCATCTTGTACCCATTGAGAGGTCTCTGTCAGATGGTAAAGCAAAAGGCAATATTAAAATACAAAACACATTTACATTTTATAATAAACATAGCCTGTTCCTGTCACATTACAAAACCTAGCCATTCTCTTATCTATCAGTGACCTTATTTTTAATTGTATGGACCTTTTTATCATTCCTTCAGGAAAAGGCCTATATAATTGAATAGAGATTAAACCAGCAGAGTTCTATATAAAGTAATCTATACACCTAAAATAATAGAATTGAATAATCTTGTGTTTCCCCTGTTGTTTCTGATCTTATATTTAAAGACAGCGTAAGCTGTCTGAGGAAGGGAGTATCTTCTTATATGAAAGAACAGTGTCTAACACAATGAGATCCTGACTGGGGCCACCAGATGCTACTCCAATACAAATAGCTATAATACTACAAACAGAGAATTGGAAGCATTCTAAAGAACTCTACAACAGAGTTCCAATTGTAGAAAGGTCATAGTTTTCTATTACGTTTTATAGGACGTTTGCTAGGGGATTTTGGCCAGATGTCCAAGACTAAGACATTCTCTGTCCATAAACAAAGATGGATATCAGTTTACTTAATTTCTAATGCTGAAAACTGTCTTATTAATAAAACTCCCAATCAGGTCTTGTTTTAGGGGATTACAGTGTGTTTAACATAGACAAAAACCAACCAGACAAAAAGCTTTGGCATTCAAGTAATATGTATTAGCGATTCAAATGGAAAAATGCCTCTGTCCCCTCCCCACAAGTTTAGAGATGTCCCTCTAGAGTGTTTTGCACTAACTTAAATGGAATCTAACTTGGTTTCAGAGACCTGAAATCTTTGCTGGATTGTCAGAAGCTAGTGCAAGGGTCGGCAACCTTTGCTGGCCCCCATGTTAGCTCCGCCCACCACACACACAGCAGAGGCAGGGCCAGGGACTCCTCCTTGCAGAACCATGCCACACATGCGGAGCTCCTGTCCTCTGTTCGCCACTCTCCCCAGCTGGGGGATGGGGCCAGGAGCCCCACATGCCACGGTTCCATTTCCCTGCTGGCCGTGCTGCGTGACGCTCCGAACAGGCATGCATGCCAGGTTTGGCACATGTGCCAAGGGTTACCGACCCCTGAGCCAGTGCTTACTTGCTGAAGAACAGGTAGCTAATAATTCTCAGGTTTGACATGTGGCATCAAATTAAAAAGTGCCCATATTTCATCTTGGTTACAACATCCTTTTAACTTATTTTATTGTAACAATGCAATGCCATCAAACTAGGTAAGAAAAACTCATGCGATAAATAAACGTTTTAGTCTTTAAAAGTGCCACCAAACTCCTCCTTTGTTTTGCTGAATGAGACTAACACTGCTACCCCTTTGGCAGGGCCATCCCTTGGGGGGAGCGGGGCCCTGGACCAATTGGCCTAGGTGGGGCCCCGCCCCCCCATGCTGCAGGGGAGCATGGAGGGCCCACCAGCCTGCTCTGCCCCCCAGGGAGCTGGCCCTGACAGCCGAGGCCGCTGGCGGGAGGAACTGGCTCCGGCTCCGGCTCCAGCCCTGGCCCAGGAGGCCGAAGCTGCTGGCGGGGGGAGCAGGAGTTCTGCCCCGGCTAGAACTTCTACAGAACTTTGAGGGACTGTGGGAAGGAATTCATCCCCAGTGACTGACTATCTTTGAATCTAATGAAATAATTCAGTTTTGCAACTATTCTTACAGGCAGAGATTGATGCCTAGAACGTCTTCTGTCCATGCTCAACTCAACATGCACATAAGGAGCCACTAGAGTAGAACACTGCCAAACTGAATTACCATATTCTAGCACTGAAATGGTGCTAGCTGTGAAAGCTGGCCCCAATACTCAAACACATGACTAAGTTACTAAGTTTTTTCTCCTATAGAAAACACATGGGGGAAGGACAAATAAATCAAAGAACCTTGGGGCATTGGCTCATCTAAGAATTCAAGTGCAATTCACACACACACAAAATTAAGGATGGGTAGAAAAGCAGGCTTGGGAGGGAATTTTCACCTGGAGAAGATGCAGAGAGCATGAACTCTGAAAAACTATGGCCTTAAGCCAGTGGATCACCTGTTAGTCTTGGGGCACTAACGCAGAGATGAAAAGGAGGGAAGCTGCTTCTCCTCCTTAGAGGATACTGTGGACTGATGGGGCCTCCCTGGTGTAAGTTAGCAAAGTCATAAGGACTGACCTCACTCGGGCTACGGCAGGGATGCTCTGGCATAGGTTCACCCTGTTCATGCCCCCACCTGCCCCAATCAGTATCCTACCTTGTCTTGCCTGGAATGCTGAGTGAGGAACCAGAGCAGAGCCAGGGGACACAGTTCTGGACCAGTTACAGAAGCCCCCATGGCAAGGTTTTTCCCCAGCGTTTTTCACTTGCCTTGTGACCACTTTGTCCAGCAGTAGCTCAGGCAAACTGGCCATAGGGCGACACTGAATAAAGCCCAGATGGCTTAACTGAGCATCACCCAACAAGCTAACATCAGGGCAAGAAAGATTTAAGGAGGCCCTTGAAGATTTCAACAGCTGCTTAATTTGTTTGTGTTTGAGTTTCCTGGACTCAGGTAATCACGGACAATGTAAAAACATGCTGAAGTTAAATGTTATTAATATTAGCCTCATCTATTTACATTGTCTAGAGGAAAAATATGCATCTGATGATGCAGTTGGAAATGTATGAAATGAAACAAAAGTTATGAACGATACCAAAAATAAAACCTGTCTGTGTGGGGAAAGGAAGAAATAATAGAAATAAAACTGTAAACTGCTCAGGTATAAGAATGCCAAGTTGTAAGCAATTAACAGAACCAAACAATATTGAAATCAAACTATTGTTAAGTACAAGCCCTGGTTCTCCAGATTTTGGTAAAGAAATCCTTTCTGTTGTTTACTAACAACTGGTTAATAAACTCAGTCCAACTGAGTTATCTAATATGTCAGTAAATTGCTAAAATTCTAATCCATGAAAAACATCACTTACTGATTATTGATTGCGCTCTACAAATCCAACATTTGCACTCTGGAAAGAAGGACAAAGACGGGGAACTCGCAGTCATTGCACTTACAGCACCACTGCCTCTTAGAACAATTTCAAGCATCAACCACCCTATTAAACCATTGAAGGGAAAAATACCAGATAATATTCTTAAGAAAATGTTATTTTCAGGACATCTGACAGTAGGATACACCTTCCTCCAGGAATTTAATCTTACTGTTTTTTGTTTTCTTAGGCCATGATTATCCCATACATGCGCCAGTTTAAAGCTGTTGTAGCTCCGTTGACTTCACTGAAGTTACTCCTGATGTAAACAATTATGAGAGTAGAACCAGCACCTCATTTGGTTATCCTGCAATTCCTCAGGACCCCCCGCCCCCCTTTTTTTTTTGCAATTTGGTTTTATCATATTTATTTCCTTGACAAGATTATAAAATCTTCCCTCCCTTTTTATCAGTGTCAGAGAGAGGCAAGTGAGGCTAAATGACTTTTGAAGACTCATTTAGAATTATGAAAATGCTGGATACTGAAGCCACCAAACACGTACAGTGCAATCAACTGCAGTTCAAGGTTTCCTCCATGAACCCTGCCAGCATGTCTAAACTCAGACCTGCAGAAAATACCCCGTGGAGCAATAAAGTCATTCCGCCTCCATGCCTAATCAATTATGAATGTCTCTTCTGTGATACCAGCGAGGGCACAAGTTGTTGCAGAACGTCTTATGCTGTGGATATGCTAATAGCTTTTGAGCGCTATGGACCTGAGTCAGATCTGAACCACTGACTTAGCATCACAGGCATTACCAATCTCCTGAGAGGTCTAGCGTCTTCACACAAGCACCTTTAAATCACACTGACCTTTTTATTGAACAAAACAGAACAATGGAAATGTTCCATTTGTAAAACATTAATAATTAAGATTGTCATCTAATAGCTTTGGCTTCTCACACAACTGGGCTAACAATGCCAGGCACAGAGCAGTTATAAGATCTTTACTCTGCCAGATCCTGATTGCCTTCCGGGAGATACTTTTAGTACCTTCAGCTCTCTTTAGTGTGCTCAGCACCTTGCAGAATTAGACTCAGACTCAGCTTTATTTGCCCACCACAGACCTAAATGACTTAGAAATATCTCTGTCCATAACATGCCATTAGAAAGAGAAACTGATTTTGCATGTCAGACTTCTTTTCCTTTACATAGCTCTGCTAGCTACTCTCCAAACACACTAAAAAACAGGCCATCGCCTCAAAGAGATCATATTCCAGATAAATTTAAAGACAAAGCAGAGTCAGGGCTGGGGAAAAGAAATACATTTGTTTCAACAAGTGCTTGTTTTCTCTTTCCACACCTACTGTATCAACCCATGTACGTGATCCTTTATGTTTAATTAAAAAATAGTCATTGTATTTCAAATTACACTAGCAAAGTAGAAAATTCAAACAAAAATAAAATGTTTTGAACGGCAGGTGTTGCCTAGACAAACACCAAGTGTGAATCTACTCTGAAAAGTGATTGCAAAGAGCAGCACCTTTTCCCTCAGCTGTATACATGGATTCAGTCATACCAACCAAGTACAGTGATACAAATAAAGATTTACTGATTTTTACTCTTACTGTAACTGCAGAATCAAACAGTTAAGAAAGCAGAAGTTGGATCCTTTTCCTCCTTGAGCAAAACCAGGATGATGCACTTAATTTCTTTTTAAACATCACTGCAACCTCAGCGAAGGTAATGCGAGCGCTGCTCAGGTGCTACTAAAGATCTAATTTGCAGGCAGTGGAATTGTACAGGTGTTAATGAGGGCATAATTCTACCTTTATGCCCTGGCAATTACCAAGAAGCATCATGCTTCACTTCCAGAACCCAGTCATACTTTGCTATGTTGCCAATTAGGGGGAAGAAGGCTTTTTTTTTTCTGTAATCCAAACACGCTTGCTCTGAAATCAGTGACGCACAATAATCCAGAAACACGATGCCATTTTTATTGAGCTGTTTTTACAGTGGAAACACATTTTAAGACCCTATGGATACTACCTAAATTCCTTGCTCCTGAAGATGTTTGAAATCAGCATGATAAACTGTTTCAGTGAAAGCAATTATTGTCAGCAGACTGGTATCTGTGAAGAAGGGGCCAAATGTACTAAAGCAATTGTTGAAAGTTGCTCACTTGTCTGAAAAACTGTTCTCAGTCATTATTTGCAAACCTCCAGCCCACCAAATAGGTGGGCAAAACCACATTGCCGTACAAAGCTTCCAGGAACTGTTGCTGAAAAGCCTGGCAGGTCTGGGGAATGTTTGTAGTGGGAATAAGCTTATGGGGCTATCCCCTGGTGCTTCAATACACCAAACTTCTTCCTTTCCCTTCCTGTACATGCTATCTGAAGTAGCAATCCCACCAGCAGATCATTTCCCCCCATAGTCTCTGCCTCACCACACCTAAACTCTCTAAATATTTCAAAGCACACCCCCCACCACTAACAAATTAACACTGTGACCATAATCAGGTGATTCCTATTCTTCTAATCAGGGAAATGTGCAGGAATAAAAATTTGACCCTTTGTGGAGAGAGTTCTGCCCCACTGTGGTTTTAGGGCCGGAGGAGCTCACTGTGGCCCTGGGGTCAGAGTAGCTGCTTGCTTTCCCTGCCATAGCCCTGGGACTGGAAAAGTTCTGTGCCCCTACTGATTATTGGGGGAGGCTGTGCCCCTGGTCCCCATGGAAAGAGGAGGGAGTGGCTCTCAGTCTTTCCAGAACACTGTGTACCCCCTTCAGGAGTCTGATAGGTTTTGTGAACTCCAAGTTTCACCTCATGCAAGAACTACTCACTTACAAAATCAGGTATAAAAATAGAAAAGTGCCACAGCTCACTGTTACTGAAGAATGGCGTCCTTTCTCATTTTTACCATATAATTATTAAATGAACCAGTTGGAATATAAATATTGTACTTATATTTCACTGTATAGTAGATAGAGCAGTATAAACACATTGTCTGTATGACAGTTTAGTTTGTTCACACATCACTAGGGCTTTTTATGTAGCCTATTGTAAAACTAGGCAAGATGAATTGATGTACCCCCTGGAAGACCTCTGTATACCCCCAGGGATATGTATGTGTACCTTTGGTTGAGAATCACTGGGCTAAGAACAAAGTCAGGAGACTCTTTTTGTTACAACAGACAAAGGGCTTGCAGACACATCTTTCTTGCTTACCAGTGAAGGAAGAATCACAGAGAAGCATTTCACTCCTTCCCAAGAAATAGAAAAGGGGAAGGGAAAAACAGACCCCCATCATAATTTTACTTTCTTCTCCAGATACAGAGTGGTAGGAAGGGATGAAACTGGGGTTTGAAGGCCACTCCCACCCCTTTTTTCTCAGTCTAATTTGCAATGAATTTTTTCCTGTGTTTTGTGTAAATGTGTATGTTTTGTGTCACAATCTTTCATAAAATATTTTTTAAATGGTAGCTATGAAGGAAGTGGCAAAAATACATAGGACACCTTACAGAAGCTTGAGAGTGGGCCATTGAATCATACAGGGAAGGGGAACGGGGCCTTATCTTTCACTTTCCACTCAAGCATGGTAGAGGGGCCTTGGATCCATATTTTTACTTCTTCCTCCAACCTCTTAAATGAAGACAGATGGGAGGAACCCCAAGAAGCTACAATTCCTTTGCCTTGTCCTCCCAGCACCTTCCCCATAAATTCCACCCAGAAGGCAGGATCATATATCTACCTTTCCCCTTCCTCCTGATCCCCAAACATGGAGAGAGGTTTGGAGTCATGCATTCTCTGCATCCCTGCCCCCACTTTTGAGGCAGTGCTCAGGTGAGGCCAGGGATTACAGCTACATACTGTTCATTCCAGTGGTTCTCAACCCCTGGCCCAATCAGCTGTAGCCCATGTGACATCCTCAGGGCCACACAGGTTGTATATATATTATGTGGATGCAGCCCACATAACACACAGAGACGTGCATAAGAAGTTCACACTGGTACATGGATTGAGTACCACTAATCCATGTCTACTCCCCGTCTAGAAGGCTAGTCAGGCCCTCTTTCTTCTGGCAGAAGAGCTATCACTTCCCGTTCACCTCCTCCATTAGAGAGAGAGTTTAACTGTGGGCTTCCAACTTTTTCCACAAGTCCCTCTTTATGATAGGTAATTATTACCTCTTACTCAACTGGGGACAGCACAATTTCTGCTCCCCCTCCCTGGACATCTCTGCTGAAGCTACAGCACTAGCTGCAGAGTGCAAGGGAAGAACAAGGAGAGAAGTACCACTCCTTAATCTGTCCCTTGTTGGCACTAGGATAAATGAACACAGCAAAGGTACAGCTGCAGCTTTAGAACTGTCCTATGAGTAGGGAACAGAGAGTCAGGACTCCTGGGTTCTATTCCCAGCTCTGCTGAAGTCACTGGCTATTATCAACATTGTGGACTTTTAGGAAAAAATTCTGATGCTGCCACTAGTTCAGCTGAACCAGAGGAAGTCTGAGTATGGGCAAGGCTGTGAGACTTCCGAAGCTTTTATTCTCACGTCAGCCAAACCTGACGGTGAGCAGATCTGGAATTTCTGTATTTGCGTATGGCTCTGGCCTTTGTTATTCATTTGCAGTGATTAAATAATGCCAGTCCCTTCCCTACAAGGTGTTCACTGACTAAATGGTATGACAAAAAGAGAAAAATTAGCCCTATAATATAGCTAGTAAATAATATTCACCCTGGTCTGCTATTCCTGTAGAAATGAATCTAAAATTCACTGTACTGCACAGAGGATTGTCTGATGCAAGCCTGGCAGCCCCAAATTCACTTATTATTTGGAGAACTATTTGAAAATATTTCAGAATACCAGAAACTATGCATAAAGATAGCCATCATGAGCCATTACTTGGGATGTGTTTCTGTCCACAGAGAAGATAAAAGTGAGGCAAAAAGAGGCTGGGGAGGGCAGGATGTTTTGTCAGGGGAGAGAGGAGGCTTGTGAATGGAGGAAACAGGAGAGGAGTGAGCATCTAAATTTACCATTAGAGTGCTATAATTTGGTTTCTTCTTCATCTTCAAAATGTCTTCCTTTTAAAAAATACACTGTTCTGTGACAAAAGAAAGAAAAACAACTCAACCCTTTTTCTTGGACTTGTCAGAAGGAACATGAATTCTAACCTGGGCTCTGCAGCAAGACCTACTGTCTGCCAGAGCTGGTCACATTCCAGTATCACCAATAATACTTATGTAGAAATAAGAAAGCAAGGCAAAGGACAGATGTAATGACTTCAGCTCCCTTAGAAATACAGGTTGAAAAGCATGTTAGTTAAGTGCTCTAGACAGCCATATTATCCTGGGTTTGAAAGGTGAAGTCTCTCTTTAGATGCATAGTCCTGGACTACTAACAATCTAATTAGCTCCTTATTGGTTTCTCTTCTCTTCCAAATATTCTTTTAAAATGTTGTCAATAATATTGCCTTATTCTTATGTTAAATTAAGAAGTAACACTGCCTCCGGATCATGGAAGAAGCTGAAAGTTGGTTGGCTTCATACTTCCTTCTCATTTTTATACACTGTACATTTTAATCAAAACTCTCGTTGGAGCATTTAGGCCCTTTTCTAAAAAAGCTGCTTGTCTGTGCTCTTTTTCAGGTTCTTGTTGGCCCTGTAAGTGCTGATGAGCCTTCTCAGCCTGAAAATAAAGCTAGCAATAGTCACAAGCTATTATTTTTACTTAAGTCCCTAAATTAAGCATATATTCCTGTATTCAGGCACTTAAAAACCCCCTTCTATAGCTTGCTATTAGGGGAAAACTAATAGCACTGCTGACTCTCACAAGTTTTATTACAGATGTTGCAATATTTGTTGTTTTTCTTAATGCCCCTCCTTTTTGAATTTTGTAATTAGATGAGAATCTTAACATTCATTTAAAATAAGTTTCTAACCTTCATGATAGCACAAAAGACTTGAAAAGGCCAGATAAAGAAACATTTGCTGTGGAACAAGAGAAATAGCGTGTACTTCAGAATGTATTGTTGTTTACTCTGTGCATTCTGAAGTGGGCAAATCATAATGAGCCAAATTTTCAAAACTAGCTACCTCGATTGTATTTGTAAAACCTTCTTTTGCACAAGCAGGAGGTCAATTTTGCATACAAATGGGCACATACATGGATTGGTGAGTGAAGGAAAGTTTGTACAGGACAGTCTCTGTGCCAAAGAATAAATGGACACAAATCTGACATCAGAAATTGCAACACTACAAAACCAATAGGGGAACACTTCAATCTCCCTGCTCACTCCCTGACGACTTGTTAATAGCTGTGTTGAAACAGATGAATAACAAATCACAGCTTCAAAGAGAGACTGCAGAACTCGAACTTATATGCAAATTTGACTCAGTTGTCTTGGGGTTAAACAGGGACTATGGATTTTTCTCTCATTACAACAAGTGATTTGACCTCACCCTCCTCTAGGTGCTGTTCCCCAGTGTTTGAATCCTAACACCTATTTTGATTTGCTGTTACAGCCTGACAGCCTATGATCCTATGTCATACACTCCCCTGCATTTAATTTCCTCCCATTCTGTAACTTTCCCATCTTCAAAGCGTCAGATGAAGTGGGATTTTCTCCCACGAAAGCTCATGTGATAAATAAATCTGTTAGTCTTTAAAAGTGCCACAGGACTCTGTTGTCTTTGTACTGAAACATGTAAGTGTAGATTTTGTAGACACAGTTTAGGAGGCCAATTTGGAAACTGTGGCTCTTGGGTCATACAGACAAAGTGGCCTGTGCAATGCATGTCCTTGACTAAACTAGCTTGGAGACAAAATATACTCTCCAAGCCAGTGGTAGTTCTTTGACTGCAACAAATACTAGGGTCCAAGTATTTTGCTGAGTTAAATGAGAAGGCCAGCTGGACTGCAAAGGTGGAAAAAAGCCTTACAGTGTTTAAAGGAAACATTAATAAAAACCAGATTACCTCACCAAGTGTTTATCATGTTTGAAACCTCCTTTTATTTAAATTAAACCATGTGTTACTGTTTCACTTTGCAGGAAGTAAAGGCTATCATCAGACTAAGAGGGACAGGTGGTGCAGGTGTCCCAGGATCTTCATGAATCCAGGAAAGGGGCCTGCTCTTGTGGTCTATGAACAGTAGGGAGAGTTGAGCTGCCTTCTTTTCTCATCCCAATGGCCTGATTTTTAGGAGCGGTGAGCAGCACCCACAGGAAAATGCTTTTGTAAGAATAAGCAGACGTACATTTATGGCTGAATTTAGAGGTTAACTTTAAAGACTATTTTTCCTGGGTTGGTTTTAGAGCTTATATGTATTAAATCAACTCACATTGACTTGTGAACAAAACTTTCATATTTTGTTCTAGAATGAATCCTTTCAATCCTGATGTAGTCTGTCTTGTCTGTTTCTGTTAAAACAAGCAAAAACATTCTGAATAGAAGTGAGTTAATGATGAAGGAATGGTTTCTAGTGGGTACATTCAGACCACCAAACCCACACTCATGAATAGCATAGAAACAAAAAATTGAATGCGCACAAAGTATTGACAACCCCATTTGTCCTAAGAGTGGTATATTAAAAAGGCAGTTCTGCACCTTGTCCATTGCTACACAGAGGTTTTCCAATTCTGGGGCTGCCAGATACCATTCTCAAGCATAAATCTGTTTTTCTCAGAACCACAAAACACAATAAAATGGCACTGCTGATATCGAGAGAACTCCTATTATATTTACCACATGTACATAGGATGTATCAGAAATGAGCCTGATGGTCTAACTTTGAGTCCAGCTCTGCAAAGACTGGTATAGCTGATGCTGACATCTGATAGCAGGTCTGACTCAAACCCAACTGTTTGGCCAACAGTGCAGTCTGTTGCAGAAAATGAGCTGGAGAGCACACTGGACACTTTGCAGTCTTGCTGAGACTCCTTCATGCTACTTGAACCATTTCCAACACTACTTGAGGAATGACTCGCTAATAATACTCACAATCTACAAGGAGTCATTTTCTTGTGGTAGAAAAGGCCTTAATCTCTATTTATTCACCTCTCAAAACCACCATACCACTTACATTACCATTTGAAGGGATCCCAGAATATAGGGGTTGTAAGTTAAGACAGAAATGCAATAGCAGATTGCAAAGACATTCAAGAAAGCTTGGATTGTGCCTGCATGTCAGTTGTTTGGCTCAAGTTTTCTGTTTAGGAGATCTAAATTTGCTTTCTGTGCATCATTCTCCAATATCCACTTAAGATTTGGAGTTGAGAGCTCTCCTGCACACAGAACTGCAGAAGGCAAAGACAGCCAAAGCCAGTTCCATTTTTGATTAAAGTGAATATTTAAAAAACAAAACAATCATCACCACCACAAACTACGCTATGAAAAGAAGCAATGCAGGAGACCCTTACATGTTTTAAACTACAATATAATGTACATTTTAAAAACATTAAAAAGTTATTAAAATCACGTTCCAACTTTGCTTTTCACAGTACAGAGCATGATGTCAGTATCACTGGTGTTTGCAAAGTGGCTGCTTCCAAACAAGAAAGTAAACAGGTTTGAAATGAATGCATATTTTAATGTTTTGTATCTGCGATAAACCCCTTTTAAGAATTCTGTTTCCAAACCCAGAGTGGCACATATTTGGAATGTCCTACGTTAACATCAATGCATAACCACTTTTTGTTTCCACAAAGTTTTCAGGGGTCTTTGCCATCACATAATGTACCGGTAAACTTAAAAAAAAAAGCAGCATCAGGTGCTCTGTAGGGGCACCGCCAGCTCACAATGGACAGTAAATAGCCTTAATACCCTGAGCAGCTACCACACAAACTAAAAGGAGGCCTTCTTTAGACAAAGTGCAACAAAGAAAGTGGTTTCAACAACCAATACCAAGAAGAAATGAACTTTTCTACAGCCAAAACCCTTTAAAGGGGAAAAAAAATAAGCTTCTTATTGCCACAGTCCCTTAAGATTTAAGGCTCCTCCATAAAAAGGTGAGATTCACAACTGGTATAAAATGTTGCTTCTCCCTTAACGTCAATGAGCCTGTAGAGATTTATATCAGCTGAGATCTGGCCCAGAGTCTTTACTTCTTAAGTCCTGGAGAGAAGCAAGCTTCTTGCAGCAAGTTGATTTCTCATTTGGAAAGGCAGTGATTTTTATGCACTTCACTGCTTATATTTTCCCTTCTAGTGAGCAATAATCTTTAGACAGATGTCACCCCATTCCCCACAGTTCCTGGTTTTCCTGCAGTGCAGTGAAAGCAGACTTGGTCCTCTCTTACTCAAGAAGAGGGGTTTTTAGGCCTTCCTCATCAAACACTAGACAGGCTCTGCATGCCCTCTCACACATGTTTTCTTCTGTACCTTGTTCCATAGTTACCGTATATGCATTGCAAACCATATCTGAGAGGACAGTCACAAGAAACAAGTTAGAAAACAGAAAAGGTTAGAAAATAATTTAAGTTACACAGTTCAGTTTTATTTAAGTTAAATCATTGCAGTAATAGAATAAGTGTGTGTTAGAGTATGCACGGCTATACACTGCTGGGTCAAACATTCTCGTGGAAAGCTAAGGGCCAGGAGTGCAGCATCTAGCATCAGTTTACTCTGAGTCATTCAGCTCGTCTGGTCTCTGAGGCTGCTGTATGCCACTGCTATTTATCATATAGTGAGAATATAAACTAGTTCTTTGCCTGTTGAATAGCTTGATTTGCAGTTCTTTGTTTCGCAGACCATAAACCACAGGGCTAAAGCACTGGGCAAGTGAGAAAACAACAAAAGCTGTTACATGTAAAATAAAATGGTTAGAGCTTCTTCTGTCAGCTAGTATTATCAAAAGTGGAAATAGAAAAAAACTTATTTGCAAGCCATGAATAATTATAGTTTTTCTGGCCACCTTATTTGAGCTATTGAAATGACCAGCACGTTTTCCTTCTCTATATAGGAGGCAGTAGCTAATGGTGATGATGGCCACAAGAAATAAAATTAAAATAATTCCCATTGTTCTGGCAAAAAGACCACCTAAGACAATTGAGCAAGAAGGTACCACTTCAAATATATCTTCTGGAGACTTGCCTTTGCCTTCTATCATTATCAAGCACATGGATTTGAACATAGTTATCATCCAAACACAAATCATGACTTTGTGTTTCACTGAATGCACCAATGATAAGTATCTAAAAGGCCAGCAAACAGCAATGCATCTGTTAAGTGCCATCAAAGTCAAAGTTATTAGTACTCCTTCTCCAATAGCGGTTTGTACTCCAAAGATTATCCAAAATACAATCTGTGGACTTTTCACATCAAATGCTCGTATCGTATTGTATGCAAACCCAAAACAGCAGAATAAAGAACAGCATAGAAGATGATGGCAGAGAATAAAGTATTGAACTTTTTTCTTCATTTCAGAGTTCTGCCATACTGTCTTAAATATTAATAAACCAATTGTAGTAATGAAGATGAAATCAACCAAGTACAAAGAGGCCTTTATTATCTCTATTTCTTTTCTTTTTGTTGTATCATTCTCTGAATTATTGGATGAATTCGTCATCTTCAAAACTGGTCCTAGTAGGAAAAAACCAAAACAAAACAAGATGACGTTTATCACAATGTTTTCCATATAATTTTTTCCTATCACCAGTACAGTTATTTGATTTTATACATTTATCAGCTGTTACATTAGATGGGTTAGTTTTAATTACTGGAAAAATTATATACCTAATCTCTAACGCATATGTTGTTTTTAGTGGCTTACTTGAAGAGAGTTTGCCTTTGACAAGTAGCCACCTAACAAAAAATACCACCATAACATAGCTGGCCCGAGATGGGCCCTTGGCAGTAGAAGAAAGATCAATGACTAAATGGGCGAGGATGCTGGACTACCTCCCACCCTTCCTGATGGTCCCTCATGTGAGAATTGAAGTATGTTGACGGTACAGTATGGGAAAGCTTGCATTACCCCTGCTCATATTTTGTGGATAAACAAAAAAATTCAGTCTCCAAAACTGAATCTCAAACCTTTCACATGCACTAAACTCTCTAAGAAAATAGATAAAGGTCACAGATATAGTAACTTACTCCCTTGGCCATGACCTTAAGTATTAGGACTTTCCCTCTTATGCATAAGTGCAGCCCTCTACATTTGATGATCTCATAACTACAATTTCAGAGGGATAAGACATTTGTTTCTTTATCAGTATTCATTGCATAAGAAGTTTGTTATAAGCAGCAATTATATAAATGATAAAAAGCAGATTATTTATAATAAGTCTGAGTGCTTTTACTAGTGGCATAAAACGCATAGATTTTAGGAACTGGCAGGAATAAAAATATACAATGGAATATTGGTAAGGTAAAAAAAAAGTTCATTTTGGTGCTGTGAGGCAGAGGTCAATTGCTTATCCTGACCAAAAATTAGGCTGAAGACATTTGCCTTGGTACACCCTAGGCACGGGGTCTACATTACACGTTTAAAGGTGACTGTAACAAGCTAACATTTGAGAATGTAAACTAACACTATATTATTGCCACCACTGGCACTAATTAATGTAGCTGATCTCAGGAATAATGATCATCCCCATTTATGTTTGCTTTTTAATCACAACAATATGGCACGGGTGGACAAAACTGGCTTACAGCTAGGCGCCAGCAAGTTTACTTTGGGACACCAGAAGGCACTCCTCCATTACGTTTCTACAGTGGAGCTAGGCAACAAACTACTAAAACTGGTCGCCATGGCAACAAGACACAGATTTGTCGAGGCCTGCAATATGGGATTTTTAAAAACATTTTTTCCATAGAGAATGCTTTCCAACTCAAAGGGTTTTTTAACAGCGAGAGCCCTGTTGCATACTGAGAATAGTACTAGCTTCTTACATAGAACCAACACAGTATTCTGAGCAGAAAACAGAACGCCTTCAAGTTCCTTCTCTAATGACTGCCTGCCAGTAAACCATATTTATTAGAAAAGCATCTGTGCAGGTTTTCACTGTGCCTATAGCTCTCTGCTGCTAAGCTGTCAGCCAAAGGCAATAACTAACTTATTTCTAAGTTCCCAAAACTGCTAAGAGCATACTGTGGGACAGCATTGAGGTAAATTTTCTTTGTCAGTGGCAAACCTGTGGTTGCTGCTCAGCAGTAGTGAACCATAGCCATAAGAATCTATGTTATCTGCTGTCAAAAGTACTTTTCATATCAATTTATGGTCATCTTCTTCAAGCATCCTTCCACACACAGACAGGTTGTGTGCAAGGCAGGGGCAGCATATCCTGACAGCATCTCAGCAGTAGTGCAATAAACACCACTAATCACACTACCACTGCATGTTGACAAGTGCCCAAGGGGAGCCGTGTCAGTCTAGTTCAGCAAAACAAACAAGGAGTCTCGTGGCACTTTTGAAGACTAACAAATTCACAAATGCAATAAATACATTTGTTAGTCTTTAAAAGTGCCACCTTGTTTGATTTACTGCCACGGCAGTATCTTGGCAGGAAGCAGAAATACAGGGCTATATAAGAGGTAAAAAAAGTGGCTCCACACATCCATGACAGGATGTGGACAAGCACGTTAAGTATATTTTAAGTATATTTTGATGAATTCTGTCACACTAGCAGATGCTGGGTGTTTAGGATAACCAGACAGCAAGTGGGAAAAGTCAAGATGGGTGGTATTAATAGATATCAAATACCAGGGCTATCCCAATAACATCAGGACATGTAGTGTTTCCTTTTCACTGAAACAGAAGCACAGAAAACTTTCTTTTTGAGCCAGATGGAAAGCAGTAGCTGGGCAACACAGTGCACCCTTTGCATGAGGTAGAGCCACTTTTTTCCTCACAGCGCACCAACAGTAATCCATCACCACAACAGTGATATCGTGGCACTGATCTTCCAAGTTACTTCACACAGGCAGACGTCTGCCTTCAGTGGAGCTCCATGCAGGTATGGGGCTCTGGCCCTGTGAATTGGGGATTGCAGGATTGGGACCTGAATCTATTTTTTAAAAATGCATGAGCATGTGAACAGTAGCCTTCTAGAGCAATGTGTCCCAACTAGAACACTTATCTCCTTTGATTGCAAACACACTGCAGAAGCAAGCATGTCTTCCTCTAGATTATATAGATGGATGAGCACACTATCAGTGCTCCATACATAAACAAACAAATAATATTGTCCCTGTTTGAATATACAGAATACTCTTGATGAAAGACTCACTGTCTCCTGTGGTTGCCTCAGGGCCCATAGAGTCAGCCCTTATATAGGCATACATAATTAAGTTTTTGGTCTGTTCCTGCATTAGCGAATCAGAGTGAAATATTTTTTTTATATATGGGCACAGAGGAAGCAGTAGCCTAAGGGCCTCGTCTAGAGCTTAGATTTGAAGTACATTGACAAATTACAAAATTTTAAATCTATGAATATAATATAGGCTCTGAAACAGAATCACACAAGTTTGGAAATAACCTTTCACAAAGTCTCTTTCCGCAACTGCAGCACTGCATCAGTTCTATCTAGTGTGGACCAGGCTAGATGCTGGGTATACTTGGAGATTCTGCCACATACAATTCACTCTTGGTAAAGCTGGAAACTCTTTGCAGTGTAAATAAAAGAGACAGAGTTTTGCAGGCTGCGATGATAATGCCTTCTTGATCCAGTGTTTCAGAAGACTTTGTATAATAAATTAAAAACTGAATCACAAATATGGGGACAAATCTTGCTTGCCTTACTCATGCAAGATGTCCCATTGGCCCTGACTCTCCTGTCATTTTGAGTACATTGATTTTATGCCAGTGCAACTCCATTAACTTCAAGGAAATTATTGCTCATTCTTATCAGGGTAAGAAACAACAAAATCAAGCCCTGTAGGATTAGGTGTGTGACTGAAGCACACAGGATTGCCAGGACGATAAAGATATAAAAACTCTACTCAAAGTAAATTACAACAGACACAAAAGTCTTGCTGCTCAGCTATGCCACAGCTTTAAGCCATCTTCATGCTTCACTGTACCCTGGGGCATCTGGGGACCAATTTGACACTAAGGCTGCTCTAAGGTATATTACCTCCCTGGGGGATGTTACAAACTGTTATGAAAGTTAAGTATTATCTAAGTAAAGTGTACTCTGTCTCTACCTCTGCCAACCTACACCTGTGGGGACAGGTCAGCCACAGGGTAGACAGCAGTTTCACCACCACCCTCATCTGGTGGGTCACTCTGGATAGAGCAGCTTTAAACTCTCTCTGAAGCTCTTATGGAGCCCTGGCAGAAGAGATTGCTTGGAAAATGACCCTGTGTCCTCCCCAGCCAGCCTAACATTTGGTGGGCTTCATCAGCTAACTCCAGGACCTCTTACACAGCAGGAGTTGCAGAAATCTTATTCCACTGAAGTCCTGGCTTCAAGAAAAATTTCTATGCCCTCTGGCATGACCCAAATAGTGAGTTGGATCTATAATTTTTAAATTCTTACTAAAGCAATATGTCACTGTTTCACTTCCACTGACTGAAAATGTACTATCACCACACCTGCCATAAAACAAAAGTCTTCATTTTGCACAACAATAATGAAAAAACATACACAAAATGCAGAAGTTGAATATGATGAGAAGTGAAACCCTTGCGTGCATTAGCAGCCTCCAAAGAACATTCAGCTCTGACGTAGAGATTAAGGACAGAAAACCCAAATCAGTGACCAGCCAAATTAACATTAGACAGAGAAAAAAAGCACTCTGAAATACTGCAGAAGTGCGGAGGGCGTGGGTGATGTCTCGGAATGGAAGATAGGGTGAATCAGCATATGATTTCGCCTCATCTTACTGCAGCAGCCTGCAGATGTTGTCAGTCTTCGGAAGGGCTGAAACAGGAAATAGTGTGGTTAATTAAAATTCATATAGATCTTGGAAGCTATATTTATACTTGAGGCTTTAGCTTAAACTTCCCTTTACAAATATCCCACCTTTCATCTGAAATTGCTGACTGACACGAAAGTCTGTTCTGACAGATCCAGAGGGCTTCAATTAAGCTTTTGAGATGGCAGATTTTGTATTTCTTTTGCCAATTTTATAGAACCACAGATTTTAAGGCAAGAGCTGATTCAAGCTAACTAACAATTATTTTATTCTTTAATACCAATAGAAAGCCCTGGATGTGAGTAAAAGTGAATGCATTCCCACAATGTTTCTTACTAAGTTACAAAAACAGCCCCTACCTTCTTCCAAACATAATGCAGCTGAAATTTCAGTGAGAAACATTGGTACAGAACACATGATAATTTGCCCCAAAGCAGAGCAGAATACAGTCCCTGTCCAAATTTCTTCCCAGGACAAGTCTACCAATCTGCAATTAGGGGTATTTTATTCTGGATAAAAGAGCAACCATAAAATTGATATTAACAGGGAACAAGTAACTGATATCAGTAATTAAGGCCTTCTGAGTAGTTATCAGTCTTATTGTGTTCCCTTAAAAGTTTATCCAGAAAAAAATTATAGGCAACCTTTGGGGCAAACCAGCCCCAGGAAAACACATGTACTGTGCCTGTAATGGACCGACTGGACCAAAAGAAAAACCTGCTCTTCACAGAAGAGAGTTCCTGAGTGGCTTTGATAGAGGCAAGCACATCTACATGAAGCCCGTGCAGACCCTTTCTTAAGTCCAATTTCACCACTGATTTGCACAGTCACTGGTAGTTGTTACAGCCATCCTTAGGGCTGGAATAACCCCATGCACAGGGGTCCTGGAAAACAGGAAGAGGAACAGAAGGGACCAGTCTACTTATTTTTAAATCCCTCCCTCCCACCATACACTTCCATCAGCATTTAGATGTATATGGGGGAACCACAACCCAACAGCTGGTTTGGGGGTGGGTTCTCTGGTTGAAGGGGTTTCTGAACCCTCTCCGCAATTTCAGGGGAAATTCATCCAGTAATCTCCCACTTGGGTTTTTTTTAGTACAGATGCACCACTTCTGATGGACAGTCCCTGTGAAATTTCTTCTCTGACAACCCCTCACTGGGGCTAGCCCCAGTGTCATTTTTGTAAGCCTGAAGGTCTATATGACTGGATTCCTGGGATCAGCAACTGTGTTCATTTACTTTATTGGCTCTGTAAAGACAGACAAGATCACTGGCAAGATCCTTAGTTCTTGACATTCAGCACCACTTTGCCTGAGGCTTCCTGACTGTCAGGTGTATTGCTCTGGTCCTGAAAGCAGTTTGCAGCAGACTCAGGATAATTTTAAATTGCTGTGATCCCTATGGCTGTCTGCAGCATAAACAAAGCTCTGAGTGGCTCAACAGCTTGTCTCACCAGCAGAAGCTGGTCCAATAAGAGAGAACTCACCAACCTACTGTCTCATGATCCTGAAGTGGCAGTTCTGGCAACTAGAGACTGCTGGAACCAGCAGTACTCTAATACTCTGGCCCTACCTTACTTACCAATACTCTTTACACAGGGAGAGGGATGTGACACTGCATTGCTCAGAGACTCCCCTATGCTAACAGAATCTCTGTGGAGCAAGTTCAGCTGGTTTTGGGCTGGAGCACTGCAAAGCATCTCCAGGATGACTCATGATTTAGCCCAGGGGTTCTCCTGTGGAGATGAGGTTGGCAGCATAGCCACTGTGCTCTACACCGGTGCACCCTGCTGCAGACAGCGCTCAGCTAGTGAACAGAGCATAATGGCATCCAGATAAGAAATTTCCAATGTTTTCTCAGCATCAAGAAGCTGACAATCTAGTCCTATGACATTTTTTACTTTAAACCTAAAGACTTGTTTGCCACCTATTTTACAGATCACACATATATTATCTGGCACTCTGTCTTGTTCAGTGGCTAAAGTATAATTTGACGGGCCCCGGAACCCTCCTAATCTCCGGGCCCCCTTCCTGTATTATCTGGGCCCCCTTCATGCATGTGTGGGCCCCAGCCCAGGTAGGCATTTGCAACCACTTCTCAGTACCACATGCTTCATTTATCGCTCCATAGAAATATTTATAATTTTATATGGCGTTTATGTCTATAGCAATTATTGTCACAAACTAGCAAACATTGCATAACACAATAAGTATTGTGATTAACAATGGTGGGGTGTAGGACCTGCCAGCTGCCAGGGCAGGGCAGAACATGCGTTCCGCCGGATTTTTCTATTTTTAGGGGCCCCGGAACTCTGGCCCCTCAAATTTGGGGGCCCTGGAACTGCATTCCAGTGCGTTCCCCCTTACTTTAACCCCTGGTCTTGTTACAGTACAGTACAATCGCAGCCATCATGCTGTTTAAAAATCAACATACTCTCTGACGAACTCAGAAACTTTTAAAGTAATTACACCCTGGCAGCATCTATTCTTCCAGCAACATTACATATGCTACCAAAACTGTTCATTCTTTACAGTTTAAACCAGTGCTTCTCAACCTAGGGTCCACAACCTTCAAGGAGGGCTGTAAGCAGGTTTCAGAAGGGCTGCCAAGCTAGCATTAGACTTGCTGTGGCCCAGGGCAGAAAGCCAAAGCTCCCTTATAACAGGGCTGAAGCCCAATTCCCCCCCCCCCCCCCCAGCAGGGCTGAATTCTGCACCCCACCATGGCAGAGCTGAAACCTAACTAACTTAGTTTTACAGTTTCCTTGTGGTGTGCAGACACGGGCAGTTTTCTTATTTGCTACCCCCTAATCCTGGCCTTAGATTTTATATGCAGAAAAAAAGTTGCCATGGCACAGGCGGGCTGTGGAGTGTTTCTGGCACGTTGGGAGGGAGGGCCTCAAAAGAAAAAGGTTGAAAATCCCTGGTCTAAATTGTGTATGCAAAGAAGCCAGAAAAGAGGTCAAGAAACTGGTCCCTGATATCAGTAAAAACACCTGTAATTTTCATTGAAAGAAATGGCCCTTCTCCCATTGAATGCAATGGGAATTCTCCCATTAATGTCAATTTCAGGACTGGACTCTGGGAGTTCTGGATGTTCTACAGGTATTCTCAAGATTTGTCCCTCACATTTCTTCACAAATACAGGAGGGAAAAATGTATAACATGGTCATCAACTTGAATACAGATAATAGTTAAGATCTATAAATATCAAAAACTATTTTGTTTTCTGGTTAAGACCTGTAGGATTGTCTCCTGAAGAGATTTTAAAAGAGCTCTGGATCAATGTTTCTTATATATTTATTAGAAATATGATTCTGATGCAACTCAGAATTTATTTTTTCCATAAAATAGCAAGGTTTCTGATTTTCTGAGAAAGAAGAACTAACAATTGTGGAGGATAGGGAGGGTTTAAATTTGAATATTTAAATAAATATATTTTAAAAAATATTTAAAAAAAATATATGTTGCAATATTTTAGGGACCAGATATATTTTGAGTTTCAGACAAAAGCAATTTCTAAAGCTGATTTTAAAAAGCTGTCATTTTCTAAAATACTGTTTCCAAGCTTCTGCTATGCTAAGAAAGTACATTTGTTTTAGGCATAACTGAAACATCTGGATGGAGAAAACAATCCTCTGGTACATTCACACTCTTCCCTCCTCCCCCAGCCATTAGATTTTTTATACTATTTTAAAGATATTTATCACTTAAGCCCAACCCTTATCTGAGTATTAATACAGTGCTTCTTCAGTGACTGACCAACCGGCTGGGACATTCAAAACCAACTTTACAAAAAGAATCAATTCTCTCTGATCCAATATTACACACAACACACACCTTTCCCACGCAATGGTAATCAATATTCACTAATTAAATAAATATAGGAATATTTTTTATTTACATTAAGAAAAGCTTAATTTACCTTCTATTTTCCCCCCTGCTGAAGTAAAAGTTGTTTCCTTCTCAGCTTTATGAAAAAACTGTTCACAAAAAAAGGAAGAAGCAAACAAACCCAGAAAAAAATCAGGAATATATGATGTGTAACCAGAAAGAAAAACCAAAAAATATATTGAGGTTTTGAAAGGCAAAGTGGGTTACATTATTCATGGTCTTCTAGATTATTGTGAGTAAAGACACTTTATTTTAAAATATAAATAATTTTTAAAACCCCCAACATCCTGCATTTAAAAAAAACCAACAAAAACCCACCAAAATATCCATAGTAGTCTTGACATTTGCAGGAAATTTGCTGCTTCTCTGCTGACGCTGATAAGCGATGATCTTATCTGCACTTAGTGGTTATGTGCTAGGTTAATTAAGTACACTGTACATGGTTGCCAGAGCAAATGGTGAAAATTTATTACACTGTTTATTTAGTCTAAGCATTTAATCTATGTTTATTTAGCAGCTACCCCTCTTTTATGACACTACATATTCAAGCAAGATAACAGCAATAAGGAAAGAGAAATTATTGCAATAAATTCATGGCCATCTATGATCACAGCTGTCACTATACTGCACACCATGGATATTGAAAATTCACAGAGACAGCAAAGATAGAACTCACATACTCCTCCTACTCCAAAGAAGAATCTCTGTTAGCAGCTAGGGCCTGTGACACACAACAGAGCTAGTCTATTTAGCAGAAGCCAGTGCTGTATATGCCACTGACCAGTTCATTACAACATGGTTGGAAAGGAAACTTTCAACCACCCTTTCAGTACTCAGATCAAATTTGAAAAATGCATCTTTCTGCTACAAAGGAAGGGAAACAAAGTTACTTTTAGAAAGTCACATGTTTTCTAGTGGGTGAAGACTCTTTCTGTTTTGACTTCCTGTTACAATGACCATTTCACCCTAAACATCACAGGCATTTGACCTCAGTGACGGGCAGGACTGGATTAACACAAGAGCTTTAGGGGCTGCCACCTTGGGCTTGAGAAGGCGCTGTCGGCTCAAGCTCCACATCACACGTGTGGTGGCTTGGTCTGCCAGGCCCCAGTGCCACCCTGCCTCCGTGGTTGGCAGGTCTGTGGGCCCTAGACCCCCCAGTACTAGCAAGGTCCCCCCCAGGCCTCAGCTCGCCCTGCTCCCGCAGCTGTCTGGTCTGTGGGCCCTGCGCCTCCCCTCAGTGACGGCCATGCTCCAGCGCCAAGCGCCGGCACACCCCCAAGGCTGGCCAGTTTGCAGGCCTCCGGCCCCAGTGCTGAGCATAGGCCTGCCCCGTATGGATGGCGGCTCTGCCGGCCCAGGCCCCAGAGCCAGCATGCTTGAGTGCTGCCCTGTCCCGTCCCTAGGCTGGGCGCTGAGAGGTCATAAAAGTGGGCAGTTCCGGGCCCCCTGGAGCCTTAATCTAGCCTGGTGATGGGCCCTGTCAAAAAATCCTGATCTTGACCTCTGTCTCCCCCATCCAAAGTTCAGAGCACGATAGCCCCAGGGTTTCAATTAAACCCATTCAAGAGAAAGGGGACATCTCTGGAATGTGTTCCCCCAAATTCCAGAATGTTTGGATTCAGGGTTTTAGTTCTGCACCACCCCTACTGGAACCTCAATCAGTTTAGTAAAGGTGAATATCTGCTCTAGCGTGAAGACCTGAGGTGATGTAAAGGCTTATCCTCCTCCACGCATGCACAAAAACCCCATTATGTCAATAGGGTTGTGTGCTTGTTATCATAAAGGAAGGATGAAGTCTCCCAAGGTAAATTTATGGTGGCAGTGGGTGAACCTCTATAGGATGGCATATGCATGAAAAGAATGGCTGCTTACACCATATTTCTGAAGCCTTTTGGACAGCAAAACTGGAAAATTATGAGAACCGGTTCTCTCATGAAATGACTAGATGCAGGAAATATCAGAAAAATGAGAAATACTTCAAGAAAAGCAGTTCTTGTGGTATTTTAAGACTTCTGTTTCCAGTCCCAAGAAGAGGGAAGGACCAAGATGTGCAAACATAGCCTTCTTTCACAGTTGTATCAGCCTCACTAATGTTCTCATATAGCAACTGGAAATCTTTGATGAAAGTCCAGATTCATACAGTATAGCAAACCTCCTCGCTTGTCTTAAAACTTTCAAGTTTTAGATTGCAAATGTAATGTGTCTTCAAGAAGCACGGCAAATTAAGCAGTATTATTATCCCTTTCTGATCCAAGTGGTTAACCAAAATTCAGAATCCTGATGGTTGTATCTATTAGGAAGAGAAATTGATAATAGGGTCGGTTATTTCTTTGGTGCAATCCTGTTTATTTATAAATAATGTACAAAAGTCCTGTTTCCCTGAATACAAGAGAAATCAAACATCAGGAGATTATTTCTTTGCTTATAGTTTCAGGCCTCTTTCAGCCAGAATTCAGCCGAAAAATCTACTCTGAGCTTTTTTCTCAGGATCACGTTACCAGTGCATCTGTGTCTGGGGCTTCCTTCTCTGTCTCCTGTGGAGTTTTTCCTGCTTTTCTCTCACACTCTTATACAAATATATTATTGTTTATTTATTTAGGAGGGTGTTGCCATATTATAGAGTGATCAGCATTACAACAAAGTCATGTTGTTTCTAATTATTGTATTAAGAGAAATCTCTGATTACACATATATAACAGATCCAGCAGGTCTATCAAGTGTTAATATTTTTTTAAAAAATTGGACAGGGGCTGGTTTCTTTTCAGGTGAATGCACTTTGAGTATTGAATAAGTGGTAAACAAATATCTAAGGGTATGTCTACACTCGGGCGCGATCTAAAGTCGACATTTCTACCTTGAATTAATAAAACCGAAGGAGAGCGTCCACAACACACTCCGGCTTCTTGCATCCCCATTTCTAGCTGTTACTTCGCCTTTAGAAGCATTGCAGTTGGGTAGGTGTCCCACAGTGCGATGAAGTGTTGTGGCTTGTGGGAAGTCAGCTGTCCTCCTGTGACGCAATGTACCCCCTCCACCTCCCTTCTCTCAAAGAAATGAACAGGAAATGCTTTTCGCGCCGTTTATCTCTGCTACTTGCTGGTTCCCCCAACCACAGCTGAGTCCGTGCCGCTGCCCAGTTCCCCCAGCCCCCACCCTGGCTCCATGCCACTGGCAGGCTCCCTCAAGCTGCCAAGTCCGCGCCGCTCCCTAATTCCCCCAGTCAGAAAATGGAGTTCAAATCTTCCCAGGCCTGCAGGCAGGGGAGGAGCTATTTGCTGATGACATGGCCAAGGTGCAGCAGACCAGGAAACACAGAATTGCAAGAACAAGGAATTATAGGATAGCTCCTGGAGGCCAGTAACATCACATTACACAGCTCTCTCTACACACTGTTGTTAAAGTGCATTATTAAAATCGCACAAAACACTACACCTCCTGCAGGGGTGGAGTTATGACATTGACTTGCAGCAGCACTTAATTCAACTATGCAGCTGTGTGAGTGTGTACACAGGCTGCAGAAGGTCGACGTAAGCGGAGTTACATCACCCTAAGCCCTCAGTGTAGACCAGCCCTAAGCCTTTATTTGTCCTCTGTCTATTTTGTGGGATCCACAATTGGTGCATTAATATTTTCTGCAACAACTTCCCATATTTTTTTAAATCAGTTCTCTATAGCTGGACTATTTGTCTTTTTTTAATGAGAGGCTATCAGGAGCCAAACAGCTGCTGGCAGCTGAGAGATTAATTCTTGGGTTTTTTGTGTGTGACTGTTTCAGCAGTGAAGTACTAGGAGGACAGTCAAAGGATCATTTGGTAATAAATATCCAACAATGATCTTAAATGAAGGGTAATGGCTACACCTCCGGTTTCAATGATGCTAACTCAACCTAAAATGTTATTATCAACCTAGCTTATACGCATAGGACCAAATTCTAGCTTTTGGAGCCAATGGCGTTCTAGGGAGGGAGCTGAGCTGGAACAACTGAGTGGTGTTGCTCAGACTTTCTACCCATACAAAACAGAGGCTGGGGGAATGCTCCTGGGAGATCTCAGAGCAGCAACACTTTCACCATCTTTTGAGGAGCAATACAGGGTGCATTCCTCTGGGGATCAGTTGTGGGTTACTGTTATTTTTAGGACAAGAAGCACTGCCAGATGTCTTGGCTAGCCAAACAGTCTAGTACTTCAGGGAATAATGGGTCTGTATTCTGGATGCTTATTCACAGGTGTACTGGGAAGAAAGACTTCATATGTCCTCTTCCCTCCCAGTGTACACATGAAAGGGACGCATCATTTAGCCTACAGATGTCTATTATTTTCCAGGTTCAGCACCAAGTAGATGAAATGTGCAAATAAAAGAGTGGATTATGCAGAACACTAACTTAAAATGTTTTTATAATGTGGCAGAAATCTTATATACTGAGCAAAATAAACTTAAGACTCACAACCCATCATCTCACCTACACCTCTTTGGACATAGCACCAACTTCCACTGAAATTAAATGATAGGATGATTAGGCTTATATTTACAAGGAGGGGATGTCTATGTAGTTTAAAATTTTTCATGGCTATTTTTACAAATAAAAGAGAGCATTCTCTTTCTATGTTTTTGGGGTTTCTTTTATTTATCATTTACAAGTATATGAACAGCCACACAGATTTGAGAAATTATTCACACATACTAAATGGTGCGTGAATTATTATTCACTCAAAAATTCAGAACTGAAAGTAAGTTTCCTTGGCTATGTCTACACTTAAAAAGTTAAGTCGACTCTGTTAAGTCAACTTAACTTTTTAAGTGTGGACATAGCGGCGGCTCCCTTCTAGGGAGCCACGGTCCCCAGCAAAAAGGACTTGCGGGTCCCTTCTTGCCATACCCGCGGCTTCTTTCTCGTGAGGACTCGCTGCTTCCCAGCAGAAGACAGCCCCAGGTGGGAACGCGGGTTGGGAAGAAGGGAACACAGGCTCCCTGCTTGCCGGGAGCCCCGCTCTCTTCTCCCTGGACCCACGGGTCCGGGCAAGGAGGGAGCCGTCAGCGCTCCGCTGACAGGGGATCCTCGATCCCCTGTCAGCTGGAGCGCGGCAGCTGTCTTCCCTGCACTCCACTGACAGGGGAACCTCGGGGATCCCCTGTCAGCAGAGCACTGGAGGCTCCCTACTTGCCTGGACCCCGCGGGTCCGGGGAGAAGAGAGCAGGGCTCCCTTCTGGCTGGGACTGTTCAGGTCCTGGAGAAGGGAGCCCAGCCTGCGGCACGCTCCCTTCTGTCGGGGAGCCGGGGGTCCTGGGGAGAAGGGAACCATGGCTCCCCTGTTCTCAGCCCTAGGTCAACTTAGAGAACTAAGTCGACCTAGGATGTTCACACCGGGTTTAGGTCGACTTAACAAATCGACTTAGCTGTTAAGTTGACCTAAACAGTGGTATTTATTAAGTCGACTTAAAGAAGCCCCTTAAGTCGACCTAAACTATGGTATTTATGAAGTCGACTTAAGGAAGCCCCTTAAGTCTACTTAATGATAGCCTAGTGTGGACATGGACTAAGTTAGGTCGACTAAAGCCTCCTTAAGTCGACCTAACTTTCAAGTGTAGACATAGCCCTTGATCTAGACATAGCCCTTGATCCTAGTATACGAACATCCTACATATAGTGAGAAAGAAAAAATATCACCTGGAACTGAGGTGACCAACCATACAGCAAAAAAAATGAGTGAATAATACAATTCATAAATAAGCACGAACCAAAAATCTATTGATCCATACACTGGCAACTGCTTATGAATAACAAATATATATGATTCTCTAACTAAAACTGGGCCCTCACTTGAACTAATAATATTTGGAACAAGCTGTTCACTCAGGTTTACTGGGGAAGAGCCCTAAGGAAGTGAGGGAGAGACAAGTTCTGCTGCAACTGCTCGTGACATCTCTTTGTTTAGCTTAAGATAACCCCAAGCTTCCTTCTCCTCCCTCCCCTCTTTGGGAGGATCTGACCAGCTCAAGTGGTATAACAGTTGAACTCTTCTGATTGTTAAATTTGTAAGTAATTTACCTATGAGCCACCCACAGAAGAATTAGTATTTGGATCCCAAAACCTGGGCATCAAATAAACCTGTTTATGAATTGCAAACAGGGCTATGTTCAGCACTTTTTACAAGTGAGCACTGACTTCCAGGCATACACCAAGGCTGAATTTGACCCCTCTGCTCTAGTCCTTTTATAATTCATGATTCTTTCCATACACTAATTGAATTGATGTGACTCATCTAAGACATCTTTTTGACCAAATCAACCAGCTCAAAAACAAAGCTTCAGCCTGATTTCTCATGAGGTTTTAAAATCTCCATAGAAAACAAAACACTACCGGTAAAATAAAAGAACTCTTAAAAATAAAATCTATATGAGCAGGAATGGAGGGGAAAATATCCAAATATGAATATTAGTTGTGTCTTACAAGGGTTCAGTTAAGATAAATTTGGATGAACAAGATGTGCATAGACTGAATAATCATTACTCTAATGCTTAATCTGCCACACCTCAACCACTCTTTACTGGTTGCTACACAATTCATTACGTCATGTCTAAAGTTAGATCAGCTCTTCTGAGGAGGGACTATGTCTTTTCATTTGTAAATTTAATTGAACCCTATGAAGGCTCCCTCTCTTCCACCTTCTCTTAGGCTCCATCAAACTCCTGCCCCATGACCTCTGTGGATGAGGTGGCCCTCTCCTGCCTCTGGTAATAAGCCCTTTGCAACGGCATCATCAGATGGAGGTTGTGTGGCCCTCTCCCCTCCTTTTTCAGCAGCTGATTGATTCTCCATTACTTTGTTCCTTGTGTGTTAATTTACAACTGTGCTAAGTGAGGATAGAACACCACCAAATCAGAATTCTCCACGAGTAGTGCTTGACAGTCATTTTGCACTCCTGTGTTAGTGGAGAAGCTATTCTTCACCTTCTGTAATGATTTCTCACAAAAATTTAATCTGCAGTCAGAAGAGATTTTTCCTAGTCACCAAACATGCTGCTTCAAAGATTTTGACTGGGACTGCCTCCATCTTGCTCCACCACTGCTACTCCAGATGTGAACAGCTTGAATATTATCCCCTTTCAGTGGCATGGCCCAGTAGCCCCTGTGCTAGGCATCATTATAATGTTAGACCCCAAATTTAACTGCACTATGGCACTTCTCTGGTGTTTGTAACCCAGAGTGCATTCACCTCTTCGAAAATGACAGAGTAATTTGAATGACCCAAGAATCTCAGTTGTGAACCAACAAGGAGTCCTGTGGCGCTTTTAAAGACTAATAAATTTATTTATCTCATGAGCTTTCATGGGAGAAAATCCCACTTCGTCAGAGGCATTCTGAATGTAGGAGAAAAACCCCAATAGCCTAACAATAATAAGAGGGAAAACTAAACTACATAAGCCAAATTCTGGTTACAGGTATTAAAACAGAGCAATCATTCCTCCACCTCCAAATAGTTGCACGTGAATGTTGCCAAAAATAAAATAAATATGAATAAGGGTAGAGCATGTCCTATTCTGACCACCCTCGGCATCATAAACAGTCCTGCATATGGGTAATCTGCAACCCAGAATATTCTGTGTGAGAGAGGAGGTCTATGTGATGTCCTAGGGTAAAATAGGTAGACTGTGCCCCTGACCTTTAAGGCCCAACTTGAAATGCTCCTCCTTTCCTCTGGTCACCAATGGCTTGCATGGGAACCAAAATTGGGACAGGCATTTTCCACTTTATGATTTCCTTCCTGGCTGCTTTTTAGGTATTTACATATACAGTTTAACTCAATTTGGCCTGTACATTCCTGACACACTACATTTCGTTCATTTTGGGACTTAAAGAGTTAAAGATAATCTTGTTTGGTTGAAAGCAGTTTCCTAGAAATCTTTAGCAACCTGCTGCTAGTTATCACTATGAATCTCATTTGTAATTAGCAGCTTTCCACCTATTAATAATAAAGGCTGAAGGGCAGAGAGAAGCAATCTCTCAGTGCCATTCAAATGGTTCCCACAGTATCTGTCAAGCTATTGCTCTGGGAAAGCTTATCACAAAATTGTTATTGCAGTGCAGCGCCCAGCAGCAGAAGCCAGTGCACGCCTGGTGCAGAGTCAACCTGCAAAGAGCTCTGCAACCTCCCTTCTGTCACAGCAGCCAATGAAGATACGAAAGTGAGCAGTGCAGTGTGAGGAGTAGATGCAGGGAAGATAGATGGAGTCAGTTAGCAGAGCCATTGGCAGAACTAAAGGGATCTACCGTGATAACAGGTTTTCCCGTGGGGGCAGAAAGCTCAGGAAATGCAATTTGAACCTTTCAGTGTCAGTGATAGTGAGTCAGCCTCTCAGAACTTCATTTTTCAGCTGTTTCTTTCTCCTAATTGTTCTGACTAATACAAAACTGATGTAATTATCTAGTTATGGTAAAAATAACAACACTATGCATCATCAATGAGCTTATTGCCAAAACTCCTGGGGTACGTCTACACTGGAGCCTTAGGTTGACTTAAGGAAGGTTAAGTCGACCTACAGACTCCTGTGTCCACATTGGGCTTTTCTTAAGTTGACTTGACCGCTTCCTTAAGTCGACTTAATAACACCAGCTCTTATGGTCGACTTAACGCTTAGATCGACCTTATTAAGTCGACTTTAGACAGTGTGGACGGGGAGTGCCCTTATGTTGACCTAATTGGCCTCCAGGCCCCGTCCCAGCTACCCACAATGCACCATTCCTCCGTCAACCTAGCACCTGCCAGTGTGGACGCAGGCAGTCGACAGAAGTTTTCAATGTGGACTCTCTAAGTCGACTTAATAAGGTCGACTTTAAGTCGACTTCAAGTCAACCTTGTTAAGTCGACTTAACAGAGCCTCCAGTGTAGACATACCTCCGTTGAGTTCAATGGAAGCAGGATCAGGTCCCTAGAGCTGTCAGATAAGTAAATCAATGAGTTAATTACCGGTACGTATACAAAAACGAAAGGTAATCACATGATCACACTGTTTTGCTACCAAACTCTCAAAAGAGACTAGTGATTTTGGGTGTTGTTTTTTGTGTGCCCAATTTGAGACACCTTAAGGGGGTTAGATTTGCAGAAAGTGCAGAGCATCTACTGTCAAGAAATCAGGCTCTTTAAAGGTGTCTCAAATTGGATACCCAAAAAACCAAACCAACCAAAATCTCTAATCCCTTGAATTTTGGACCTAGATGTTTAACATATAAAAAACCCAAATACCCAGAAAAAATGTATTCATCATACAGTCCTGGACTGTACAAGCATACTGTAGAATAGGGTCTATTGGTATTAAAAAACTATGGCCCTGATCCTAACAAATACTTAACACAAGTGCTGATCTCTGACTTTCATGTGACTCCCTGCTGAGAATTTCCTAAAGTACCATATGCACATGTGCAGAATCAGGATCTCTCTTCAATTTATCCTGACATTTACTATAAAAAATTGATAATATGCTTTATGTATTATCAATAGGGAGAGGAATAGGTAATTTGCTTTTTTCATCTCTCTTTATAAGTAACCTCAAAGATTGATGAATAAAATTTTGGGTAAAACTTTAAAATCTTTAACTTCCATGTTTTAGTGACTGTTTTCTTTCATTGTGTTTTCCCTCTGAAATCAAGACTTGGTTATCAAATGAGGACTATTTGATTCTTGTTTTGAGATTCTCCTTGCTGCTTCTGGGCAAACCAAGGACTTGGTAAGACCTCTGGACAGAAGGTGAAGGAAAGTTGAATTCTGCATTCTTGCAATCCTCACTTAATGAAACTTTTTTAGAAATTCTAATGTGGCTGATTCTGATCTCACACGGAATTCCATTGATTTCAGTGGAATTATTCCTGATTTACTCCATGAGAGAAGAATCAGGCACACTGTATGTAGAATACCTTACTGTTGAGTTGCTGTTTCATAAATGCCAAATAAAGATAGATATGTGCCAAATATCAAGGTATATAAAACACAGTAAAATAAAAAAGGGTATTCCTTCAACTATCACAGTCTACAGTATCTGTTTATTTAATAACTATTTTCATGCTAGTAAATGACAATGTATCGCCTGAGACGGTGGGGAGCAGAATTTGGCCTCATGCTAGGGTGATCAGACATCCTGATTTTACAGGGATAGTCCTGATATTTGGGCCTTTTTCTTATGTAGGTGCCTAGTACTTCCCAGCCCGTCCCAATTTTTCACATTTGCTATCCGGTCACGAGTCACCCTACCTCATGCATACAGAAAAACAAGTTGCTTTAAAAATTGATTGTTGCTTTCATTTTATTCTTTATCTGGATCACTGTGCAGAACAGCACCCCCTGGTGTGACAACAAAGTCATCTTGATTACTCTCTCCTTGATTTGCTTCATGAGACATATTAGGTCTTTCTTTGTATTATCTGCCCTGGGGAGAGTATTTGCAGCACAGTAATAGAGAGAAAGAAACTCTGATAATAAGCAACCCACAATGCAAGCAGAGGCGGATCAGGGGCCACTGGGCCCCTGGGCCTCCCCCACCGGTGGGCCCCCTGCCTGGGGCCCTGCTCCCCCCCCAATCTATGGCCCTAGCCCTGTGAGGGGTGCCGAGCGCTGGGTGGGAGGGGGGAAGGGCTGGGGCCAGAGGCCGGCTGCAGCCTGGCCTTGTGGTGGGCTCATGGGCACTGGCCTCACTGGCCCATGCAATGATCCGCCCCTGAATGAAAGACAGAAAAATCTCAACATGGAAAAGATCAAAGGAATAGCAGTGGCCGAAGGGCTAGGAATCTCCCACCCCTTTCAACTGCCCCTCCCAGGATCTGCCATTAATGTTAATTATGGATTCTCATTAGAAAGCCTGATAAGAAATTAAATGAAGAAATACTAACTCATGGGATTGGGAGGCCATAGATAAATTTAACTGAATACACCTTTTATGTTGATAGAAAGTATGGTAGAATCCTTGACATTTAAATAGAACCTTAAAAGCTGCAGTTAATGTATTCAAAAGTAAAGATGGACTAAAATCACCAAAAACTTTAGAACTGAAGAACATGCTAATATTTGGGAAAACCCTTTCTATCACATTAAACAAAAAGAATTTGGATGACAATGTTTGCAGAGTTAAGTTTCTTAAGGATAAGACTCATGTACTATGTTTTCTTAACATGAAAAGAAAATTTAAAGAGATATTAAAAGTCTCATCTGCATGTATCGTTATTACATAAAACACCCAGGATGACACTAATTTAATGTGATTTCTCTCTTTTTTTAAAAAAACTTTGTGCCTTCGACAATAACTTTGTGAGAAGCCCATTTCAGTTTTCCCTCTACAGTCAAGTCAATTTCTCCTTAAGCTTGTATGGGTTTTCCACACAGCAACATGGGAGAAAAAAACATTTTTAAAAATAAGAAAATGTGACTGTAGAACCACAAAAAATAGTGAGGGAGACTCAGGAGCAGGACAAGAATCTGAAAGTATTTTAATATCTTTAGATCTTGACTCTGTTTCAAATTCATACTGTCCCTGTAACTTAACTATAATCATACAAACCTCAGAGAGACTAATTCTTTAAAGGCTTTTTTTCTATGAGCTCTGAAAACAAACCTGCCATTGAAAACACAGTATCATGGATCTGAGTGGGGAGGAGAGAGGGACAGCTTTGACAAATGGAAGTCAGGAAGTTATTTATATAGCTTGAAAAATTTCACTAGTAATGTGTTCTAATAACTTCCGAATACTAATTATGGTCTCGTTTCTGTAAGTCATTACTACTAATGGAAGTGGTCAACTGGACTACTCAGCATTTAGTCTGAGTGCAAAATACAATGAAAAATGTTGAGACTGACATTTTAAAAATGTATTCTTCCAGAGATAAGATCGAAGCAAAATCACAGGTCCAAATACCTCCAAACTTTGAAGAACCTTGTGATCTATATCTGGGTCCAACTTTCATGGCTGGTTTCATATTTCTATGATTTTGCATCTCAACACCCTTGTAGCAAGAGATTTCAGCCTTCCTTGGAGCCTGGGCCCCTCCTGGGCAGACACAGACATTGCAGGACTCAAGCTCCAGAAGCAGAGGGGCGGAGCAAAAACAGGAACAGGAAATATAAAAGGCCATCCTGGCAGCTCCCTTAGGGCTAAGCTACCACCAGAGAAGGATGCTTCCTCTTTGAGGTAGCAAGTGGGGTGAGACTGGGGCTCTACTGCAGGGCAACCCCTGCATTCCCTTGTCAGAAGGCCCCTCTAGCTTACCTGGCCCCAGCGACTAGGAGGGAATACTGGGAACTGTAGACTGGGGGAGATGTTCCATGGCCTACTGCAACCCTGATGGGCTGCTCCCTGCTGGGGGCTCACCAGAGCTAGGGGAAGCCAATGACTGTGAGGAACTCCTGGTCCCTGTGACTTGAGGAGCTTCCATCTGCTGAGGACCCATGCACCCAGGAGGAACAGCTGGCTGCTGATGGACCCTATGACCTGGAATAGCTACCCTCTGCTGATGGACCTGAGGAGTTCCTGGACCTGCTGCCTGTAGACAGCAAGGGACTAGTTGGGATCCCATGGGCTGTCTACCCTCAAGACCTGGAGGAGCCCCCTTTGTGATAGATACCTGTGCTCAGGGTGGGAGGAAGTAGCTCAGGGGCAGCTGACTCTAGTCCAGCTGAACACTGAATTACACAGGTGTCAGTGCATTGTGGTAGGAGCCCTGCTGATGCCATGGCAGATTCCTCTGCCACTGGTGGGGGGGCCCTGAGTTCCCCTCACTGCCCCCTTTTCCTAATCACCTGGAGTGCCTGTACTCTCCTGAGCCTTAGTCACTGAGGGTTTTGTATGGTGTTCCCTGCCCCTGTCTGGGTCTGCTACTAACCGCCACCCGGGGGCTACTGATTCTGTGTACCTGGCCCGCCCAGCCTGGGGGCTACTGACTGTGTGTGTGTGTGTCTGTCTGTCTTTCCTGATTTAGCAGACAATTAGCATAACTGTGGGGGTTAATAACTGCCCCTGTTTGTGATGGCTGACTTTTTCTCTGTTGTCACTTGTTGCTAGGCAAATTGTAGTGAAGCTTTCAAACTGCAACCTTTAAACGGCTATAATGAGATTTTAAAAATATGATCTAAATATGTAACATATTAATAAATGTGAAAAAAAATTAAATCTAATTTACTTTTGACTATTCACACTGTTTGGTTACTTTTTAAACTTCATTTGAGCTGGACAATAAAAAAGACTAGCCAACTTTGTTTTGTCTAGTCTTGTGTTCCAGTCAATGTCACTTTTACTTTCCATTCACTAGAACAATATTGCAGCTTCTGGTTACATACAGTCACTGGAATTTAAATAAACTAATATAAAAACAAGTTTTTAGATTTGATGACCTTAAAGGAACACACTAAAAGGGAGAAAACAAATAATTCACATTGGTAAGGGTCGTTGTACGAGGAATTGTAATCCACTTGAATGCATTTGTTTGCAAAAGGTCAGCTGGCCAGTGTAAATGTGACCATGACATTACACTCTCTAAACTAGCCAGCTGACCTTTTGCAAACAGATGGATGCAAGTGGATTAAAATTCCTCGTACAACAACTCCAGCTACAGTCAAGCCCTAAAATACAAAAACATTTGCCCTGATCCCTCAGAGACAAATGCCTTCA
The DNA here is from genome assembly GCA_007922175.1 of Pelusios castaneus. Classification (NCBI taxonomy): domain Eukaryota; kingdom Metazoa; phylum Chordata; order Testudines; family Pelomedusidae; genus Pelusios; species Pelusios castaneus. The sequence continues at coordinate 7,277,771 of ML685789.1, forward strand.
GGATCTCTATCAAGCAGTCTTAAAACTAAACTATCCAGCTGGGGAAGTGAAGAAACAGAGTGACAGAGCCAGACAGGTACACAGAAGTCACCTACTATAGGACAGGCCCAATAAGGAAAACAACAGAATGCCATTGGTCATCACCTACAGTCTCCAAGTAAAACCTCTCCAGCACGTCATCAAGGATCTATAACCTATCCTAGACAAAACCCTTGCTGGGGTGATTTAGTGGGAGTGGTCCTGCTTTTTAGCAGGGGGTTGGACTAGATGACCTCATGAGGTCCCTTCCATCCCTATTATTCTATGATCCCTCACTCTCTCAAGCCTTGAGATGTAGTCCCGTCCCTCCTTACAGCAACCCCCTAACCATAAGCAAATACTCACCAGCAGCTACCCACCACACATCAGAAACACTAAGCCAGGTTACCTACCTCGGCAACAAATCTCATTGCCAATTCTACCCAAGTAACACCATCATAGCACCACATCAAATCAGCCACTCCAATAGGGGCTCATTCACCTACCAATTTGCTATATGCTCCTCCGCTTTATACATTGGTCAAACTGGTCTGTGTCTGCACAAAAGAATAAATGGACATAAATCAGACATCAAGAACGGTAACATTAAAAAACCAAATTCCAAAGGGGTAGCCGTGTTAGTCTATTGTAGAAAGACAACAGAGTCTTGTGGCACTTTTAAAGACTAACAGATTTATTAATCGCATGAGCTTTCGTGGGAGAAAATCCCACTTCGTCAGACACTTTGAAGATAGGAAAGTTACAGAGTGGGAGGAAATTAAATGCAGGGGAGTGTATGACATAGCATCAGGTCAGGCTGTAACAGCAAATCAAAATAGGTGTTAGGATTCAAAACACTGGGGAACAGCACATAGAGGAGGGGGAGGTCAATTCACTTGATGTAATGCGAGAAAAATCCATAGTCCCTGTTTAACCCCAAGACAACTGAGTCAAATTTGCATATAAGTTCGAGTTCTGCAGACTCTCTTTGAAGCTGTGATTTGTTATTCATCTGTTTCAACACAGCTATTAACAAGTCGTTAAGGGAGTGAGCAGGGAGATTAAAGTGTTCCCCTACAGGTTTTGCAGTGTTGCAATTTCTGATGTCAGATTTGTGTCCATTGATTCTTTGGCGAGCACTTCAGTCTCCCTGAACCTTCTGTAACAGACATGAAAGTTACTATACTATACTATACTTCAGCAAAAACACTTCAAAACCAGACTTCGGCGTGAAACTACTGCGGTGGAATTCATGTGCAAACTTGATACCATCAGAGTGGGTCTGAAAAACTCATTACAGAAGTTAATTTCCCCTCTTAACATTCTCACCTTCTCATCTGTTGTTCTCAAAAGCCCACATCCGCATTGTTTGAAACAAAACATCCGCATTGTTTGAAACAAAACAATTTGTTTGGTTTGCTGAAATAGACTAACCCTCTGGAACTGTTTGAATTGACCTTCTGAATCACCCTTCTCTTCATGTATATATACACATCTAACACACTGCATTTTCCATTTCATGCATCCAAAGAATTGGGATTTTCTCCTACAAAAGCTCATGTGATAAATAAATTTATCAGTTGATAAAAGTGCAACAGGACTCCTTTTTTGTATTTAAGTAAGGTATTTTATACACAGTGCCATCTACTGGCTGAACAGTAAAATACAGTTTAGCATTCTATTACACCAGCGAATTCCAACCTGGGGTCCACAGGTAGTCCACGAGGGCACTGCAGGGGATCCATGGGGGAGGCAGAGCAGGGCGGGAAATCTATACAGCTGGGGCTGGCATGGGGGGAGGTAAGGTGCTCGGGGCGGGAGTGTGCAGGGCCGTGGGGGTGGGGCGAGGAAAGCACTGGGGTGCAGTGGGCAAGGAAGGGGGCTCAGAACCAGAGGCACACTGTGGGGGGGAAAGGTGCACACGGTCAAGGGAAGAACACAGGGGAGGGGAGCAGAGGAAGGTGAATGGGGCTTCTTTTAGTCCCTTTCCAACTGATGACACAGATGTGTGTGTGTGCGCGTACATGCACACCTGCCTTCCTGCAGCTTGCTGCCTAACCTGTGCTGCGCGGCGCCGACATGTGACAGTGTGCTGCATGGGAAAGCCTGAGACTGTGAGCCTGCCTGCCTGTAATGGATTGGTGGCTTTTATCTGGCACGCTCAAGAGAAAAGAGAGAGATAGTCAAAATGACAGAGAGACATATGCTGAGCAAAACAAAGGTAAGCAAAGAGCGTGCAGAAAATACAGCAGTCAGTACTTAAAATGGAGATTTTTTACTTCCACTGGAACAGAGAACCAACTGTTACCAGTATGTGCGTGTGCTACGAAGTTCTGTCGAATGAAAGCTTAAAGCCCGCTAATCTTTCCGGTCATCTTGAAACTAAACATGGGGAATACATGTCCAAGCCAATTGGGGTAAAAGAGACTTGGGAGTTGCCGGGAGAAAAGGGGTGGGGGAAACAGTTGGAGGCTGCTGGGAGGGGTGGAGAAGAGCCTTGGGGAGGAGGGGCTTGCTTACATGGCGGTCTGCGAAAGCTTTCGTGGACATGTAGTGGTCTCCATAAAGAAAAGGTTTGGAACCACTGTATAACACACCTCTTTGTGAGATCCCAGAGCCCAGCTGCCTAGTTCCTGAGCTAATGCTAACTCAGATTCCCCTGTAGCTTAAGTATTCCTCTTCCAGAATCCCACCACAGATCTAAACCTTCTGGGTTACAGTTTCACTCATGTAAGTGCAGGATATAACACACACACACACAGACAGGTTTTCCACAGAATGCTAACTCTATTGCTCATCACTTGAGACATATAAAGGACAAGAGAGAACAGATTGTTTACAAAACAACCATCCTAAATGCAATGCCCCTCATTAGCTCACCCTTCCTTTAGAAGTGGTTGGAGATCCATCTGTATTCCAGAGGGCAGGGTCCCCATGACCTCTTCCACCACCTCATACAGCTCCTCCAGCACCTTCCCTCATATTAAGATGGTGAAAAATGGCAGAAGATCTCTAGCAGAGAATCTTCTACCCTTTTATAATCTTCCAGTTCCTCAGTCAGGTGACCTGCTGGTCAACCCCAATGTGTAACCGCCCTAGTGTCATACCAGGTGACTTCATCACCAGATGACCTCTCCACTGCCAAACCATTTCTCTGGGCAGGAGACAGCCTTTTGTGTAGCACAATTAATTTCAGTGATCGAGCACTTAAGTCCATTACACTCTTCGGTTACTCCTTTACTGCAAATCTTTGGAATTCCAATACAATATGGAAGCAAATGAACAAGTGAAGACAAAATGCTATACATTCAAAATGGAGTTTATAGTTTGGTAAAGTTACACATAAAGATCTTCCAATATTAAGAAAGAAAGAAAGAAAGAAAGAAAGAAAGAAAGAAAGAAAGAAAGAAAGACTTCATAAATTGTACTGGCAGATTCCCTCATCATTGCACCAACACCTTCAGGAAGCCTTGGTTTGTTGCGCTACCATCCCAGGTACAGGTCCAAAAACAGTAGCCCCACCACTGGAAACATTATGTCCACGCCGTAGCCATCAGAGAAAGGAAATGAAGAAAGATACAAAATCAATCTCCTGAGAAACCTTACATGCAGATTTTATTAGCAGTAGTACAGTACTGAGAGTTGCAATTAATTATATCTGAAAAGCTTCAAGTCTATCTCTTCTCACTGAAAAGTGGAGTGGATGTACAAGGCCAGGATTGATTGCTTTTCATTTGCAGCAATGCCAAGCGAATCTCTTAATTTACTATTTAAAAACTACAGCAAATGAAGAAATGCAGCCTAGGGCTTATTATGAATGTCAGAGTTTTGTTTTAAGAAACAAGGCTGGTGAGATAATATCTTTTATCAGACCAACTTCTATTGATGAGAGAGAGAGAGAGACAAGTTTTCCAGTTTGCACAGAGCTCTTCGTAAGGTCAGGGGAAATGTAATCAAGGTGTCACAGCAAAATACATGGTGGAACAGACTGTATAGCGTGTGTAGTTAACACATAATCTAAGGCCACTGTGTTGGGACACATTACTCCACCACTGGGTCGGGATACATTACTGTGTCGCCACAAAGCAGTGTGTCACGGAGAGCCAGAGAGATGGCTGGATTTGGCTCGGGAGAGGTGGACTGGTGTGTCCTGTAGGGTTGAGATATACCACCAAGTGTGTCACGACCTGCAAAAGGTTGAGAACCACTGATTTAAGGGACCGTTCAAGATAAAGTGGATTGTTAACACCTCTCCAGTCATAGTGAGGAAAGAGGAAAAAAAAAAAAATCTAGGGGTGAGGTGTTAAGTGGGTTATAGATTCCTTCATCATCATACCAACTCCTTCTGGAAGTCTGGTCCCTTGAAATATGTGTTAGCTACTTATGCTAAACAATCTGTTCCACTTTGTATTTTGCTGTGACACTGATTACACTTCCCGGACCTGAAGAGGAGCTCCGCATAAGCTCAAAAGCTTGTCTCTCTCAGCAGCAGAAGTTGATCCAATAAAAATATTACCTCATTCACCTTGTTTCTATAATATCCTGGGACCAGCATGACAATTACAACACTACACATAGAGTTTTGTTTTGGCATTTATTAAATGTTACAATCAAAAAAATATGTTTGCTTTTGATTTAGCTTCCCAAAGGGCCCAAAATCCACGAGTAATGATCTATAAATAGCAGTTCCCAAGGTCTGTCTTCTCTCAAATGCAGCCACTTCTAACAATAAGTACAGCAACTGTAGCAGTGTAACAGCAATTCCACACAGTAGTTTTGAAATAAGAAGATTAATATAAGCAATTGAAACTGAAGTGAGAGTTCAGAAAGGAATGATAACTACCAGCACTGGAATTCAGCCAGGACAACTAACATCTGGTATTCTACAAATCATGCAGGACCTGTGGTTTTTGGCTCATCCAAAAGAATGGTAAACTCAGCAGCAAAACAAACATGGAGTCTTGTGGCACTTTTAAAGACTAACAAATTTACTTCTCACATGAACCTTTGTGGGAGAAAATCCCACTTCGTCAGACGCTTTGAAGATATTCCCCCTCTTCAAAGTGTCTGATGAAGTGGGATTTTCTCCCAAGAAAGCTCATGTGATAAATACTTTTGTTAGTCTTTAAAAGTGCCACAGGACTCCTTATTTGTTTATAATGAAAAGGTCAGATAATATTTCTATTCAAACCCAAGTTAATGGAATTCAACAGCACAGTGTCCCCTAACATCAGCTTTACATTTACTGCAGGATGACAGAGAACAGCACCAGCAAACACCAATTCCTGCAACACCAAAAGAGTATGAAAACATATGATCCAAGTGCTGACCAAGAACAGGTTGTGAGGGTTGATAAGATAACCAGATAACATGGTTTAGCTGCAAGCTGAATGTACCCATGATCATGGCTAAAATGTTATACAACCTCTAGTTTTCTGATATTTGTGGTGAGAGATTCACTGGGTCCGTATATGTCCCTCAGCATGCCCCTGGCCTACCTACTGTTCACATCCTCTGCCCTCATAGATCATTCATAAGCCCACAGCAAACAGGATTTTGGAAAGGAGAGGATGCAACTGTGGATGCACATGAGCCCACTTCCTGTGCAGGAAGAAATTTTTGTGTGGACAGTCCCTTCCATACACAGATCTCAGGAGCATGATTAGTATCTCAGATTCTATCATTATGGCTTTGTTGTTAGCATTTAATAAAAACAATAATATTTTATACATCACAGATATTAAAAAATCCACAACATTCTGGCAATGGCAGATAGCAAGAATGGCAAGCCAAATTCACTACCACCTATGCCCTTCTACAGCAACACAGCCGATCTATATGCAGAATATATAACATGGATAGACGGAGCCCTTCTGTTTTTGTCAGTGGAATAGATAAAGCAGAGGAGAGAGCGAAGTGAACAATATTACCACTATCTACATAGTGGTACAACGGGGTACGGATATATCTGAAGAGTAAAAGGACATACTAAATGGTTATTTCAAACTACAAAAAAGTATAGTTTCAGAAGAGTACAAATTCAGACAGCTACTGCAAAAAGCTGATGAACACTGTGGCTGAGTCGTATGTAAATACCTCAAGGGCTAAGCCATGGTCCCAGTGAAATCAATGAAAATATAGCTGCTGACTTCATTGGGACCAGGATTTGACCCTGAGGGAATTAGCTAAATGCTGTGAATTTGATATATCTGCATCAAACAGAATCCAGGATCGAGACATACAATGCTCACAAAACACTGTGGGAAATTCTAACAACAGATATTGACCCTAGAAAATGCAGTTACTGTAGCACAAAAACTGAGGCTACGTACACATGACAAACTTGTCCCGCAATAAGCTAATGCGGGACAAGGAAAGCGCTATAAAGATAGCGCTTTTGTGTGTCCATACGTGCTTCTTGTATCGCAAAGGAGCATTCACCCATGTGAACACTCCTTTGCGATACAAGGAGCAGTGTATGGTGGGCACCTGTCTCACCATGCACTGCCCACAGCCAGCCTTTTGGGTGGCAGTGGGCTGCCTCAGTGGTACACTGGGCTAGGGGGTTGGCTGCAGCCCCCGCTGCCTCCCGAAGCCCCAGGGCTGAGCTAGGGGGCTGACCAGAACCAGCTGCCCTCGCCGGTTCAGGCCAGCCCCCAAGTCCAGCTGCAGGGGTTCGGGTGGTGACAGGGGCTGCAGCACTTAAGCCCGGGGCTGAGTTAGGGGGCTGACCTGAACCGGCTGCCCTCTCCGGTTCCGGCCAGCTGGACTAGGGGGCTGGCCGGAACCGGAGAGGGCAGCCAGTTCGGGTCAGCCCCGGGGCTTCGGGTGGTGTCGGGGGCTGCACGCTTAAGTGCCGCAGCCCCAGCTGCCACCCGAACCCCTGCAGCTGGACTTGGGGGCTGGCCCGAACCGGCAAGGTTTGGGTGGCAGCTCCAATAGTCAATTTCACTGCTCTGCTAGAGCAGTGAAACTGACATATTTGACAGCTCCAATGTCCCAGAGTGGCCTGGATTGGCACTCTGGGACATTTCCGGAGGCTGTCTAATGCAGAAAATCTGTACACACGAGCACTTCCGCGGAACAGCCTAACCACTCTCGACTTGAGTGGTTTAACTGTTGCAAGGCAAAAGGGTGTTGCCGCGCAACAGGGAAAACACTCGTGTGGATGCTCCAAGCTTTATTGCGCGGTAAGAAGCCTTATCGCGCAATAAAGTGATCGTGTGTACATGGCCTGAGTCAGCACAGGAGCGATCTAGTGTTCTTTCTGCTAGAACAGTGGTTTTCAGCCTCTAGTCTGCAGACCTCTGCAGCTCTGCAAACTATGTGTAAAGCATCTGCAAAAGGCAGCCATTACATAGAAAAGTGGTTTTCAACCTGTGGTCTGCAGACCCTGGAGGTCCACAAACTATATCTAAGATTTCCAAAGGGATCCGCACTGTCAACTGAAATTTAATAAGGATCCACAAATGAAAAAAGATTGGAAACTGCTGTTCTAAGACTTAAGATGTAGGCATTAACCAGCTGCAGCCACTCCCCAGACCTAACAGGTTTTAAACCAGAAAAGTGAGCTTTCAGTATGTGCAAAACATATTAAGGTTTCTAATCCAGATAATAATTGTCTGCTGTTGTTGAGAAGTGACTACACACTAGATAGATGTAGAGCAAGGAATACCAATGACCTCTTCAGAAAAATGGAACACATGTCTGGAGTTTGGGGAAAGAGCGCAAATAATCAGAAAACTGGACAGAAAAATGCTGAAACAATCAATCTCAAAAGGCAGGTAATGGTAGTGTCCCAGGCGTTCTGTACAGTGACTGAGTCAGAGTTGGATGAGTGCTTATTTTATGTCCTCAAAAAGAAAAGAATCTTTGACTATTAATGAACAAACATTGCCACCTGAAGTGAAATAAACATAGCTCCAGTCCTACAAGGAGCTGGACAAGGGTGCATTTTTGTCTGCTCATGCTGAACTCACTGCAGGACTGGAATCTCAGCCCTAGTCTATACGTGCTGCGCTTTTTGGCAGCAGTCGACGGGAGATACACAAGGTACGTAAAATACCTTGCATATCTCCCGCCGACTTCCTAACTACCCCTTACACACTGCACTGAAACCAACCAGATATGGCATCCGGTCGGCGTAGTGCTACTACAGTTATGAAGCTGGAGTTGCAACTTTGGTTCCATGTTCAATTGAGCGCATCTTAACAGACCGCTCAATCGAACGCAGAACAGTGCCCTGACGGCAGCGACTCTGCCACAGTCATTATAGACACAGCCATTGTGTTAAACTTTTAAAAAACCTATTTCCACCTAAAAAGCAAAGAACCGATTAACCAAAAAAAACACATGTAGTTTATGATGACACATATATACTGTTGATTGAACTATCATAACCTAATTAAATAGGATATGTAGTTTTGATTTACATAATACAACAAATTCCAGCAGGGTAGCCGTGTTAGTCTAGTTCAGCAAAACAAACAAGGAGTCCTGTGACACTTTTAAAGGCTAACAAATTTATTTATCACATGAGATTGATATACAACAAAGGAAAGGCAAAGTGAATCAAGTACCAAGTCCAAGATACTGATTTAATTGTTTTCTGAAAAATCTGACTCTCTATTCAAAGCCTTTCTACAGTATCAGCAAAAGATTGTAAGAAACTGAAGTCACACCATTTACACACAGTTTGTGACACGCTCAACATTGCCACAATAGAAGTTGTGAACCAGAAAGTGGGTAAAATTCTACATAAAGGAATTATTGATGACATGTGCAAGGAAACAAGAGATCTTAAGTCAGCTAGTGGTGGCTAATTAGGACAGGAGTGAAGAAAAAAACCAAACTGTACCTTTAAAACATGTTAATCAAGAACAGTACTCTTAAATGATTCTAAACCACCACATTATGCATACAGGTAGCCTATGCAACCTCTTAAAAGGTATTCCTGTTATCCTCCCCTATTCTTTCCCCGTGTATTGTTTGTCATGCTATTGTCTTGACATGCCCTATCTTGTGAGCATTTGGGGGCATCTTTGTAGGCTGGCTTTCACAACAGGATGACCATCCTGGTTGGGATTTGTGGGTGTGACTGTAATATAAACAACAGAATATATACCAATCTAGGATCTTCCACAGGAACACCAGACTTTTCTGAGTTAGCCTAATATTGGATGCTTGAATTTTATATAGAAACGCAACTTATTTTTGACTCTGTCTTTTGTGAGAACAGCGGTTGTTAATCATATGCTTTTTCAAGATCAATAGATGCTACACAGCAGTTGCATTTACCAGTCTCTTAAACTTCTGTCTCATTGCAAATATTATGTCAATACTACTCCTTTCCTTCCTAAAGCTACATTCTAATGACTGATTATAACCCCATAATTCACACGCTAAAACCTGACAAATCTATTCTGATTCTACATAGAATCCAATGCCAAGGGTGGAGACTTCCACATGTATTTTACTTTTGAAGCCAAGAACAAATTGATATATAAACTGACCATCAGGAAGTTTAGACTTGAAATTAGATGTCAGATTCTAACCATCAGAGGAGTGAAGCTCTGGAATAGCCTTCTGAGGGGAGCAGTGGGGGCAAACACCTATTAGCTTCAAAACTGAGCAGGATAAATTTATGGAGGGGATAGGTATGATGGGCCAGCCTAACTTGGCAATTAACTGATTTTTTACTACTAGTGGTAAATATGCCAATGGCCTGTGATGGGATGTTAGATGGGGTGGTTTCAGAGTTGGTCCTGAGAATTCTTTTTGGGTGTCTGGCTAGTAAGTCTTGCCCAAATGCTCAGGGATTAGCCATATTTGGGGTCAGAAAGGGATTTTTAGATTGGCTGGGACCTTGGGGATTTTCACCTCCCCCTGTAGCATGGGGCATGGGTCACTTGCTGGTGGTTTCTCTGTATCTTGAAGTCTTTAAACCAAAGGTGAGCAACTCATGGCAAAGATGGCACATGCACCCATTCTTAGCGGCACACAGAGCTCCCTGCAGCACCGCTCTGCATGACTGCGAACGCAGCGGCTGCTCCCCCCTGCTGGCCCCTCTCCCAGCGGGGCCTAAGGCCACAAGAGCTATGCGCACGCGACAGCTCTTTTCCTCTGCTGGCCCTGCCCCCAGTAGGGCCCACATGCAGGAGCTGGGTGGGAGGTGGCTCCTTTCCCCTGCTGGCCCCGCCCCCTCCTGTGGTGCCAGAGGGGGGCTGCCAGCACCTGCTGAGGGTTGGGGAGGAGTGGCTGTCCCCGGGGTCGGCAAAGGTTGCCGAGCCCTGCTTTAAACCATGATTTGGAGACTTCAGTGACTCAGTCATAGGTTAGGTGTCTGCTGCAGGAATGGGTGGGAGGTTCTGTGCAGGAGGTTAAACTGGTGATCATATTGGTCCCTTCTGACCTTAAAAATCTATGAATTGGTATTAGAGGAAAACGTAATGTGGCTGATGCTTTGTCATATCTTCCTCTCCCAGAACGTGCATCTGATCAGCCAATAAAAGACTATGCGTCATAGTTTCACTGTGTGTTGCAGATCAAAAACCTAGTGACCTGAACAAGTTTCACAAGCTGTTCCCATTTGGGTGGAGCTGAGAGATGGGCCACAAAAAGGGCAGTTACAGCTCCCTGATTCCAAAGTCAGTTGACTTACCTAGCCACCTGCCAGATTGGGATCACAATGATAGCAGAGGCGCTCTGACCATATCCTTCCCACTTCTAGGAGTCTCACAAGACAAATGGTTCTTTCAGCTCTATGCAACTGGAGTCTCCCTCACACAGGGGAAATTCTCAGAAAGAAAATAGGGCTGTTTCCTGACCGCTTTGCAATGCCACAACAGCTAAAAGGGGTCAGACTGCAACTCAGAATCTGACTTCTTGTTTCTATTTTTTTTATATTTACTCAATGAGCCACAGCTGTACCATCAACAAGCTCTACCTCTGGAGAGGTAGGAAAATAAAGATTACTCATGCTTACTACGTTTCCTCCTGCTGAATTCCCAGTGGATTACTCCTCTCCTGTTCTGTTTTTCTTTCTTCTTTATCTGTATCTTCTTTTCACCATAGTAAGCTGTTTCCCTTCCCAATTATATCTTTAGCTAGAAACCAATTAAAGAAAACTCATAGGAACACACGAACTGTCAAATTGGATTAGGCCCAAGGTCCATCTTGTTTAGTATCATATCTATAATAGTGACAGTGTCAGATGCTTCTTGTGTGTGCGTGTGTGCGTGCATGCACGCGCAGAAAATGTTCTTTTGCCCTGAGTGGCAAAATACCCAAGGTCATTCGTTTGTATGATAATCTGTCCCAATATTAAGTTTCATCCTGGTCTCTAATGATCACAGACTAGGTTATGCCCTGAAGCAGGAAATTTAATAAGCTCTCCCCAAAAAAGTTTGTGTTATCATGAGCTATTATAACTCTAGATAGTCTTGTTAAAATGTTTAATCACAGTACAATTGGCAATCAGCAGAGGGGTAAAGGCCCATTTGGATAGAAAGGTGAAGGTACTCTCCATAGGCCTCTGTTGTGGGCGCTGTGTTGAGGCAGTGTGGGTAAGCTATTACCATAATGAACCTATTTTGTGGATAAATGGAAGATTTCACTTTCCCGGGTCACCAATCTGATACATTTCACAAGCACTATGTCCACTTAAATTTTTGAAAAATAATAAATATTATATTCAAACCCCTGTAAAACAACTAAAATTAAAATAAACCTCCACATCATTAATCTTCAACATTTACTTGGCCATTTAACATTGCAAGACCATGGCCATCCTGACAAATGTTGACGTGGCCTCAGTTATTTCTGTACTTGTCATCCTTTGGCAGGATTACAGCCATGTAATAGACCTGAGCATGAAAACTCTCGCACTTAGGAAATTCCAGCTGGTACAGTATTATTTACTACTACTGCAAACACAACAAACATGTCTTCTGCTCCCTATGCTGTCTTCCCACAGACTACTGAATCAAGGTCAAAGTTTCAGCCCTTATATTCAAGACCTTGGATTTCTAAAAGATTGTCTATAGGTCCAGGATGAAGACAGTGGTGGTTGACAACTTCTCTCCTCTAGCACAATGGAACTTTCTATAATAAGGGTAAAGATAATCTGTGCAGAAGGAGCCAGTCCAAGACTATAGAAGAAAACCCATATGAACCAAAGAGCATCACAAACCACGCCATCTTCTGTTGTAAGCGCTCCACAGATTTCTTTGCTCTTGCCTTCTCTTATGTACTCATATATAGCAATGTATTATAAAAACACACTGATTCCAAAACAAAACACTCCACTGCACTCATCTCTCCCCCTGTCCATAGGAAGAGCAAACAAGCAGGTGACAGATGTTAGCCACCTCGTTTAATGCACTACTGGAAAACACTCAGTGAAGTGTTAAAGAACCACTAGACCAGGAAAACGTGACAATACCCTCCTTGGAAATCCACTCTCCGGAATGCCTCCTTAATGCCACAGCGAGGTAGGCAGCTGAGTTTCTGTGTGCTGCTTTGAAAACTCAGGAGTACACTGAATTCATTCTTTTGATGAAGGAATATTTTTGAGCCTGCTGTATACCTGAAAACCCACACTCTGCCAGCCTCAGAGAGGTTTACCCGGCCACGTGAAACTGAGCCATCGTTCAAATCTTGATTTCTAGCTGCTTTTACTAGCTTACCTCTTTCAACTGAGCTGGAAGCAAATTTCCAGTGATAACCTGTGCAGCGACAAACTTCATCCAACCACAAGAGTGTGCCTGTGAGAGGATTGCAAATCTCTTCAAGCCAAACCAGAATCAGCCGGTATCCCTGGCGTGAGAGAGCGTGCAGATCTCCAAGTGCCCTGGATGGAGACGGGACCATGCAGAAAACGAGCTGTTCTGGGGGCAAAAGGGCAGCGGACGACCGCAGCCTCCTACCAAAAATAGGGCCCAGCGCCAGTCCAGCACCCCACCGGGCCAAGGGGAGGGAACTGGCGGGGCTGGCGCGGGGAGGCTGAGGATGATACGGAGGACGGTCGGCCACAAACCCAGGGGCTTGCAGGACAGCAGCAAGTTTCGGCGGCCGCCCGGAATAAAGCCCTGAGGCCGGGAGCAGGCGGCAGGGCTGGCTCGGCCGGGCCCCGAGCGGTGAGTATGGCCCGGCCCGGCACGCGCGGCCCCGGGGGTCGGCTGTACAGGCGCAGCATGGACCAGCGGGGCTGGATCGCACCGGGCCATGGCGAGGTGGCAGGAACCGGGGTGCTGGGCCGCCCCGGGGGCAGGGAGGTTCCCGGGATGCAGCCGCTGCACGGGCGGCACCGCTTTGTCTGTGGCTCCCGGCGAGAAGTGCCGCCACCGCCACCGCCGCAGCGAGGTAACTAGCGGTCATTCTTTGTGCTGCCGACAGGCTGGGGGAAGCTGCGGGGCTGTAACCTGCCCAGAGCAGCGGGGGGGCTGGAGATGTCTCCCCGCTGCCACCTGAACCTTGCACAGCGAAGGAGCGGCTGACTCGCTTGCCTTTATTTCCCTCTTTTTCCTCCTACTCAGGGGCAAGTAACCAGGGCTGCCTGGCCCAAGGGTTTTTGTGCTCCTAGGTGAACTATGACTTTGGGGTCCCCCTCGCCCCCCACCTTCAATAATGAGCAAGTCTAGAATGAACAGACTGATATTTTTATTCAATAGAGGGAAAAATTACTTCCATCTCATTTGGTGCCCCTGAAAGCCTGGTGCCCTAAGTGACTGTCTAGTTCATGTATATGGTTGTGGTAACCCATTTGCATTCAGCGAACTGTGGTGTCTGCCAGCCTCTGTCTGTGGGTCTGTCTGTGGAGGCTGAAGTTCTGAGAAACTACCTAGGAATCGGATTACTTTCTGAATACATGATCCAGATTTAAATGAGTGGGGAGGGATGGGACTCATACAGGCTGAACTCTGGAAACCCCAGTTGCAGAGTCTGGAAAAACCAGCCATTACCCAGTAATATTTTCTAACCTTTTCCACAACAAAAGCATTTCACTGGATATAAGGCTCTGCTTTATTGAACACCAATGGGAGAAAAAAAATACATTCTTATATGTTAGTTCTGATAATCTGCTTTCCCTAATAACCGTGTTACAGGCTTCTAGGTAAAGAACATCAGAGACAAGAACCATCAGAGAGATCCTATATAACCAACATCAAAGAGTGAGAAAGATAGCCAGAGCGCGAGAAAGATAGTGTTGTAGTTGAGACAAAGGGATATGGATACCTGTGTTCTGATTCTGCCACAGAGTTCCTGCATGACCTTGCTCAACTCACTTAGTCCCACTTTTTCAAAAGAAGCCTCTGCGCTAGATTGTTTTCATGTTTGACTGTGCAAGTGGAGACACCTTAGGCCTGATTCATCTAAGTGCTGAATACTCCCAATTCCACTGAAGTCAATAGGAGCTAAGGTGTCAGCCTGAAAATCAGACAAGTATTTCAAGTTGGGCAACCAAAAAAATAAAGTACCCATATTTGGAGGCCTCTTTGTAAACATTAACCTTAATTTTTCTGTGCTTTGGTAAAATGGGGATATTGTGAGTTAGGCTACCTGAAAGAGGTGTTGTGAGGTTGAATTCATTACTATTTGTAAAACAGCACTGTCTGAAGCAGGTTTCTATAGAAGTGTAATATTATTCTATAATCTTTACATTAAAGATAACGAACCATGGGAACATGGTAAATTCTCCATCACTTAGACTCTTTAAATTAAAATTGGATGTCTTTCAAAAATATATGCTCTATTTCAACCACAGATTGTTGTGCTAGATGCAGGAATCACTGGATAAAATCTATGGTCTGCGTTATACAGGAAGTTAGAGTAGATGATCATAACAGTTTCTTCTTCCTTTAAGATCTATTAAATTATTAATTTACCCAAGAAGGCAATTACAGCATGCAAAAGTTGCTTCTCATTCTCCTCAATGAGTTAAGTGAAATAGGCAGACACCTGACAGTCCTGCATGCAGAAATTCCATTATACTTAATGGGTCCTATCTAGTAGATGAAAATACTGTGTTGGTTGCTCATTGGATGAGGAGCTCTTGAAAATTTGGCTTTCTTTCACAGAGAGGGTTGTTAGGGTGAAGAGCACTTTAAAAAAATCTGGTCCTTACTAAGGTGTCTAAATGGGTGTTGAGCTCTTTTGAAAATTTGGTACTGCTTACTGGTGCTGAGTATTTGAAATCTGATTCTGAACTCTTCTGAAAAACTGCCCCTTTATAGGAGCTATTCTTACCTCTAAACCCAGTCCTACACTAAAGAAATTGTGGGAGGTTGGAAGGGGGGAATCGTGCTTTGTTATAACTGAGGTTCTCACCATCTTTTTTGGTTGGGGAAAATGTGTGGCTTTGCATATAAGATGTTGGCATTTTTGCTATAATTTCTTTAGGGTTTTGCAGTTGCCAAGAGTGTCTTCTGCTGTTTTGACTTCTAAGGTACTACATCCTACTAAAATACACACACAATGCCGAAGGTCAAGGATGTGCTGATTCATTAGTGAGGAGAGCAGCCAAATGTCCAATCCTAACTCTGTCCAGCCTTTCAGAGTTTGTCCAAGTATTGCAAGTGACCTTTCCTGCTTGTGGGAGTATTTACAGTACAGATTCTGGACTAAAGATAAAAATGAAGGGGGGTTAATAGTGCAAAAGTGAGAGAGAATCCAAGTTCATACAGGGTAAAAATAAGCATTTCCCTTTTACCCAGTGTTAATGGATGTTGTTGCAAATCTGGCACTAACTCGTATCACTTTGTCAGTTTGTTTATCTAGGGGCCATTTTTTGCTGTGAAATGAGCAGTTTCTTTGCTGTTGTAAATAGGATGAGTATCATTGCTGGATCTCAGTCCCACTAAAAAATGTTACTGTTTTAAGTCATTTTTATTTAAAGTTATTAAAAACCAGAAAAATTACTCCCGTCCAAAAAGAAAAAATTATTATGAACAGTATCAGTACTTAGTAAGATTGATGCAATGTTCAGTGAATATATTACCCACATATAGATAAATCAAGACTACCTTTGCAATTACTAGTGGTTTGGGGTGCTTCAATCTTTGGGCAAACAATTTGAGACAACATAAAGAGTCTTGATTGTGAGAGAGCAGTTGCTGAGTTCTTCTGAAAACCAGGCCCTTTTACGGTATTTCATACTGTGCACTCAAAACTTAAGGCATCAAAAATTACCATTTATTTTTTAAATTTAGGCCATTAATATCACTATTTGTATTCCATTCACAGGTCCATTCCATTCAAAGGCTGCACAGTTAAGCGCTCAAGATCAGGAGATACAAAAGTTAGGGTTCCTTATTCAACCTTAACTCTTATGAACAATTGTTTGTGACATGACATTTTTTAAACAATCGATTATAGTGTCAATCACACATTGAAGTTTGCTTTGAGCAGCAAAATACTTAGGGCCAATCCTGTCATAGTATTCCTGTAATATTTGGTTGCCAGGAGCACTGCTTCATTACAGTATCTTTGTCCTATCATATCTGGCTATGACCCATTCATTTTATTCATTGATTCCTGTTTTTGGCATTAATGAGAGACTATACAAGTTCAGAAACAGTTGCAAACTACGGTACTCTTTGCTTTAATTAATTTAGATGTTTTGGACCCAATTTTCCTTTTATTTACACCAGTAAAAAAACAGAGTAACTTCACTTATTTTAGTGGAATTACTCTGATTTATACCACTGTGAATCAGAGTAGAATTTTGTCTACTGGACCAAATTCTGTCCTCATTTATACCAATACAGACCTACTGAGGTCACAGAAAACCATTCTGTGGGCTTTGTCTTGTTTGTGCCTTGCCTATTATGTCTCTGTGTTGATTGTTGCTTGTATGAGGAAGTTGAGATATACTAGAAGGCAAAATTTGCTCCACTGAATTTCATTTATCATTTGAATTCTGCAGGAATTGGATTTAATTAGTGATGAATCCATTATATATTACACATATATTTTAAATTACTGCATTTAATCTCTTAAAAGTAACCATTGCTTCAAGAATCATATTTGACTAATAAATGTGGTTTGTGGAAGACCATCAGAAATTGTTTCACTGTTTCTAATTTCTATATATTCTTTTGTCTGTTTCTGAAGCCATTTCCTGTTTTCTTTTCATCAGGGTGGAGAGAGAAAAAAAAATCTTATCTGGTAACTTGTACCACTAAAATTTCCAGTCTCCGTGGAAAGCCCTAGGGTGCTGCATTGTAACATTTCAATATGTCACAGGATAAATGGAGAACTGGTTCTGCATCTTGACTCATTCAGTTAAAAATTGCCTGTCAAGTTACTTGAAATTATTTTTATTATTTCTGTGTTATAATCTTCATTTGTGGGGAATACAGAATAAAAGTCAATTTACTGTATTTGAGACCCAGTCTGGTGCACCCGACTTCTCACTCTGCTAAATTCTGATCTACAGGGGCATAAATTTGGAGTAACTCACAAATCTCAGTAGAGTTACTATGGATTAATACCAGCATAATTGAAAGCCTAAGAATGTAAATGTATATCATACTGACTTTAATGGGAATTTGTGAGTGTGCAAGAAAGGTAAGATCAGGTCCTTGCTCTATAATTTATGTAAACAAAACATCTTGATCACTGAATTTATATACCTTTTCATTATTTTCTTCCTTCACCTCTTTCCCTAATGCTAATAATAATAATAAATCCCAATATTATACTTGATTTTCTCTGCAGAAAGAATGGAAATCTGGTTCGCTTTAGTTTACTGTCACAGCAGAAGATACATTTCTACCTTCATATCATATATAGATGACACTTGTCCTATTTTGGGACCATAGTTACAAACTATGAAGGCTAGGCATTCCCAGTCTTATGCGACTAAAGTTAAAGCAGAAACATAGGCGCAGATCCACAAATATATTTAATCTCCTAACTTCTCCTTGGGGGATCTGGGCCAAAGTGACAAAAAAAGGGAAACTATAGCCAACACACACACACACACACACACACACACACACACACACACACACACACACACACACACACACACACACACACACACACACACACACACAAACACACACACACACACACACACACACACACACACACACACACACACACACACACACACACACACACACACACACACACACACACACACACACACACACACCCCTCCCGCCCTCCCCTTCAAAAATGTTAATTTTCAAAATATTTAAATAATTTTAAAAATACATACAAATTAAATAATAAATAATAAATTAATTAATTAATAATAAAATATTTAAATGAAAAAACTTTGACAAAACATGCAGAATCCCCTGTTTTTGGAACAAAAGACTGGTTGACATTTTCCGATAGTCAAAATACTGAAAATGCAAAAAAATTCAGAAATATTTCTGTAGCATTTTTGCACCGGCCTAGCAATATAGATCCAGTCTGAGGCTCTCTTATCTATTGGAGAGTTGGAGTTAATATTGTGGTTGAATAACACTGCCCTGTGGCCCTCAGACTGTCCCTGCAAATGGGAACCCAAACAAATGCAGGAAAAAAAATCAGGAAATTAGGCTGGGGAACTAGCTTCATGTACACTGTTAATAAAAAGAAAAAATTGTTCCAAACCTGTTCCTTTTTTCTGTGCATAGTGAAGCATTTATTTTGTTTGTTTCAGAAAATGTGCACCACTCAAGAAGATATTCGGTACGATTTTGAAGAGGATTCAAAAGATGGGAAAAAGACACTTAAGCCAAATCCAAATATTGATGGTGGATGGGCTTGGATGATAGTTCTTTCTTCTTTCCTTGTACATATCCTCATCATGGGGTCACAAATGGCCCTTGGAATACTTAACATGGAATGGCTTGAAGAATTCAGTCAAAGTCGAGGTTTGACTGCATGGGTTAGTTCCCTTAGCATGGGTATCACGTTGATTGTAGGTATGTTCCAAATATAATGATATTGCAAAACTATATCACTTTAATATCATATTTTCTCCCCCACCCCCGAGTATTTTCTTGTAGTATTCAAATATGGTAACCGAGTAGGCCATAGTGTTCTTAGACTGAATTTTTAAAGTCAGCAGGTCAAATTCAGTGGGGGGTTATATCTACGTTGTCTACCATGTCAACTGAATTGGGCTGTGGGGCTAACTATTGCTGTGTAGACATTCCCACTCAGGTTGGAGTCTGGCCTCCGAGGCCTTCCTCCTCTCTGGATTCCAGAGCTTGGGCTCCAGGCCACGCTCTAATATCTACACGGCCACTCTAAACCCTGCAGCCAACCCACGCAAGCCCGAGTCAGTTGAACTGGGCTCTGAGACATGGCACCACAGGTTTTTCTTTGCCATCTAGACATTCCTTGGCATGTAAGCCATATAGTCAGAGCGAGACAGGGAGCAGCATTGAAGCTGATGGGAACAACAGTGAGGCTAGAAGGCAGAGCAGCAGGCAGTCATGTAACATACCTCTGAGTGGCACCAGCTAACTGCCTGCTGTGTGAGTCTGGGCTGTGTCCATTGGCAGGAGGCTCAGGAATGGGAGGAAAATAATAATCTCCTCAAGAAGTCTGGAGTCTGGCCTGCCACCAATGTGGGAGGTTGGGAGATGGGGGGAGTGAGGGTGAGACTGGGACACACTCATCACTGTCTGATGCTTTGTGCTGTCATTTGCACCTATGCAAAGTGAGAGAAGTGTGTTAAGTCCCCTTTGCGCTGTACACTCACTTTATACAAATGTAAATGGTAGCACAGGGTGCAAGACGGTGTAGAACCATATTTACAGGCTGAGGTATATGTCACTAGAGAGAACACGCTACTTAGAAGAAGGGAGACTTGGAGGAAGATGGAAGAGTCCCTGAAACACTAATATTTTGGGCTATATCTGGGTCTCATTAAGTCATAGTTCAATCCAGAAAAGGAGTATATTCTCTCTTCAATGTAATGTGAAATGTCTATCGATATACTAAGAGTCAGGTGCACACATCCTACAACGATTAAACTCAGTGCAACCTCAGTTACTTCAACGGGGTGCCAAGGAGTCCAAATTAGGGCAAGATTTGACCCATCAAGAGGGGATTAGACTCCATAGGGGGCAACGTAAATCTTGAATCATGCTAGGACAGTTCATTTTTCCCTGTATCTTTCTAATACTCAGAAACTGTCCTTTATTTTTGGTTTTCAAAAAAAAAAAAAAAGCAAACAAGTAGCAAATATCTTTTAGTTGAAATATTGTTAATCACTGATTATTAAGAAAGAAGATAATTTAGGATAAAAGTAAATTCCAAGATCACAAAGGCTTATAATTAGGGCTGTCAGTTAATCACAGTTAATCCATATAGTTAATGCAAAACAAGTTAACTGCATTAAAAAGTGAGTCACGATCAATCACCGTTTTCAATCTCACTGTTAAGCAATATTAGAATACCAATTTAAATGTATTATAAATAGTATTTTTCAATTCATCTCATACAAGTCCATTTAGTTCTATTCCTTGTTCATCCAGTTACCAAAACAAATAAGTTTGTGTACATTTACAGGAGATAATGCTGCCGCTTCTTTTTGCAATGTCACATGGTTTACATGTCAGAGGTTCACATGGCACTATTGTAGCCAGCATTGTAAGGTATTTACATGCCAGATATGGTAAAACTTCATATGTCCCTTCATGCTTTGACTTGTAGGCTCTAAAGTTTTACATCGTTTTGTGTAAGTACAGTTATGTTAAAAATTCTACATTTGCAAGTTGCACTTTCACAATAAGGAGATTGTATTATGAGGTGAATTAAAATACTATCTTTTTTACAATGCAAATATTTGTAATAAATAATAAAAGGAACACTGTGCACTTTGTATTTTGTGTTGTAATTTAAATCAATATATTTGAAAATGTAGAAAAATATCCAAAAATATTTATAATAAATTTAAATTGGTATTCTATTATTGTTTAACAGTGTGATTAAAACAGCTATTAATTATGACTATTTTATCTCATGATTAATTATGATTTTTGTTTAATGCCCTCCACTTATAATAGTTAAAATATCATTAAAATCACGAAAACTCTTAGAGCAGCATTCAATCACACTTATCCTCTGTGCCTTTTTACATATTTCTTTATCATAATTTTACAGACAGGACTCTTATTTTCAGCTGAGTGGTGGGAGCACCACATGCCTCTACAAAAGTGGATACCGTCACTAATACTTAAGTCAGCCCAGGGAATGCTACTCTCTGTTCTATTTAAAGGCTACATCTTTCTGACAAGATAGTCACTTAAAGATCTCTGAAAGTCACCTAGCCAGTAGATCAAAAGGGCTGCAGAAGCAATTCCAGATCCTCCTCTGTCTGCCAGATGTATTTGTCTGTTGCATATATGGCTATAAGAGAATTTTCCAGATCTGCATTCCCATGAATATGAGGTGTCATATTTTGACTGTTAAACAGACCACGTTTATTTATTCCCTCTTCACCTGCGTGTAAATAGATTATCCTATAGTATCTGTCACAGGCTCTGTGTCATATTTATAAGGACGGTTAAATAACAGCATCAAATGGGATTGTTGGGGACAAAGTGCCCCAATAGTTTAAAGAGAAAATTGTATGTAACCGCATCCAGAACAAACAGTGCAGGACTGTCCATTGAGTCTGACTCACTAATATCAACAGTTTAGGACCAATATTAGAAGATACAGTATCAATTTAAAAGACTAACATCCTACTGAATCGTATAATTTTGTCAGATACGCAGGTACCTAGATAAATTAGAAGTCACAATTCTGTTAAATCAAATGCAGGAATCACTAAAAAGGCAAAACATAGATTTCATTATTAGCAAAGGAACGAGATGTTTCTGTACAGTAATATCAATGACTGCAAAAGACAGAAATCTTACTTCATATGTACTAAATACATAGCATACTGATATGCATACCTCTGAATGAGACAGAAGACTTACACTGTGGATTTTGTTTTCACCGTGGACAGAGTTCCTTCACACAGCATGGTATTTGACAATGGTTCTTAGACTGCTGTCATTTGGCTCCTCACTCAGGTTGCTGGGTGTCTTGATGCTTGATATTTCTGAAAGCTTCTGTGAGAATCAAGGATAGTTTAGAGTGAGACATCTGGGAAATGGATGAACTCATTCATAAATTCCCCAAATTTACTAGGTATTGAGGAATGTATTCTCAAGGAATGTCTGGAGTCAGCTTGATCTTATTGGTTACTAATTTATGCTCTGTGACTTAACATGGGCAAATCCACATGTGTAGGCATATAGCTACTCAGATGTGCTGTAACGGCAGCAGAGGTACCCTGGGGTGTTATATCCTTCACCCAGGCCCTAGAACTAAATGTCAGGGAGCTGTTGCAAAGGTGGTCTGGAAGGCTCATCAGTATAGAATTAATTTTCCCTGCTGCCCGCAAGACCCCAAGTCCATTGACCTTTAAGGCATGGAACAAGGCCCATCTTTTCTCAAGAGTTTGGTTAATGGGGAGTGGACCAATTAATTATATGTTATTAAATTCTGTACATGCACTTAAATTATAGCGTACATTTTATACATCAATAAATAGATACATAGATAAATAGAAATTGCCAAGTATTTCCACCTCTGCAGAGGCTGTAAACAACTAATCAAGCTAAAGGGTAGATCTTTTCTGTAAGCTATGGCCTTCATTTCCACATATTATGAGACAGCACGGTGTTTCTCAGCTGTGCTGGCTAGAGTGTTCCCTTTCAGCTAGATCACTGGAAAGAAAAAGCCAATGTGATTGTGGTCCATGAGCTGAGGAAATCCCTCATCAATGCATGGGAGCAGACATTTTCATATTACAACAGACACATCAGTTAGTCTTCTGCTTTCGCAACTTGCCTAATGTATCTCTTCATTCCACCTGAGTGTGCAGGGGGAGAGAGGAGGAGAATGCTGTAGAGCAGGGGTTGGCAACCTTTGCCAGCCCCCATGCCAGCCCCACCCACCACACCCCCAGAAGGTGCCAGGGGCAGGGCTAAAAGGGAGCGGAGCCAGGGACTCTGGGTTTTGGGTGTGGCTGGGGTCCCCGTGGGTAGGGCTGCCAGCTGAGCCCCGGGCCGCGATGCGGCCGTACCGCACCAGTCGCCAAGCCCTGGGTTGTGCTGGTCCCCGGGCCACACTGGGGGGCTCGGGGAGCAGGGCCAGTGGGGGGAGCCTGAGCAGTCCACATGCCACTCAGGATCAGCCTGCGTGCCAAGTTTGGCACATGTGCCGGGGGTTGCCGACTCCTGCTGTAGAGGGAAGCAATTGTGGTTCCCTCAGCTGAGAAGAGCAGGGGATGGGGAGAGTAGCTGGAGAGGGGTAGCAGCTACACCATCATTGCTGGCTATCCACTAGCAGAGAGAGATACTGCTGAAGGGGAATTCTCTGCTGACTGTTTCTCATCAGTTTCATTGAAGCAGCATGAAATGGACTTAGGGGCAAGATTCTGTGGTCCACTAAGTGTTCACATTATCATAAGCCACTGCAGGTGACATAAAGAACTTTGAATTCAGATTTTGGTAGAACTTATTTGCCAAGGCCCTGGACAGGTTCAGTTAATCATTCTTTGAGGGCCTAAATGAGTTAACAGTGCAAAATAATGCTTATAATTGCATTTAAGCATTTCAATTAAACTAATGTTTCATATTTCGTTTGAAAATTATATCGAAGGCTCGTCATAAATTTCACAAGTCTTTATCCAAACCATTTAGCCAATTTTTCTTCATTTTCTGACAGGTCCTTTCATTGGTTTATTCATTAACACATGTGGGTGCCGCAAGACAGCAATAATTGGTGGGATCTTGAATGCCCTAGGCTGGGTATTGAGTGCCTATGCCTCAAATGTGCATTACCTCTTCATTACATTTGGAGTGACAGCCGGTAAGCAATATTTTCTATTTAAAAGAATTTCCAAATGTATATTCTGGCAGTCCTTTTGTTGAGAACAGGAGAAAAGCTAAGAAGATTCTCAGATCATTTTGACATTTGAATTTTTTAAAGCTTCTGATGAGGTGATTTTAGTTAGGGAAATGCCATTTAACAGTTTTTTCTTTTAGTTTGTTCAGCTTGTCCACTGAGAATAATGTTATTGTGCTGTCAATTTAGACATAATAGGTAAGATTTTGCTCTCACTTTGATGTCAGTGGTGTTATTACAAACTAATATTGATGCAAGTGATGGACTATAGTGCAATGGGCCTGATTTTTATCCCACGCCACTTTTACATCGGTGTAAATCCATTGTCTTTAACTGAATTATTCTGGATTTATGCCAGTGAAAGTGAGAGCAGCCTCAGACCCAGTTTGTCATGCAAATTCTATCATACCGCATATGAAGATGATTTTGTCAGTAGTGGGCTGGCATGGAGGTCATCCTGGCATGCCACCTTTCTGTCGGGGATGGCACCACAGGCAAACCTGCTTCAGTTCATAAACAAGTCCAGACAAAATTGTTTTTAGTCAGAGGACACTCACCTCCCTCCAAGGATCTCATTTGTTAGCAACCGTCATAAACACAACTAGGAACGTACTCAGATATACATTTGTCATGGCAGGTTCAGTCCAGCTAATAATCTCTGGTTGCTTCCTTTAGGTTTCTTTCCTACCTGTGATTAGAACAGTCTCTTGTCTTGTTATGGAATCCTTCCTAGTTCCTTCTATATCCTTCCTTAAAGAGGAGTCACCAGCTCTCCTCATTGGAATTGCACTGTATTGATTTCCCTCACTTTCTCTTTAAACGAAATTTCCTCCTCAGCTCTCCTCTTTGAAGGTGGGCTCTATTAATCAAATCTTCTGGTCCTTCTTAAGATGGAGCCCTCAGTTCTTCTCTCTGGAGCTGAGCTGTAGGGTAGTAAGCTGTAGGGCCTTTGCTAGTGCTCCTTTGGCTAGTACTTTTCCCTTAATTAGCCCTCTGGGTGATCCACAAGTCAGCCTTTCCCTGCTGATATCTCCAGGTGTCTGCTGTGCTATGAGGGAGGAGATTACCTTTATGCTGGTCTCCTTCCCTCACTTCATCCCCAAATGGTTTGGGGGAGAGAGGAGCCCTGTCCCATGCTCTCTGCAAGAATTCAGATCCCAAGCTCATAAAGAGACAGTGATGGGATTTCCTCCCAAGTGCCACTCATTCCCAGAATCCCTCCTCCCCCTCTAAATAAAAGGTATTGCCAAGCATACTGTTTGATTTCTTGTTGACAGCTAAAGAAAAAGTGCCTCCCTGGCTGGGGAACATGGATACAGGATAATTTTGATTGAATCCACTTTTTGGATATAGGTTGGTGCTTAGGGGAGAGTGTCAGCCCTTTAAGGCAGGGCTTGACAAAACCTGGGTGCCAGGTCACCATGGCGACCAGGGTTCCTAGCCTGGCTCCTACTTGTACTGTGGCAGTGCAATGGAGGAGCACCCTCTGGTGACCAAAAATAAAACTGCTGGCGGCTAGCTGGGAGCCAATTTTGTCAAGGCCTGCTTTAAGGGCAGCCATGCCTAGTGGTCAGCCCATGTATATGTCCTTTTAAAGGCTTGGAAAAGTCCCTGTATACTTTTCCACTGGTCCAGCTGTCACTGTAGAGAGCTTCTCTGTCTGCAGCTGCCAGAAACGCTACAGCATTTCCTTCAGTTTCTCAGTGAGCTTGGTCAGCTTTTCCTGAAGCCAAAAGCTCTTGGCCTGATTTCCTACCTCCAGAACTCATAGTTTCACTTTTAGCAGCTTCTTCTCTTTTGTCATCTCCCATTTTATCTCCACCTCTGACAGTTGCAGCCTGATCCAGGAGAGAATGATGTCTGGCTATTGCTGTTGTCCAGAATCCCTTGAGGGTTTTCATGTTCCTCTGCAATGAGGGGCACAGGTCACTCACTAGTTCAGTCTCTTGTGAAGTCTCTGTACCTTCAAGTTTTTAAATCATTATTTGAGGACTTCAGTAACTCAGTCATAGGTTAGGGGTCTATTGCAGGAGTGGGTGGGTGAGATTCTATGGCCTGCACTGTGCAGGAAGTCAGACTAGAGGACCATAATAGTCCCTTCTGACCTTAAAGTCTTTGAATCTATGAATCTTCCATATTCATACCTGGCTTATGCTCCAGATGCAGCTGCCACTCCATGGTGTCTTTCACTTCCTCTCTCAGCTGGTTGATGGTGTCTGTCAGCCACACTAATAACATCCAATTGCCCTTCCTGGAGTGCCTTCGTCAGAAGCTGTGGGACTTCTTTTTCTGCCTGCCCTTTAGGTAGTCACTGGGTTTGCTCCCCCTGTTCAAGACTAAAGAATCTAAATAGATTTTAGGATCACACAAGTCAATGCTTATTTTCTGCAAACACACTTCCTTATGCGCCTGCCACATCTTTAAAATCCTTGTCAACAAGTGGGGTTGATTAAGGACAATACATTTGGCTATATTTGATATGCAGTTTTTGAACAAAAATAGAAGCTGTACTGCTAATCTTTCTGAAACAGCAAATATTTACCTTAGAGCCAAAGGTGGAATAGAAGTGAGAGAAACATAATAGAATTTTATATCGTCTATTGAAGATTCACAGAAATGGTGTTTAACTAGAGATTTTTAGGATTTTAAAACCTCCAGTAGCCCTTGGTTTATGGCAGGTTGCCAGCTGCTGTAATCAGATAACTATCATGCTAGGGAATTTTACAAGTAGTGTATAGCACTCATCTAATCTTCTTGCAGTGAGAGGCCTAAAAGGGAACAGACTATTTGATGTACAGAAAGAGCACTTAGGGTAGAAGGAAGTGTATTAATAAGTACCACCAACACCACAATAAACGTCTCCCTCTTTTGGGGTAAAATCTAGCTCCCATTGAAATAAGTGGAGGGTTTCCATTGTTTTCAGTGAAGTTAGGTTTGGAATAAAGTTTTCAAGAGTATCTAAGTGACTCAGGAGGCAAAGTCTGATTTTTCAAAGGTGCTCCGGGGACTGGCCCATTGAAAAGTCAGAAAATGCAACTTCAGAGTCAAAGGATATGCCTGCACTTCAGTCATAGGGTGTGACTGTAGCTTGTGTAGACATACCTGAACTGGCTTTAGTTAGCTAGTTTGCATACAGAGTAGTGCAGCCAAAGTGTAATGAACTTCAGCATAGATTAGCTACTCAAATAATCACGCAGGGTTGAGGGCAGGCATGTATATCTTACACTGAGGTCTATGCTGTTGTGTATCAGTACCCAAATTAGCTAGATTAAAAATAGCTTGGGTATGTTTACATAAGATGCAATCACACCACGATTGCAGTGCAGACATACCGTAAGTCACGTAGGGTATATCTACACAGCATTTTGGAGAGAGCTTACCAGCCTAGGTTGACATACTCTGCTGGAAGGCTCTCTGCAAGATGTTGTGTAGACATATTTTAGGTGCGTCTAAAAATTTACCCCTGACCTTACAAACAAAATCCAGCTTCATTTATTTTATTGTATATTCTTTTGCTTTCTGGGAAAAGAAACTAACTTTAGTTCATCAAAGGTGTTAGGCTAGCAATAGTAACAAAGGCTCTTATAGATGGCCTGTCTCCCCAGCACAGGAACCAGTGACATCACCCCCAGAGTCTTGTTCAGGCTCTTTTCCTCAGGGTGTCAGGTTTAGTTCTTCCACAGAAAGCTAGCACAGCACATAAGTCATCTCTTCACCTTAATTCAAAGTTTTCTACAGAGGCCTACTTTCCCTGAAGGTTTCTACTCTGTGCTTGAGAGTCATTCACAAACCCTCTTCTCACCCCTCAAGCTAGGGGCTTCCTGCTAGAGCCTCCCTGCTCCTTAAACCTCTTGCCCCAGTTCTTCTACTAACTCTCTGGCTGGGCATTACCCCGCTCTACGGACAAAACTGCTTCCTATAGTTGTTCCCTCCACTACAGGGATTTTTAGGAACCTCCGGTCCCCTCATCTTCCCATATGGCCTACTACTTGCTGGCTTTCATATCACCTGATCCCTAGCTGATCAGTCTCAGATGGGAGGTAGCTAAGTTATCACAGATGAGTCTGGCTCCAATTCCACTTCAAGGGCTAGCCACCCTGTGACAAAGATTATCTTTTCAAACTCATTAAGACTTGTAAGGTCTGACATAATTTAGTCACATAGTGTAGATCGTTGTAACTTTTCAGATGGTTTGAGTTTGGTTATCTATCACAAAGTAGAGTATCTCTGATCCCAGAAGCCCTCACCAAAAGGTAATAATTCACAGTTGTGAAACAGGATGACAAAAATGATTGCAAGGAATAATTAGAGGACAGCTTTTTTATTTCTTGTCTGAGCAACAAATCCATTGAAGGGACTTTGGCTATAATGTGTCTAGAAAGATGTGTCTGTAATATGAAGCAAGGTATAATCTAGGCTGTCACTGATGGAGAAAAGATTTGATTTTTGGTCTTTCCCAGAAGGTTAAATCAGAATCTGCCTGTGTGTTGAAAAATCAAGTGTGATGAATATGGACAAAAGAAATCTTTCTGGAAATTTTGGTGGTATCTAAATGAAACTTCCTGTTCCAAAAAATTCTTTATGGAGACTTCCACAAAATCTGCAGAATTTCTATAAAGAATTTTCTTCTGCTTTTCCATTTAATTTGGTAGAATCATATTGATTCTAACAGAGACCACTATATCCAAACAGTGTTATGTAATTAGCTCTCATTGAGGCACTGTTTCCTTATATCTGGAGTGCACTTAAGTATAAAATAATCAATTCTTTTTCTCTTTCATCCTGTCCCAGGAAACCATTGAACTGCATAATGTAATATGTAGAAATAAACTGGTAACATGAAAACCTATCTGTGTCCTTTAGAGAAATCTGATGGGATGTTTCAAATGAGATAGAGACCTGAGACACTATTATGGTAAAAAAATTGGAATCAGGGAAGTGTCAGAGATATTCCCCTGCAGTGCCATGAGACCTCCCTTTATGGCAACCTCCAAAAGGTTCTTTTCTCCCCATTGCCCTTAAAAAAGGGGCCCCAGCACTTACTGATTTTGATCTCCTACTAGAAATGCAGGTTTTGACTGACTCCCATCTTGTGCTGCAGTAGCCAGGTGGCTCGTGTGTCCACCCTCCTGCTAACTCCAACATTTTTTTTTCTTCTATCTCCTCTTCATGTACAGGTTTCTTAGACTCCCCTATTTCCAGCAAACTCCTCCAAGGTCTTCTCCCCAACTCCCAGGCTCCTTTTCATGAACCCCCTCCAGTCTTTCCCCCCAGATACATTCTCACCTTCTCCACTCAAGTCTACTCATTTTCTCTTCCCCAGGCTCTTTTACCTCCCCCAATTCCTTCGAGTAGGAGTCAGCCCCCTGTTGGCAGGTGGGCATACAGTTATAGCTGCCAAGTAGCCTCAACTCCCATCTATCTTTTAGCTGATGTGGTAGTATCTTTTAAACTCAGCTTCTCCTCTTTGGCCACTCCCCTACACAGCCAACCAGAAGCAGGGTGCAGAGAGGGAATAGCATTGTCGCTCCCGCCTCTGTAGCCTGAACATTAAGAACAGATGTTTCCCTCTGTCATCTTCCAGAATAACACTTAGGCATACTATGTTGTGTGCAGTGTTGCAATTGGCTTTGGATCAAGCCCCAAATGTAGCCCATGGAGTTATGTGTCCCACCGTCACCTGCAGTTGCAAAATGAGTTGCAGCAGGTTTTTGTCACTTGTATATTAAAAAAAAAAAATCAAGCAATTCCTATATGCTGTCAAAGAATATACAGGTAGAAGCAAATATGGCTGTGTGCACATACATTTTAAAATTAAAATCTATGTATATTTATTCCCAGCTTTATTGCTGGCTTGCAATGGAACCTTGGGCGAGTTTATTGGGATCTGATTTTCAAAGGTGTGAATGCTCACAGCTTTTGATGATGTCATATTGAGATATGACTGCTCAAGACCTCTGAAAATATCTACAGCCATTAGCTTCAATGTGGCTCGGTTTTCCCATCTGTAAAATTGAGATAACACCTACTTTGCAGGGATTAATTCAATCATGTTTGGAAAATAGAGTGAAATATTAAACTACATGATAAGTGCAAAGTATTGATTTATTATCTGTATAGAAATTCGGTATATCCCTTGAATTATTGCTATGTTGCTAATGTGGTTTTGCTGCCATAGAGCTTGAGTACCCCTGCTGTAGCTTTGCTAAATCTGGATGATTTCAGTAGATGTTTTTATTTTCACAGGTGTTGGGAGTGGCATGGTTTATCTGCCTGCAGTGGTCATGGTAGGACAGTATTTTCAGAAGAGAAGAGCACTAGCTCAGGGACTTAGCACCACTGGAACAGGGTTTGGAACATTCCTAATGACTGTTTTACTGAAGTATCTGTGTAAGGAATTTGGATGGAGGAATGCAATGTTCATCCAGGGTGCTGTCTCTCTGAACCTATGTGTCTGTGGAGCACTCATGAGGCCAATTTATTCCAAGAAGGATGCCAATGAAAAGGGTGTTGAGAGAAACAATAGTGAAGATGATCATGCAAAGGCTCTGTTCCAGTCTGCAAAACCTCTAAACTCTAATGGGGTGTTACATGAAGAGCCAGAGAAAAAAGAAGGGCCAGCAAATGACAAAGTGCTTGTTAATGTTCAAGTTATGGACAGCAGAAGTCAAACCAGACGTGGAAAGAATTTGTATGCTCTTTGCATTTTGAAGAGAGTGAGCCAGCTGACTGTTACAATCAAGAGAGGGTTTGGAACGTGGTACTCCAGCTACTTTGGGGCTGCATCACTTTTTACCAATAGGGTATTTGTGGCCTTTGTGTTTTGGGCATTGTTTGCATACAGCAATTTTGTTATTCCTTTTATTCATCTTCCAGAAATCGTCAAACAGTATAATTTATCTGCACTGAATGATGCATTTCCTTTGACTTCGATTATAGCCATCGTTCATATTTTTGGTAAGGTGATACTTGGAATCCTTTCTGATTTACCCTGCATCAGCACTTGGAATGTCTTCCTGACAGCTAACTTCACTCTTGTCATCTGTATTCTTATTTTGCCATTAATGCATACATATATTAGCCTGGCAGTGGTTTGCGCCCTAATAGGATTTTCCAGTGGGTATTTTTCTCTAATGCCTGTTGTGACTGAAGATTTAGTGGGGATTAAGCAGCTTGCAAATGCTTACGGGATCATCATTTGTGCCAATGGGATATCTGCACTGCTAGGCCCACCATTTGCAGGTAAGTAGTTCAAGTTTCAAATCAACATGCATGAGTATATCTGAATTATTCTATACTTGTGGTGTTATGAGAACATGGCTAGCGAAATTAAAGCTGCTCACGCACTGACTACTGTCTCATTTACATGTTTGTGTTTACACAACACATTTCCCACCCCACAGTAAAAATTGCCATCCTTACAAGTCATTCAGCTCTGTTACAAACCCTCGTTTTAATGGTACATTGTTTAAAATAATTGTACGTACAGATTTTCTAACATAGAAAGGGTTCATCTATTTACTTCTGCTTTTTACGTATCACAGTTTACGCCTGCAATGTCCATATTTC
This sequence comes from Pelusios castaneus, assembly GCA_007922175.1. Taxonomy (NCBI): domain Eukaryota; kingdom Metazoa; phylum Chordata; order Testudines; family Pelomedusidae; genus Pelusios; species Pelusios castaneus. The sequence goes on from ML685789.1 coordinate 7,309,274, forward strand.
CAGATGAGAAATTGCTGTAGTAGGAAGTGCCACTGCGCATCACAGGAGGGGATTTCATCCTGGTGGAGTGCAGGCTGGTTTGTCCCATCACCTTCTATGGTGGGCCCCCCAGGTAGATTTAAATTGTGTTTGCGCTCCAGCACTATAGACTGCCCAGTGGAAGATCACAAGCTGCATTGGCTTTACCTGATTATCAGCCCGCATTGTCCATTTTGGGGACTGTACTGCACGTTCCTCCCTTATCCCCCTGTAAAACGAGGCTGCAGACATTGCTACAGCTCTCCTCACATGAACCCTTTACTTTAAGTGATCCAGTGCAAAGAAATAGGGAGGCAGGTGACAAAAATATTACCTAAAAATAATTAGCTGAGACTGTGGCTGGCTTTTTGGGGTGCATGAGTCAGAAGAAAGAATAAATGTATTCCTTCATGTGGGTCATCCTTAGTTGGGGACAGCAGAGACGCTGAACTGAGCTAGAGCCACCACCAATACTAGGAAAACTATAGTCCCGATCTCCTTCTCTTTACCTGTCAGCAGGGCTGGAACAATGTAGAGAAGAGCACATGCTGCATCCTTCAAAGGGGAGCAAAACTACAACTCTGCTGTGCATTCTCACAGACCCTGTCAGCCAGAATTGAGTCTAGTAGGAATTAAACATGCCTGTGCCTCAAGGGAGAATATGGCCTTTAATTTAAAAAAGAAAAAAGATACAGTGATTTGTGCTAAAACAGCAACTCCCTGCTTTTATATTATGAATCAACGTGGATAACATTTTAACAGGAGTTTATTTGCTGCATGGTGTTTTGTGTTTCAAACCTTTTGAAAAACAATCTGAATGTAGAACTGCATCAGTCAAGGAATTGAGGTTGAGACGTGGGTTGTCATTTTGCTGAATTCCTACTTTTTGAGAAAGATCTTAGAAGGATTTTATCTGTATGTGGGTTCTTAAACATCTTGTTCTCCTTGAACAAGCTATGTGGACAGCTCATTGAAATGTTCTTGTAGAAACAGGAGTTGGAACAGTGAGTGCCCTGACCTAACCTGCCTGATAAATGAGGATTCAAGCATTCCAAGGAGGAAGTAGTGAGCCAAGAGCTAAGAGAAAGTGAAGCAACAGCTGGTTTCAAGTTTGAGTTGTTTTAGGTCAGATTTGCTGGATTCAGGTGATGTAGTAGCTATATAATTTGGGAGCCAGCATTGGACAGCTTCTGCAAATTTGAGCCCTGCTTCATGAAATTTAGAGACTGCTCAGTATTAAAAACATATTGCATGCCATGTTTTTTAGGTGATCTACCACACTCTTAAGGTTGTTAAGTAACATTGTTATGTATTACTTCAGCTCAGAACACCAGGCTGTGAAGATACAGAACAGTCTGCTTCCTTTATGTTTTCTAAAATCTCTGTTTTTGGTAAACTGCAGCATTTAAAACCATTTCACATTGGAACATGTCTGCCAAAACACTCACTTTTGTTGATCCTGGGCAGAATTCTAATATTACTAATATAAATTTAATTACTCCTTTTCCAGGGGTCCGTGTTCTAGGAGGGCAGCATATCCCCAAAGCTATGGTATTGGCTATGAAGGTGTATGGCCAGAGCTGCATTGGCAGTTGTTCCATAATCGTCCTGTACAGGGTTTCATCAGAAGCATCTAGTGCTTGCCACTGTCTGTGAGAGGATATAGAGCAGTCGGAACACTGATCTGATCTAGCATTATAAATCACGTGTATTGATTCACTGCATCTCTTCATGTGTCTGTTAACAGCATTCCTGTGAACTCTGGCTAACTAAAGTTGCCCTCAGGAAAAGGCTTGAGGGAGTTACACAGGGTTACCTAGAGCCTACAATGCCACGCTAAGAATTGTTGGAACCTCAAGGAATACAAGCCCAAGTTCATTAGCAATAATAGAGGGAAACAAATTAAAAAAAAAAAAATCAGGCGGACCCCAGACCTCAAAACACGGCTCTTTTGTTAGGCACTTTACTGCAGGCCATTGCTTAAAAGGCTACTCCATGAGGATTTTCCCTAACAATTCTCTCAAGCTTACACTAGTTGCTGAGTAGTGATGCAGTTTGCAAGGGTGCTAGCCAGTCACCTTAAGTCGTCCACCATCTGTGCTCATTCCATCATACTACCAATAAAATTGTTGCATGCAAATTAGCGCTAGAGTAAGGGTGGTTGTAACGGGCTTGCATGGCTGGGCAGCCTAGTGGTAAGATCATCTGGCTCTCAGCTCCCTGTTGGGCTGAGCAATTCAGTCCTCAGTGGGGAGTGGTAGGTGGACCTGGGCTCTCCTGCTCCATCAGGTTCCAATCCAAGGCCCTTCGTATGTCTACTCTGAAGAGTGGGGTCAGTCTCCCTCCCACGGGGAAGTCAGAATCCACTGTCCTGCTAGTTCCTACCAGTCTTTTAGTCAATTCATTTTGGGGCTTAGCCCCTCTAGTCCAATCTACAGTCGCTTCCTTCCCATAACGTTCCCCCTAGGGTCCTGGGCAGTGCCTTGCTACGGTCCCAGGTTCCTTCAGGGCAACCAGGCTACTCCAAGTTTGTGAAGATGAGCCCCACCATGTCTCTGGGATCCACATAGTCAGTTACTTCCAGTGCTGGGGATTTCTTTGCAGTTTCTCCATGGCTGGAGAGCCAGTATTCCCTTCTAGATGGCTGCTCTAGCTAGTAGGCCAGTTTTCCATCCCTCAGGCAGGGAGACAGCTAGTTCTAGCTTCTTCACCAGTTAGCCCTGAACTAAGCCAGGCTCCCTTCTTTTCTCCCCCTTCCAGGCCTGGCATTGGCTACAGGTGTAATGGGGCAGGGCTAGCTGGGCCCAATTCTCTCCTTTACCCAGTCTGTGCTGGTTGGTGGTTCCCCTCCTTCACTTGATTGAATGATCTTTGCACAATGATTAGACCAGGGATTGGCAACCTTTAAAAGGGCCATGCCCATATCTTCTTCTCGCATCTCTCCCAGAGAACAATTAAACAGGGTTAGCCAGGTAGCCCCCTTTGTACTCAGAGAGACATTAGAAGCAATTTGCTTTATTCCTGTCTCTATCTGCTGGTATAGGATTTGTATTTGTTGGATGATCTGGACTTGATGAAGGGTGGAGAAACAGCAGCATTCAGAATTTGGTGATTTAGCTTTGTTACTGAGATTTATGTACCAAACAAGAATCAGAATTATACATGAAAGGATTTGAATAAAACAGAAGGTTTGAGTTAAAGACTTTAGAACCTGTATCATACATCCAGAGACTTAAAGGAATCTGGGACTATTTTAGTCTACCTGAATTTGGAATTTTTGAGTCACAGTCTGTGACGTGTTCTCAAGCTTGGATGAAGGACTGAGATAGGATTGTATAGGAGATTGCATACGAGTCTGGGAGCCAGGATCTCCTAAATTCTAATACCAGCTCTGGAATTAACTCACTGTATCGTTTGGATTACTTACTATGTAAGTTTCCCATCTGTAAATTGGGTTAGTAATACTGATTTTTCATTATATGACCACATTCTCCATAGACCTGTACCTTGTATTATCATTTATACCTGTACAAATGTGAATGCAAAACAGTCATTCTGATTTAGCATTTTACGTCCACTTTCCAGTGATGATCCACAGGTGTAAATGACTATACAAGGTGAAAAATAGTTGAAAATCATGCCTGTAAATGTTCTGCAAATGTTAAATATTAAATTTAATACCAAATATTAGTAGAGCCAGATCCTCATTTGGTATAAATCAGAGCTGCTCCACTGAAGTCAATGGAGCTATGCTCATTTACACAATCTGAGTATCAGGGTGTTCCAGTGCATCTATAGTACAACTATGTGTTCTTCAGTTTACTTATCGTTAACACATTCACGGACAAATCTGCTCTTTTCACAGCTTGCTGTTCATTATTCCAAGGAAGGAGGCTGGATACAGTTAGTAGTAGTAATAATCTGATCACATTTTTTCAGATATGTAAAAACATTGCCAAAACCAAGAATGGATTAAGGCAGGAAGAAGATTCCAAGTGGAGGGGCCTATGCTTACAGAAATCTATAGAAAGAATCTATAAGCATAGACCCCTCCGATTGGAATCTTCCTGCCAGACTTCTAGGATGGAGAAGTTTTCAACCACTTCTGAGTCCTTGCTCTTTCTGGCAAGTAAGCAGCCCAGCCCAGCTCACATTCAGTTTTATGCTGCACATAGCCTGATGCTTTCTGTCTGCCCCACTGGTGTTTCCTGGACCTAGATATCTTACGCTTCCCTGCCAAAATGTTTTGAAAGTCCTAGCTCCCTATACTTCACTATGGACTATGAGTGAAATTCTCCCTTATGGAGAGGACCATCAAAAGGCCTGTGGATATCTGAAACCCCATTTTGAGGATTTAAATGAGATATAAGACAATAAACGATTGGTTTTGTTAGTTCGTTTCTATTTTTATTGTCTAGAGATGGAGGCAATCTCCATTTCATTTCTTTTATAAGAACGAATTGGTGACTTATGTGAAGTGTCATGTAACAGGACACCTTTAGAGATAAACGTGCAGTGTTTTTTTGCACAATCCTGTTTTCTGTTTTTCTGATATACTGAAATTTATCTTGTTCTTGTTTTGCAGGTTGGATCTACGACATCACAAAAAAATATGATTTTTCTTTTTACATATGCGGTTTGCTTTATATGGTAGGAATAATTTTTTTATTCATCCAACCGTGTATTCAAAAGAAACAATCAGAAGACAAACTTACTGAAAACACAATAGTATAGTTCAATTTATAGAATATTTTTAAAAGAATGTATTGAGTTAATCTCTCTATTATATAGCAGTAAAATTTTACTCTTGTAAGACCAACTGCATTGAAGAGAATCACAATGTATATTGAATGAATTTGAAAGTGCTGGTATTAAATAATTAGTGAAAATATGCTTGTAAAAGGATGTTTACTGTTACACACGATTCTTAGTTTTAGAACAGTCTCTTTAGCAAATACAGAGGATACGAGCTTTCCAAATGCAATATTACTTATTTTTAGATTTGATCAGTGGTTGAAGCATTAGCTCTGATTCTTGTTGTATGTACACCGATCTTATACTGATGACACTCGATTGACTGCAAGGCAGTTACTGTTGATTTACACTAATGTGGGAGGAGAATCAGGTCTGCCATGAATACTTTCCGACTTGACATCCAGCTGATCAGAAATGTGTTGCCGAGCACAAGAAAACGGCTACATTTCTCACCCAGCTATGCAAGCAGGTCACTTCACCACTAATAACAATTCAAGAATCCAGATAATTTAATATATTTAAAAGAATGTTTCCATGATATAAAATTGAAGATTTCTTATATTTTTCTGAAAGCGCCTTCCAGTTAAAGGAACTCTTTTTGATGTTTTGATTGCTGGACAAATAATCTGTCTCAGTTCAGAAGAGAAATGATTAATGAGGTACTTAAATATATTCTGGTACCAAACAGCACTAAAGTAAAACAAACAAATAAAAATCTCAAAATTGGCGAATGATGGGGAATATTAATGGGGCTCTGCAGCAGAAGGGATAAGCAGCATAACTAGATGATTTATTGCAAGAGTCTACTAGCAAAGTTATTGCATTCATGTGGAGTTTATGGGCCTCTCAATTCTGATTTCAGAATTAAGCAGCTGCTTAAGTCGACTTAAGGAAAGTGTAGTGTAGACGCAGAGTAAATTAAGTCGACTTAAGCAAGCTTAAGTCGACTTAATTTGTAAGTGTAGACGCACCCTAGAAGACTGAACTTGGCCCTACCACATATTGCATTTTATTACCATACAGAAAGAAGTTACTTATGTGCAGAACAATCCCTTTAACAACTTCCTATGGTTGATTTGTTGTGAGGTTTGAGATTTAAGACAGCTACTAATATTCTGTTATGACATATCTGCTGATTTCCTAAGCCTGATGCAGGTAAAAATATCTTACCAAGGATTTGGAAGACTAGAAGATGCTTCCAGAAATAGTTTGAAGTTGCTGGCTACCTTACCTGTTTACACAGTTTAGAATTGTATAACATTTTTATTGCAATCCTTCCCCAATAATTAATTGTTTAATTGGCCAAAAATATGGATCTAATTTTAGAATAGTTGCATAGAAGACAGCATATGATGTTTTACTGAAATTTATTTCAACACAAAAGTTATTAAATTCTGATTGTGTTGCTATATAAGAGCACAAAAATCACATTTTCCCAGTGCTATTTACTCGCTGTAAAAAGAGCTAGGTAATGCAAAGCATGGAAAAGATAAGTGTTGTAACTATTTAGATGCATTGCCTTGTTTTTTTGGGATAATATTAAACAACAGAAGAACAATACAGAATATTTGGTATGGTGCTACAGTAAATACTTTCCATGTTTTTAGAGTCACAGCATGTGATTTAGTGCATAAATTAACAACAAATGTCATTTTATTTTCTGGGTTTAAGCTTTATAAAGATTATTTTTGCCATAAATGAGATTTTTGCTTTAATATTGATGTATGCTGCTGAAATCTACATAAAACAATTTGTGGTTATCCAAATAAGCAGAACAAATAAGGTTATGAGACCAACATCAGTTCTTTAAGCGTAGGTTCAGTGTCTTCTTTAGTGTGAATGTTGCTGAGAGCTTATTTTAATCAGTGACTTATTTTTTGTGTGACTATATATGGAAATGGTGATCTATTAATTTCCTTATTTTTTTTAAGATATGTCTTTTATACTTTAAATCTCACTTTTCCATTTGTCCAAATTGCTCTTATTTTCATATGACTGTAACGAATAAAATGTTGTTCTTTTAAGATACATGCATATGACTTTCTATAGAGCTTTTTTTCTTTTTGGTGTAACTGGATCATGTAATGGAAATAAACTTTTATTTAAAATACTTCATTATTTTTCCCTTTTCTAACTATACACACATTTTCTTTTAAAAGTTACTCCTACTCCTGCAAAGTAAGGGCTAAATGATTCTTCTCACCTCTGCAAACAAGAGGGGACAGGAATCCTGGGACTATAGTATTTTCAAATAAAATAACTTAAACCCTAATCCTGCAAATGTATGCACACAATGAATTTATACATGTAAGAAAATTGAACCATTCCCATGGATAACATTACGAATGTGCTTTAGTATTTGAAAGATTCAGGGCCTTCTTCCTAACGCTCTTTATTATTAACAAAATAATTAGGGGATATCTGTATATAATTCAAGTGCAAAGTACATTTACCCAGATTAGCACATTTTCCCCCAAGTTTAAAGTACTATTAGCATGACATATTCAGAAAAAATTATGATATAAGCAAATCATCAATTGGTGTAAATCAGAACTGAAATCAGTGGAGCTCCATAGATTTGTACCACTTGAAAATCTAGTCCAAAGAGAATATGGCATTGTTCTAAAGTAAAAAAATGATATGACAAAAGTAACTAAAGATTGTTACAAAGCAATAAAATAATCCTCTGGCAAACTATTGGCAATTAAATAGCATTATAAAATCACTATGGTCACATTTATTTATAAACTCCAAGGGTGTGTCAAACTTGTTTCATAAAGATTAGAAACTTCAATAGCATATATATGTAATACTATTTCAGTTTGAATGATTATCTTGGAGAAGAAAAATGGTGCAAAATTGGCACTAGATACAATTTGTGTTGAAGATAATTCTAATACAAGGTTTCATCAATAAAAAAACCCCAAACCTTGTAAAATTATACAAGTTAAAGATCAAAATTTGTCTAACTGCCTTTCATGCTATTGTAATTAGCGCCTTTTACACTTAATTTGATTACTTAAGTGATCACAGTATGGTCACTCTGATCGCCACACTTAGTTTATTGTATAAATAGTTACGGTGACATTTTGTCATGATTACGTTCCTTATACCTATACCTACTGTAACCAAAATATACCTGGTTCTACTGAAACATTTCAAATAACCAGTTACATATTTAAGGGCCCATTCTCAGTAACTCTCTCTCACAAGAGTACTCCTCATTCATACAATAAGATTTCAATATGTCTTGGTTTCAATAAGATTACTTTTGTGAGTAAGGACCATCTGCATTATAAAGTTTGTGCTCTAAATTAGATCATCTTGAGCATTTTGGCTTTACTTGGGTGCCTAAAGCTAATCACCTATATCCATATTTAGGCACCTAACCAAAATGACTTGACTTTCAGAGGTACTGAATACTATAGATTCACATCAATCAGTTCAATTCATATCATAGAATCATAAGGATGGAAGGGACCTCACGAGGTCATCTAGTCCAACACCCTGCTAAAAGCAGGAGCACTTCCACTAAATCACCCCAGCCAGGGTTTCGTCTAACCGGGCCTTAAATATCTCCAAAGACGGAGATTCCACCACCTCCCTAGGTAACCCATTCCAATGCTTCCCCACCCTCCTAGTGAGAAAGTTTTTCCTAATATTCAACCTCGACCTCCCCAGCTGTAATTTGAAACCATTGCTCCTTGTTCTGTCCTCTGTTACCACTGAGAACAGCCTAGATCAGGCAACGTTTTAGTGAATTCAGGTAACTAACTAGGCATTCAAGTGCAGCCATGTTGGCCTTCCTTTTTGTGATGTGATCATTAGTACAGTGCCAAATCCTGCAGCCCTTACCTTAGAAAGACTCTGACTAAAGCTTGTGGGAGTTTTGGCTGAATAAATGACGAAGCTTTTAGCCCATTACATGAAAATAATGCAAGCACTGATATCAATGCTCAATAGGGAAATCTAGTCAATTATAAATTGTAAAAGTATTAATAATTTAAGACTATTAATACTTGACCTCTGGATTGTTAAACTTGATATTGTAATTATATGTTTAATGTACTACAATTCAAGATGAAACTGTAAGCTATTGAAAATATTTCTTAAAGGATTTGTCAGCTTTGTTTGGCAGGAACATTACAGATGTCCCACAGGGTAAAAAGTCAGTAATAGGTATTATTTTATAATTTAAAATATACTTAAGTGATATAGATATCATCAAAGGCAACAGATTCACAACACTGGTAACTGAAGTCCGTTTCCTCAGAAGTTGCTGCACAGGGAAATGTGAAAATTTCACCAACATACCATCCTTCCAGCGTGCCACAAACGAGGACCTGAAGGCACTCTCTAAAAGGAAGAGGGTAGTTTGCTATACATACCCATTCAGTCCTTGGCTCTAATGAAGTTTCTCCTTGGTGACAGAGTGCTGATTTGCTCATTTGAAGTTTAAACAAGGCTACAGAAGATGTTCACTAATTTTAAAAACACTTTAATGTTGGTCCAATTTTGGACCCAAGATACATGTTGGTCACCTTTTAACATTTCACATTTGCTATGGTGACCGGTAAACAGTCAGCATTTACCAATGGTAAGAACTGACATACCAAATTTCTCCCTATTTCTTAGGAAATAATTGTGGCAATATTATGGTACCTGTAATCAGATGCTAACTGCTTGAATAGTAAACACTGGATATGTACACTTATGATAGCTTGGAGTCAAGATGTTCAAGTGAGCTGTAACCTTTTCTATTGCTGGTGGTAGCTGGGAGCCTGTTTAATAACATTTCAATACATACAGTCTACAAAAAGTTAGGTTCTTTATAGATTGCTTCCATTAAGGTATGCTTTACGTCTACTCTTTTAATCCTCCAGTCAGGCTAATTTTTTTCAGTGAAAGAAAACGTAACCAATTATTATACAATATACAAGTCGGCACTTACAACTCTTGTTCATAATGAAAAAGCATGCAGTTTATTTAGTCACTTCCTTCTTTGAATCGTCTTATTTCTGCCTCCTTCTTCGGAGCTGCAGCTGCAGCTGAAGCTTGTTTGTGAAGAAGAACGTCTTCCAACCTACGTCCTGTGCTAGTGCTCTCATTTCAGGGGTAATTGCACCACACAAATTCTGCACAATTCTCTCCCACAATGTATCAGAATTGCATATCTATTTAGAAGAAAAAGGAGGCAGGGTTATTCTGTTTCAAACAAACATAGCCAGACACCTTCAATGTTCATTGACCATTTTGTTTGCAAAGCACAAGCATAGGGCAGCACCGCCCATTGTGTATGAAGTTAGCTTTTTATATAAGAATCAAAGAGGTAGCCGTTAGCCTAGTTCAGAAAAATAAAAAAGGAGTCCTGTGGCACTTTTACAGACTAACAAATTTATGGGAAAAATCCTACAAACTTCCTGTAGGTAAAATTTACCAAGAACTCAGTACAAGTTTTGGCCAAGTAAGTACTGAGTCAAGGTTGTAGGATTTGACCCATATGTTATATGTCTTTGTTGTTCCTGTACATATGATATTGTATCATCTGTAAATGATTTTCAGGGGGGGGGTTTAGTATAATAACGAGTTCAAAAATATTTCCCCTATCTGTTGTGACAGGGAGGACTCACAGAGCCACATTGTCTGCTAATGTATTATGACACAACTCCATGAAGTAAATGGAACTGTGCCAATTTACAACAGAAAATTTGGAAATCATATCACAAACATATATGCAATAGGCCAAATCTATTTATTTATGGTGTTATCATAATGTCTGGATTTACCTCAGAGATTAATTTTGCCCAGTGGCTCTATGCAACTGAAAGACACTTTCACAAGCCTTGTGAGCTACTCAGCTCTGGAGATGGGCTGTGATTATTAGGCGATGCGTCCCACTTTTGAATGACTGCATAAATAAAATAGCATGGAAACAATCATATTGGCCATTATAGCATATGCAGAAAGAAAAAATGAAGTTATTTTTCAGGTATGAATTAACCATCATAAAGATTAATTATTTGGAAGATTGAGTGCATCGTTATAATCACGATATCCAAACTTTAAATGAAGTGGTCTTGGAAGATACTGAGTCTGATTCCCCTGGTCATACAATATTTACAATGGCTTTATTGGTACAACCGCTCTATTGTCAATGGAATTGCACTGCTGTAACAGTTTAATTTGGTCCAGTATCTGTTCCATTGCTGAGCTGTGGTTTTTATATTATCTGCATATTGCATGGGAGTTGTCTGAGGGGAAATACTGCTTCAAAGGACCTGAAAGAAGAAAAAGGGATGGATTTCAAAAACTTTCTTAACTTTCTGATTATTCTATTTCTTTGACTTGTGTTGCACCTAGGAAATTGGGAATAACGTTAAATTGGAAATATTGGAGACTACCTTTTAGTACTTCATATGCAATATATAAAACATAGTGAAAAATCTCAATTCATTATTATTTTTTCCTTCTTTCAATTCTAGTGGACTTCAGAATATATAACAACACAATAGCTAGTTCTCAGTGTTAGAAACTTTGGGTGAGTTTATGCTCTTTATTACCGAAGTAATTCCACAGAACTCATGAAGTTACACTGGTGTAAAATTAGTGTAAGTCTGAGGAAATCAGACTCTCTACTTACAGAACATTTTATGTATTCATCTCAGAAATGTTTATCTGCACTTTTGCACAATGGATATAGCCCCCTCTGGTGGTTATTATAAGTAGCAATTTTTATAATTTACCATTAGAACTATTTAAAATCCACAAACAAGGTAAATCTAAGGAATACTACTGAGCCTATGATGGAAAATATCATGTTATGTATTTCAGTAAATATTGATATTTTGAAAAACACTTGCAGTGCTTCCAGTTGTGGTGTTCAGATTAAAGCAACTGCTGTTAGTCCTTATTTGATTTCATAAAACAGCTTCTTTTGCACTGTCTTGTTTATACAAAAGTAAAAAATACTTTGAAACTGGCATTGGAATGGACCTAACTACTAAATTCTGAATAGAAAAAACATAACAGTTATGCTTAGAATTACACTGTGAGAAAGAAAACAAAGAATGAGGCTATGTCTATACTGATGGCAGCAAATTTGCCAGTCAGCATGCTCTTCCATGATTGATTGAGCAGTCTGCTAAGACACGCTCAATCGAACTCGGAACCAAAGCTCTAACTTCAGCCCCATAACTGGAGTAGTGCTACACCGACCAGACACCATTTCCAGTCATCTTAGCGCAGTGTGTAAGGGGTAGTTAGGAAGTTGTCAGGAGATACGCAAGGTATTTTACGTACCTTATGTATCTCCCATTGACTGCCACCGAAAAGTGCGGGAAATATAGACTAGGGCTAAGTATGTAAGCAAATAAAGGTGAAGATATTTAAATGCGTAAGAATATTTTTGCTGATGGGCTGAGTCTTCTGCAAGAACAGGAAGTAGAATGTGGACTGCAGTTATAATAAGATGGAGGGTAAAAGACAGTATGTACTAAACACCACCAGTCGCAAAACTAAAGCTTACAGGATATCTTTGCAGGAACTAACAGCTATGATATTTAGAGTACTTGGCAATGGCTCAGAATGAAAGAATGTTAGCCACCTATTTCTTTAAGTTAGCTTGTAAAGGAAGTAAAAATCTCTGGGTTGATGAGATGGTAAAGAAAAAGGGCCTGCTGTGTCCTGTGAGGATGCATGGTAGGGAGGGAAAGGATAAAGAGCTTTCTACAGTCTCACAACATGACAGATTGCAGTGCAATCACCCACTGTCATGCCAGCTCCCATTTAGGGAAGTAAATTGGAGCTAGTTGGAGAAAATCAGTACCTAATTGGACAATTAGAAGCAGCTACCAGCCAATTAGCTTGAAGCTGTATAAAGGGCTGAAGGGAAGGAAGCAGAAGAGGGAGAGGAAGGAACTGGGGAGTGGAAGTAAAACTGGTAGTTCGTCCCTCCTGGGTCAAACTGCTCAGCAGGCAAGCTGTCTGAGACATACCACTTGACCTTATATATGGGACATACCAGCTGAAATGTAAACACCACTTGATTATATGGTCAGTATGACAACATTCATTGACTAGCAGAGTGACTCTTCATGTCAGGTCACTCTGTTACATTCTCTAGGCTCATTCTCTAGTGTCCTGCATCTGCAAGGTCTGCCATCTCTGTGACCATGTCCTCTTGCCAGGTCAGCTCTCTGTCCAGTCTCCTTCCAGGGTTAAAAGACACCAAATTAAACCTTAACTCAAAATAGCCAACTGGATGTTAAAGTCCATAATATAAATACTAGTCCTTCTTCATAGATACCCAAGGCCAGTGTTGTCAAGGCTAGGCTCCTGAGTAGGCCAGATTTCTTGGGTTAGGACACTGAAGATTATCTGGCTGCAGACTGGCCAATAAAATTAATCCGTCCAAGCCAGATGGCCCTATCCTAGCTTCACTCAGAACTGATCCCTTGTAAAAGCCGTTTTCATGTGGCCTGCTGGGCTGTGATTGGCCTCTGTCTGCTTTCAGCCTTTCTAGGTCCTGGAGGACCAACTTTCACTGGTTCTGTTTGCAGCTGCTTATAAGATATCTCTTTAGGCAACTCCTGGAGGTATGAACTCTGCCTTTCCAGCAGGTACCTTTTTAGGGCAGAGTGTGCCAAGTAGGTGTGGCCTCTGGCAGGGGGCAGCAAATACCTGGTACAGCCAATCATACTCCCATATAACAGAGCACTCCACACCCCAGGTGAATTAACCTAAAGGCATAAGAATGAAACATTATGGACAATACTTAAATTTTGAATATGGATGATTATACAAACAACAATACTGGTAACTTTTAATTGTAACTGATACTACATTGTGCCAAATTCTAGCCTCACTTGCATCATCATACACCCCCTGACATCAGCAGGGCTGCATGGGTAATTTTCTTTAAAATATTTCTTTCTATGATTTCCTTGAAGTTGAGACTATTCATTAAAAATGCTTTTGTAATCTCAATGAATATATTATCCTCCTTGGAGCCCGATCTTGCACTTCTGAACCTTTTCAATGACATTAAGATATTAAACATGCTGATAAATTGTTTATATAAAGTATGTGTTCAACCCTTCAAATACTTAATACTGCTTGCTATTTAAATAATCTTAAAGGTACATACATGTAAAAAATGTACGTGTTAAAAGTGAACTAAATCAGAAGAATGTGTCACAGCAAAAATAACACAAAATAAGTTATAAATAATTGCTTTTTACCATTTCAAATCTGTGGGAGACTTGAGAAAGCCTGGCAATATCTTCAAGCTCCAGAAAGGAAATGATGTACAGGAGCAATGGATCAGGAAGCCGTTCCAGGAAGTCAAAGTTACCCCGGCACAGATTGAAGATATGTTCCAGAATATTGGCACCAAACACTACAGCAATTTGAACTGTGATTCAAAGAAACCCAGTAAAGAATGAGATTTGTAAATGCCTTTACATTTCCTCTCAATGACCTGTTTTGCTAAACATAGGACTAATCTTACATGTATCTTCAAAAACCACAACAACTCCAATTTAAAAGGTAAACAAATACATTTCTGTAAATTTTCTAGATCAACACAATTCTGAAAACCCTTAACATTAATAACATAACATATAATATTCTAGTCCTGTTCCATGTACACAGCTGCCATTGACATCCATGGAAGTCTTGCACGGAAGGACAGGATATGGCTCAAAATCTAGATATTGATCAGCAGAGTTCTAACTCTTCTCTTCTCTACGCTGAAGTTTGATGCCAGCAAAGCAGCAGCAACAAGACTTAACTGAAATGGCCAATAACATTTTCCACAGGCAAGATATACTAAATACACGTTTTTTATATTGTGCATTCATCTTTAAAATGTTTCCAACTTGGCAATTTTGTTGCATCCTTCCAATGTTTCTTTTCTTTCTTTTTTTGCCCTCCCTTTTTAAATACCTTTGTGGAAGAACATCTGTTCTCCAAAAAACAAAATAAAACAGTTTTGAATGTACAATTTGTTAGTTTAATTTTAATATGTATCATATTAATAACCTGTTATACATTTTGGAGTTGTTTTGTTTATGATCTAATTACTGGGGCTCTGTAATTTAAATCTGGAAAGGGATATGTTCACAATGGGCTACCCCTTCATTTAAAAATGAAGGTGTTTTATTTACAATTAACAAATTTAACAAATCCAAACTAGTTTTCTTCACAACTGAGCTATAATTCTACTAAGTAAGGAGTGACATGTGTATCTTCTGACATATGTTACATTCACAGAAAGATGCAAATAGAATCATGGATGCTCAAAAATGGAAAAGGTCAGATAAGCAATTTAATCCAGGCATCTACCAATGCAGGATTTTTCTTTTCAGTATATTTTAAAATATTTTGTCCAGTCTAAGTCTCAATTATGCAAGTCATTAGGCTTTCACTAATTCTCTTGAAACAGTCTTCCAAAACTCTAATATCTCACTATTAAGACAGTTTTCTGATATTCAGATTAATTTTCTTAATTGCATTCCATAATTGCTATAGTTTTTACACCCCTTTGTACCACCTCAACTAATTCCCTTTCTTCTCTGCTGTTTACATCCTCTTTTAATACTTATACATAGCTATGTCCCTTTTGCTGTCATTTAACACTCAATCCCTTCAATGTTTCTTTCTAAATCAATCTCTTCAGATTTTTTAATTGTCTTTTTATTCTTCTCTGAATTCTTTTTGTCAATATGACCTTGGTACTAAGGTACCTAACAGCAAATGCAGCATTCTGTGTGTGCTCTCACCATAGCCATATAAACAGGGCCTATCACCTCCCTAGTTTGTGCTGCTCTGACCACTAGTCCTAACCACCATTCCTCTAACCAATGGGCATGGCTGCCTATATCCTGGTCTACAATAGTTTGCTTAGAACACCATCTCCTTAGAGTGGCTCCAGCTGAGTATGGACCCCGTGGATCTCTCTCTAACCTACAGAGCACTGCTGCTCTGTGAACAGATTACCCACCACCAAACAGACAACCAAGCTATTCAGGTGTGGATCACACAGCTAGCTGCCAAGAGTCAGTCACTGCAGGGACAAGTCCATTAACTCTGTGTGCAAAGAACAATGTGCTTTGGTGACATCAGTCCTGGATTAGTGGCCGTCATCTCCCTCCCAGAGAACATCAGTGAGGATCCTTCCAAACGGAGACTTTACGAACCAGTGCTGACTCTTGTTTTTGATTCCCCCAACCTTTCCCTTGCTGGAGGCCAGCAGTCTGGTGAAACTAACTGAGCTCTCTCTGCCAACGCCACCATGTAGAAATTCCAAGTGGGATCAGGCACAGCTATTTTCTGTGCAGCACACTTCTGCCGTCTCCCATCAGACACAGAGTGGAATGAGACAGCCATGCTGTTTCAGTTCCAATGGAGCCTGCAGGATGAAAGAGCCAACTTTTTATTACAAACATTTTCACAACATCCATCTACTTCATGCTAAGTCGCTTACCATAAAGCTACAATCTGATTCTATGCTGCTTCAATAAAAATGTCCATTTCTCCGCCCCCCCCCCCCCCCACAGCCGTGCTGTTTTCTTTCTACAAGTAAGTGAATTGTTTGTGGGTGCTCCCACAGTGTATTTAGCTGTATTTATTTTATTTCTGTAAAATAACCTGACATCATATTTCTGCAGCTTATGGTGGCGTAGTCATAAGGGTATGTTTGAATCCAGGATCTCACTGAGATTCTCATGCCTAAGAGCTAGTGATACTGTTTAGTGACTTGCACCAGTTGTTCATTCTTTCAGGAATTTAAAAAGATTTTCTCTCTTTCCTTTGGAATGTGAAGATCTAGAATGTGTACCTTATCCTATCTTCCATGAATGTACACCAATGCTATAAACAAGCCTTGTAAAAACATAAAAGTTTACTAACCCAGGCAAAAAAAATGTACTCTCTCCACCCAATCCATCACCAGGATGATTTTGATGAGAAATTAATGGATTTACTTAGCTGTCAAATACAAAAACTGTAAGCAAATGGATAATTAGTATTTTATAAGGCTGCAGATTAGGGTATCAACACTGGGGAAAAAATGACTATTTTGCAGTATTTCTCCCAGATTTTGTTACGAAACCATTTTGTTCCTGGATTTTACATAATAATGGAGGCTTGTTGGTGCTGCATATTGTATGAATGTTTCTTTCAGTGTCAAGAAATGCAAGTTTGTTTATATGGTTAAGACACTAGATCAACGGTTTACTACTATACAGAGTATCCACTGGATCTGCTCACACTTGTATGCATGGTTGTTATTACTACAAGAACAACAGCAAAAAATCAGCCTATAGCCCTAAATGCGAATGTACATGGTTGTCACTGACCTTTCTTATGACTCTATAGTGTTTCTGAGACTATAAGAGAAATCTTAGTAACCAGGAACTGTTAAATATTTATTTTAAAATGATTACTTCATAGGCTCTCTATTTGATGCTTCAAATGCCTGCATGGGATACTGGCAGGCATAATTTATTTGCAATGGAATATTATTTACTTCATGTTTACCTGATAGGAATACAACAAATGATATTTTTATAGCATCCCTTTTGTGCACATCTCTAAGCACTTTAAGTTATAGAAAGCCCTGTAAAATGAAGACTATCTATGGGAAGACAATGCAAAATGCTAATTCATTCTTAAGACTGTATATAAACTTAGCTACTGGACTGAAAGAATGCCTTGTCAGCACAATGTATTGTATGCATTTAGGATCAAAACCTGGCCCTCTTTAAGTCAGTGGGGATTTTTGCCACTGACATTAACTGAAACTGAATTGGGCACAAATTTCAATAAAAATAATTAGATCTCTGTTCCAGTAAAGTTTGGCAGCAAAGTTTTAACAACCTGTGAATATCTGAGCAAAATGGCAGCAAGACTCATAAGCCAGGAAAAAGACATAAAAAGGTCTGAGTATTTATGTGAGCCAGCAGGAAAGATCATCTGGAATAGTTCCAAGACTGCCATATTGCTGCTTTTAAATACAATAATGGTTAATATGATCAAAAAAGGAAAATTTGGCATATAGAAATACACTGGAATGATTATATTTGGAAATAGGAAGAAACCATTTATAGTAAGCAGGACAGACTGACCTGGGCTTCAACGGTGCCCATGTAATCAAGCTCTGAAGCCCAGTAATACTTTCAAAAGAAGAATGCAAATTCAATACAAGTTAGACCCCAAAGGAGAGCTTTAGTGAACCTAGAAGCACTTTTAGCAACACTAAAAATACAAGGACCAAAGGGGGAGAAAAACTGCATGTGTTTGTAAGGATGTAACAACATGCCAGGTAATCCAATCCAGGTAATCCAGCTGCATGTGTTTGTAAGGATTTAACAACATTCGAGGTAATCCAATACAGATGTTTCACTGTGCAGTTAAAGGATCTCAAATGCCACACAAAAATCCAACAATAAATACAATGACACAAAACCTTGGCCAGAATATATGCACAGGTCACTGCAGAGCTGAACAAGCTTACTCTTGGGTGCTCAATGAAAAACCAATTACATTTGTCTAATAAATCATGAGGAAATGTTGCTAGAATTCAGCCGTAAACACTGTTAGTAACCTGTGACAGGAAACAAAGGGTAGAAAATGGCTATTCATCATTCACACTGTATTACCTAGAAAGCACAGGTTGTTTTAAAAATTGATATCATCACTGCCAAGTTGAAACTTTATGGAAGTCTACCGCATCTGAAGAAACAGGACTTAAAAATATCAGCAGTAAAAGAGCTATAATATATTTAAGAACTCCTTAAGCCTATGCCAACGATCCAATTAATAATCATTTTTGTGCTCTTTTATTGCAGAGTAGTCATTTCCAAAAAAAAGGAAAATTAAAAATTATGCTGTACCAAGAGTTAAATTTAAACAGAACTAAGCTGAATAACTTAAACCAATTTCACCAGTGGTCTTGTTTTTCTTTCGATCGGAAATTGATATATATTACCAATTGCTTTCTTCCTTCATCGAGGTGCTTGTGTTCTATGACTTGTAAGTGACATGTCTTTAAAGATTATTAAAAAATTTGATAAACTTGAAGATATCACGTTTCACCAAATTCTCTACTTATGCATATCCAAGACAGAAGTGCATCTAATCTGAAGTGTCATAGTTACCAGGCTAACTATAACTCTGATCCCTCCTGGTCTCTTTGGGTACATCCACAGAGGGATTAAAAAACCCATGGCTGTCTAGGGTCAGCTAACCCAGGCTCAAGGAGCTCAGCTTCAGGACTGAAAAATCACTGTGGAGACATTTAGGATTGGGCTGGAGCCAGAGGTCTGGGACCCTCTGAGGATGGTGGGTTCTAGTGCTTGGGTTCCAGCCTGAACCCAAACATCTACACAAAGGATGTGCAAACCTATTGCACTGAGGGCCACATCTGGTGGGCCATACATGGGAGGAGTGGTCGCTTGAGGTTGGGAGTGCCTCCATCAGGGTGCTGCAGGACCCTTGTAGTGGGAAAGGAGCTGGGGGAAGGTGTGAGGCTGGGAGGAGCAGTGGCTGCTGTCGTGTTGCACAGCTTGTTCTGCAACCTTTCTGTGGACTACTGGTTGGAGGGTCTGATGAAAAACTCAGACCAGCTATATGCAGCTCAAGGGCTGTAGTTTGCCCACCCCTGATCTACACAGTGAGTTTTAGCCCTGCCACCTGAGTCAACTGACCTGGGCCAGCTGCAGCCACGCCATAGGTCTTTTATTCCTGTGTAGATAGACCCCTTGAGTGCACTCCTTCTCAAATATCAGGCCTCAAGCTGTCACCTCTCTGGGTGAAATTATTTCCCAAGCTCTAACCATGATTTCCTCAGAAGTTCTGACTTAAGTTTAGTCCCTTCTGTTCTGTTTCCTCCAGTACCTATGATCAGCAGTGACCAGATAGCCTTCTTAAAACAAAGCATTGCTTATTTAGAAGAGTGGTTTTCAACCTTTTTACATTGTGGACCCTCTAAAGAAATTTCATACGGAGGTACAGCTTTGGAAATCTAAAATATAGTCTGTGGACTTGTGAGGGTCGCAGACCACACATTGAAAACCATTGATTTGGAATCATAATATTTCAGAGAAAAAGATCATAAAACAAACAAACTATACAGATTTCTAGGTTGGGATAGGCCCAAACTGCTTCAGGCATTGCCACAGGACCTATTTCTAAGTCCCAGTCTACACTGCCAGTGAAATTCTGTTCTATGTGCCATCTTCATTGTGCTGCGCCACCTGAAGTGTTGGGTTGACTAGATCAACTTCCGGATTGACTGAGCATGTTTTTACTGTCACTCAATCAAACCAGATAAAATGATCTGAATCAGTGTAGGCAGAGTCTAGGTCCGTGACAGTTCTCACCAGGAACAGCTCACTGATAACTCCCCTTCGGGAGTCTTTTTAACTGTTGTATGGCTGTTTGAGCTCTAGGATCCAATCTTAGCAAAAAGAGCCATGAAATTACTGTGGGAGTCTGAAAGTAGCTTCTTCACAGATAACTTTGTCACTGCTTGGTAACCACTCTGCTAGGATTTATTGGAAGGTAGCCTATCTAAAAGATTGTTTTGCCTTTCTGCTTCTTTTTCCAACCACCTCTCATTAACTGAAAACATTCATACAGGAAAGCCCAATAACACAGCTATTTCATTAAGCAGGCCATGTGCACTATTTATAAAGTTACAGAGCAGTGTTCCTAGACTATTACATAGCAGTGCCATGTCTGCTACAATGCATTTTTTATTTTTTTTAAAGTCTTACTCTGAAGAGAGGGATCATCCAAGAAGTACTCGTGAGATTCTTTAAGTTCCCCAGGCTTTGCTTCACGAAATTCACTTCTAAGTGAGATTTTCCACCATCTGAAAATTACCTATCATTGAAAAGATATTGGCAAGAATTAATGTACATCAAAGAATAGTGAATAGAATATTAATAAAATTCAGGCTTATGGTTATGTAACAACTATTTCATTTCTAAGCAAATAAAAATGGTTATACTGGGTTAGATCATAGCTACGTTCTAATGGCCATATTTGAGGCTTCAAATGAAACAAAGAAACCAACCAAAAAACTTCCCCAATCACTTTAATGCACCTAGACAAAAGTGAAATGTTGTATATGCAGGGGATAGTCTTTCTTCAGACCTGTAGGTAAATTACTTGACCTTTAAGTATGAGGCTTAATTAATATCTTGACTTGCATAACTACAAATATTCTTTTTCATTCTACATTTACTAGATTTGTGTGTACCAAAGGATAAAATTAAAAATACATATAATGAAGCAGCACTGTTTACATACTCTAGATGAAAATCTAAACTAAAAATGTGGATTATAATCTGAATAATGAAAGGCTTTGATGAGAAACAGGAGTACAGTTCACTAGATAGGAAGTGTTGCAGAATATGCAATTTAACTCATTGTTGATCCTTAAGGTAGCTAAGTATTGACATTTAAACATCGTTATGTTTCAAAATTCAAAATTCTTATTAAGAGGAACAGGGTAGCTCCCATCTCTTAAAACTATGGTTTCCAGCTACCTGCAGATTTAGGAAAATAACTACATCATTTTACACAAGTTAATATTTTTAAGATTCACTTTGCAACAAAGACAGCAATATTTTTTTAAAACAAGCTTGTAAATGAGGAAAGATATAAATTCAGTGGTGAATCCTGTGGCCATTTAATTGTAGACTATATGAGGTGCTGGGCTAACGGTAATTTTCCTGGATTTCTTTTAAAATATTGTGTAGTGTTCTTGAGTAGTTATGTTAAACTCTTTCCTTTTAATATATTAGTATTATTTTAAATAAGCCAATCGTCACAAGCCAGGAAAACAGATACCACCAAAGTCAACACTCAAAAAAATCAAGAGGCTAGTCTACAAAAATCATAAGACTTTAATCAATCTTGAGTCTTTTAAAATTAGCAAATATTGGGTTATTTTTATTTGCCTTCTAGCTTTTGAGCCTTTAGGGTACATTTGCTTCACATTTTCAAGCTTTTCTCTGCATCTGTGGCAGAGCTTTGTTATCAATCAGTTGTCTGATGGGGCCCTGCCGTTGAGCTGTTTGGCAGGGCCCTGCAGATTGGCCTGCTGAGGGCTGGCCACAGAACAACTGATTGGCAGTAGAATAGCTGTTCCAGGAGTCAGGGGGCTGGCCTCCGAACAGCTGACTGGGGGCCTCAGGGCTGCGGATGCAATGCAGATGAGGATAGACATAAAAGACAGACTGTGGATTGCAAATGAGATACAAGTTGATTCTGCTGGCTGAGTATCTACATTTTTGTATCCATGCTGGGCTCTACTCATATCCTAATCTTTTTTTCCTATTAGCATATACTGGCTGGAGAACTAAGCTCAATCCTGACAAAACTTCCAATAGGTTACTAACCAAAAGACTACTCATAGCGAGTACTTGAAGTATGTGCAGAGTCTGAGGTGGATGGAGCTACTGGAAGTTCTTATATAGCAGTTTGGAACAGTAAGGCTGGTCTCCACTAGAAAATTATATTGATCCAGTTATGTAGCTCAGAGGTATGAAAAATCCACACCTTTGAACAGGGAAGTACTCAGACCAGCTTTTCTGGCTGGGCCTGCGTGAGCCCTTTGGGTGGGCCTGGGCAACTTCCTGCTTCCAGTCATGTGATGTTGGCAACTGGAGCATCCAGCAGCTTAATGATTCCCCCAGTTGCTTTTCATGAACTTCCTTCTTCTGGTCATGTGGCCAGAAGCAGGAAGTTTGAGTATGGAAAACTGACAAACTCTGCTGCCGAAAGCTGACATGCTCCAAATTTAAGTGGCCCGTGAGCAGCAGAAGCAACGGATCAGATGGGCCTTTTTTCAAAGAGAGTAGGCTGTTTCCCACCCAGGCCGCCCCTAGCTATGCCCCTGCTTTTGAACACGTATTTAAGATGAACTAAGTCCCCATATAGACATTGCTATGTCAACAGAAGAATTCTTCTGTCAATCTAGCTACCACCAGTTGGGAAGATGGATAACCTAGACTGATAGGAAAACTCCTTCTGTTGACACAGGCAAATGTCTACACTGAAGTGCAATAGTGGCACAGGTGCAACTGTGCTGATGTTGCATTTCAAGTGCCGACAGGCCCGTGGACAAACAGGCTTCAGTGTTACCAATTACCAAGAAGAGTGAAGGCATTTCACTGCTCTCTTAGGGTAAATCCTGCCTCTTTTTTCCCCCAAGGTCACAAAAGACCTTCTTGCAGTGGAACCAATCTGGTTTCATTATGCAGGGGATGGGACAGGATTAGAAAGGCCTGCGCAGCAAACCGTGCAGCTATGCATTGTGTGATTTGTGATCTACCAATCTATGGAATCACTAGCCACACACGAAGGTACAAGTGGCAGCCTGGTGTGCCAGGCTTTTGCTAACGCCTGTCGAGATCCCATTCCCCTTGTGCACCTCGCCTCAGAAAGCAGCCCTTTAAGAAATGGAGAGTGACTTTTGGACCTTAAGGTTACCTAGAAAGTTATGCATATTATGCATAAGCAGTCTCATAACTTTCCATGTGACTGCTCACATATGCCAGTTATGCATAGGTTTAAATTTTTATGCAGTCCGGACCTAAGTGAAATTATGACTATACTAGAAATTGAATATTTGAAATACTAGTGATTAAGATATAGCATACAATTCTGAATAAAAGAGAAGTACAGTATAATTTGAAAGGTGTCATTTGAAAATAGCTTATTATAAAAAATGTTACACTGAATTTCAATTGCATTTAGGTAGCATACTATTTCATGGAAAACTAGTAATTTTTAGTACAGCCTTTGGGCCCTAATATTGTAAAGACTTATGAATCTGCTTAACTTTACACACTGTGAGAGTAATCCCACTGAAGTCAAGGAGACTATTTATAATGTGTTAAATTAAGCAAGTGCATAATAAGCTTAGTATCCTCCACAAATTTTATAAGCCTACTCTCCAATCCATTATCCAAATCATTAATGAAAATATTGAATAGTACTGGACACAGGACTGACCACTAGATACACTCCCCTCAGTGGGCCACAGATAAGTATTCTATAAGTATTCTTTTTCAACCAGTTGTGCACCCATCTTATAGTCATTTCAACCAGGACACCTTTCCCCAATTTGCTTATGAGACTATTTTGTGGGCCTGTGTGAAAAGCCTTCCTAAAAACAAAAATGTATCACATCTATTCCCGCCATCCATTAATTCAGGTACCCTGTCAGAGGAGGAAATTAGGTTAGACTGGCATGATTTATTCTTGATAAATCTATGCTGACTATTACTTATCATCTAGATGATTACAAATTGATTATTTCATCACTTGTTCCAGTATCTTTCGATGTATCAATGTTAGACTAACTGGAGTGGAGACACTACTTATAAAGTTGTGCTTGACACCAAGCTGGGTGCGGTTGGAAGAACTTTGGAGGAGAGAATTAGAATTCAAAATGACCTTGAGAAATTGGAGAACTGGTCTGAAATCAACAAGATTCAAATCAATGCAGACATGGGCAAAGTACTACACTTAAGAAGAAAAAGTCCAATGCACAATTACCAAATGGGAAGTAACTGGCTAGGGATACTGCTGAAAAAGGATCTAGGAATTATAGTGGATCAAAAATTGAATACGAGCCAGCAATGTGATGCAGTTGTGAAAAAGGCTAATATTCTGGGATGCACTGGAGTATCAGTTATACAGGTAAAAGAGTGTTTATGCTGGTATTGCTCATTTTGATTTGGCATTCGTAAAGCATTTTATACTGGTAGAGCTGTATTTACACTAGAATTTTTACCAGCGTAATTATGTCAGTAAAAAAATATCACCTCTCTTACTGATCTAGCCATGCCAGTAACTCTTTTAAAGTACAGACCAGTCTAGTCTCACTGAAAATCAGTGGGATGAAGGAGCCTAAATAATTTCTGAGAATGCATTATAGGCACTTTTAAATATTTTACTCATAGACTCATCATAACACCTAAAAGCTGAAGGAGGAACACATTGTTAGAACATTTTGTAATTAGCCCAACATATATTTGGAACTCTACCCCAATTTGCTGCACCAACAGAACACTAATATTTGCAAAAACCTACAATGAAATTTAAAATAACTGTCCTACAGATCTAAAAAGCATAAGTGATTTGAGAGTGGCCAACTGCACTGACAGATTCAAGTAAGGGAACTCTAATTTGGCCCTCCTGAGATATTTTTGCTGAGGAACAATAATAAATAATATATGTGGACAATTGTTTCATATATGGCCACCAACGGCAAACTATGGTTTTCTTAAAATAAAGAAGCAGTTTGCCTGCAGTCCAGGCACCAATAGAGAGACAATAAGATTTCACTGGGGTTAAGATAAAAGAAAAAAGCAGATGTTAACAAGGGAAACAATACAATCTTTGCATAAACAAACATTACCCCTCTGTCTTCATACAATTTAATATGTGAAATACAGAAACATTCAGTGAAATCCCTGAATAGTCAGTTAATTAAGTTATGCCCTGTATAATAGTGGACAAAATAAATTTAAAAAAAAAGATTCCATGATCTTAGAGCAATTATTCAATAATTGGCTTCTAATCATTTCCTCTGATAATATTTTATTACAGTGAGAGGTGTCCTGACCTCTATATTTAGGTTGCCTGATACTTTCCATTATAAAAAGATTCTTGAAACCTTTCTGAAAGCTTTTACACACACCTTCATTGTTCATAGCAGGGCTTGATCTTTGACAGAGGACAAGCCTCTGGGTCTTTTGCTTGTGTCATGAAATTCTGTCCCAATTTTGCTGAGCTATAAGCTGCTGGGAAATTGCCATTTATCAGTTGTGGCGTGCTTTGCTCCTGGATTTTGGGAACATGCGAAAACCCTGAACATTGTAAAGTGAGACCCCTCTGCAGAAGCAGCATTCAGTGCACTGGGATTCACTGGAGCAGAAACTCAAACTGGATGCTACCAAAGCAGCTGTAATGGAAAGAGTAGAGGGAATGGGGAGAACAAACCTATTTTTTGTATTGTTTATGTAAAACTACTGCTGGTTTACACTGAAAATACAAAATTACTGATTTGTAGCCATTCTGCATTGTAGTTTCATAACGTCCACATTAATTTTGCCTTGGCAAACAAAAGATAGCGTATCTGTACATAAAACTGCTTCTCCACCCATCCAAATCACTTGCTTAGTTAAGGGTTAAGTGGGCCCTGAGATAAATTGGTGCAATTTCACTGGTCCTTTCTGTTCAGTCCCAAGGGAAGCACACTCTCACTAATGGCATTAGGATCAAAGGCTATGTCTACACTGGCAAGTTAGTTCGAATTAAGGAGGCTTAATTCGAACTAACTAAAGCCATGGCTACACTAGGCTTTAGTTAGTTCGAATTAAGGACTTCCTTAATTCGAACTAATAAGTTCGAATATGGTATTCATAAGGGGTTAATTCAAACTAACTAGTTTCTTAGTTCGAATTAACCGGCCATTGAAATTAATGGGGATCGCTAATTCAAACTAAGCAAGTGCTTGCTTAATTCGAACTAACATTCCAGTGTGGCCATGCTAGTTCAAATTAAGCTAATTCAAACTAACTAAAATTAGCAACTAATTTTAGCAAGTGTAGACATAGCCAAAGACATTAAATGAATCACAAAGAAATCAAGATCCTGTTTTAGACTGGCAATCATAGAATCTTAGGATTGGAAGGGACCTTATGAGGTCATCTAGTCCAACCCCCTGCTAAAATCAGGACCACTCCCACTAAATCATCCCAGTCAGGGTTTTGTTTAACCGGGCCTTAAATGTTTCCAAAGATGGAGATTCCACCACCTCCCTAGGTAACCCATTCCAATGCTTCAACACCCTCCTAGTGAGAAAGCTTTTCCTAATATCTAACTTTGACCTCCCCGGCCGCAACTTGAAACCATTGCTCCTTCTTCTGTCTTCTGTCACTACTGGGAACAGCCTAGCTCCCTCGTCTTTGGAGCATCCCTTCAAGTAATTGAAGGTTGCTATCAAATCCCCCTTAGTCTTCTCTTCTGCAGACTAAATAATCCTAGTTCCTTCATTCTCTCCTCATAAATCATGTGCCTCAGCCTCCTAATCATTTTCGTTGTCCTCTGCTGGACTCGTTCTAATTTGTCCACATCCTTTCTGTAGTGAGGAGCCCAAAACTGGACACAGTATTCCAGATGTGGCCTCACCAGTGCTGAATAGAGGGGAATAATCACATCCCTTGATCTGCAGGCAACACTCCTACTGATGCAGACATGTGACATGCGTTATATCCCATAGTAGGCTCCATCAAATGAAGTATATAGCTGAAAAAATGGTGACTATTTGGATAAATTAACATATGTGGTCAACTTCACAATAAGATAAATGAGTGCATCAAAGGAGAAAATATCTGCATTATCAACACACTTCAAACCAAAACAGTATTATAAATAGTGCTTATTTATTGATGCACACATTTGTTTCATATTTGTTGAATTTTTTTTCACTAATCCTCTCCTACTTCCAAAATCTGTTTCCATTTATTTTTTTTATCAGAATCTCTGCCATTCAGAATCAAGATACTTACTTAGCCTGAAGAAACCCAGACCAAGATGACAATATTCTCAACTCTGCCTCTTAGAGTAATTGGTCTATACAGGATACCTGAATTGGAAATATTGTGGAAGAGTTGCTGTTTGGCATAATGTCCTATTTAAGTAAATCAAAACTGGTATCTGAAAGATACCAGTCCATGATTTCCATTCTTTGAAATGGATTCTCTCTAGGAATAAGAGAAAATCATGGTTAAATGGTATTAGGATGAGAGGAGCTCTCAGAAGTCGAGGTTAAAAGGGATGGTGGAGATGAGAGGAAATAGTGTTCTCTGTCCTTGTTCTGACATATTATAGTACAGTGCTCTATACTGACATTGTCTGCCTTAGAATTCACTAGAGATTGGGGGAGAGAGTTGAAAACTGAAAACCTTTTAAAGTACAATGACAAAGAGACATAATCAGATAGTTCTAACTAAGGCCTTGTACACACTACAAAGTTATTGCGCGATAAAGCCCTTTAATGCGCAATAACAAACAGAGCGTACACACACAACTTACAGTTATTCCGCGTTAAGTCCCTTCTTTTTGCGCAAAATGTAAACCACCTAAACGAGCGTGGTTGCTGCTAACGCGGAATAGTTGTTGCGCGATGGCCAGTGTGTGTACGCTTATCGCGCAATGTGAATATAACGGAAATGGCCCACAATTCAAATTCCATCCCTTCTGCACTTCCGCCTGTACTCTATCGTCGTGACGTCATTTTTCCCGACCTCCTCTTCTGTCCCGCGAATTTTTGAATTCACCACTCTCCCTTCTGCCTCGCTGTTCGGTGCTGCTGCCTCTGTGTGCTTCGCTCGCAATGTCGTCGCGCCGCAGCAAACGAGCTCCAGCCTGGACAGCAGCAGAGGTGATGGACTTGATCGGCATCTGGGGAGAGTCCGCCGTGCAGTCACAGTTACGTGGCAGCCGGAGGAATTTTGACATTTTCGGTCAAATATCCAAAGCCATGACCGAAAAGGGGTACGAGCGAGACACCCTGCAGTGCCGGGCAAAGGTGAAGGAGCTGCGGATAACATTTCACAGAGCCAGAGAGGCTAACCGGCGCTCTGGCTCCGCGCCAGCAACGTGCAAGTACTATAAGGAGCTGGAGGCGATCCTGGGCGGCGATCCCACAACCACCCCGAACTGCACGGTAGACACCTCGGAGACTGCACCCCAAACAGAGAAGGCAGCAGAAGGCGACGAGGCAATTGTGGACGAGGAATCAGAAGAAGAAGACTACGAGGACGGAGAGAACGGAGCCACTGACCCGGGGAGCCAGGAGTTATTTTCCACCCAGCCAGAAACAAGCTCCACTGATTCCTTCTCCACGCCTACCCAGGAATCATCAGAAGGCAGCTCTGGTAAGTCCCGTTCGCAATGTCCTCTATTCTAGGTGCTACAGCTCAGCGTAGACATGGTTTTTTTGCAAGGGGTTTTTGTTTTCGGTGTCCTCAGTTCTGTTCCTTACAGAACTGTAAAGGTGTTACTAGCATTACTTAAAAACGTCATCGATGTATGCCTCGATTTCCAAGTAGTCGTTCCCTTTCAACTCACTGAACGCGTCATCCAAATATTTCCAGAGTCTTCTCTTGAGATTACATGGTAGAGCATTCCTTTGCACTCCACCATTCAGGGACACTCTTCCTTTCAGACTCGCAAGCACTCCTGCGGGCAACATTGCTGCGCACAGTCCTGCAGCGTAAGGTCCCGGCTTGAAGTCGGCAACATGAAGGAGATGCATTCTCGCTTGCAGAGGCACTCTAAGCAGTGTGAGATCTGCCTCTATTTCAGCCATCTCGGGCACGGGATCAGAACTTGGTGTGGCAATAGTCAACTCTCCGTTGTACTAGCTCTGCAACCCGTACCAAGCTTTGGGAAATCTGTTACCGCCCCCCCATAGGTCCCCTCTTGTGTATTGAAGGAATGTGTGGGGAGAACAACATCATTTGCTCCTGACCGTGGCGAGAACAATAGCGGCATTCTACATTTTTCATATCTGAACAGGAATGACCTTCGGTGGACAGTCTACAGCTGCAGCTGAGCGTCTGAGGAGGATAATGCGGAGGCCTCGCAGGAGCAAGGAAGACGTCTTCCAGGAGCTCATGCAGTTCCATGAGGCTTCTGCGAGGGAGACAAGGCAATGGAGGAGGCAGTGCAGGCAGGACAGGAGACAGAGCAGTGCGAGGAGAGAGCAGCAGAAGGATGCCCTGATAGGCATCATGCAGGAGCAGACCAACCTCCTCAAGACCATGGTCGGTCTGCTACAGGCTCGCACCCCCCATCATCAGCCTCATATGCCTTTCAGTGCATCCACGCCACATTCCCCCCCCCAGACAGTTTTTAGACCACCATGGACATCCATGGTGTAACCCTAACAGAACCCCTCCCCCAACATATGTAGTTGAGTCCCGCACCTACACCCACCTTTAGTCCCTACTCCCCTCAAACCCGAGTTTTGATCAATGTTAATTAAATAAAGTTGAATCCTTGTTAAACTTAATCAGACTTTCTTTATTTGTTTCATTAATTTAACATTAACGGTTTTTGATTCAATGAATGTTTACAGGGGAAAAACACAAAATTTCTAAAGCTTAATTTTTAACAGTTGAAACATATAGGAAATGGTTAGTAACTATATTCAAAGGTACAATTTTAACCAACAGTACTAAAATGGGTTTTTAACGCATCCCTTATGCGAACTGCCCTTAGCTGCGCCCCCCGGATACCCCTCGTGTCTGGTTGCTGGTAGGCATTTTCCAGACGTTGTGCCTCAGTGGTCCAAGAGTTCCTGAATCTCTCCCCCCGGCTTTCACATATATTGTGAAGAACACAGCAAGCCGAAATAACTAATGGGATCCTGTCCTCGTGGAGATCTAGCCTGCCATACAGCGCTCTCCAGCGCGCTTTTAAACGGCCAAAGGCACACTCCACAACCATTCTGCATCTACTTAACCGGTAATTGAAACGCTCCTTGTCAGGATCCAACTTCCCGGTGTACGGCTTCATGAGCCATGGCATCAGTGGGTAGGCGGGGTCCCCAAGTATCACCACTGGCATCTCTACACCGCCCACAATTATTTTCTCGTCTGGAAAAAATGTGCCAGCATGTAGCCTTCTGAATAGTCCAGAGTTTCTAAAGATGCGTGCATCGTGCACCTTTCCAGACCAGCCAGCATTAATGTCCATAAAGCGACCACGGTGGTCCACCAGTGCCTGTAGAACCATCGAAAAGTATCCTTTCCTGTTGATGTATTCAGAGGCAAGGTGGTCGGGAGCGAGAATAGGGATGTGAGTCCCATCTATTGCACCCCCACAGTTCGGGAAGCCCAACTCATTAAATCCTGCGATGATCTCCCTCACGTTTCCCGGGGTCACCATCCTCCCGAGCAGAAGACGGTTGATGGCTCTGCATACTTGTGACAGTGCCACTCCAACGGTCGAGCGTCCAACCCCAAACTGGTTTGCGACCGAGCGGTAGCAGTCTGGAGTCGCCAGTTTCCAAAGTGCGATAGCCACACGCTTCTCCACGGTCATGGCGGGTCTCATCCTCGTGTCCTTGCATCGAAGGGCAGGGGCAAGCTCCTGGCATAGCTCCATAAATGTGGCTTTCCGCATTCTAAAGTTCTGTTGCCACTGATCATCATCCCACAGCTGAAGGACGATTCGTTCCCACCAGTCTGTGCTCGTCTGCCGGGACCAAACACGGCGGTTCAGGCTGTGTTGCTGGTCCGCGAAACTGATCAGAATGTCCGTTTGGTTTTCAATGCTGTCATCATCCGAGACCGAGTCATCCGTGTCATGCTCCGAATCATAGCCAAAGGCAAACCGCAACAGAATCTGGGCTGTGTTCACAATGCTGAAGGCAGCATTCAAGATCACAGCTGAATCCATGTCGATTCTGAAAAGGCAGTGCCGAGAAGAAGGTTGCTTCAATTTGAAATTCGCGCTCGTTGCTATTGGCAACCGCTGGGTAGCGTCAGTAGCGGAATGCACCACGGGAGATGATACTGGGGACTCTGGGATACGTACCCACAATCCCCTTCGCTTTCCTGGAGGACTGCGCTCAGAAGGGGGGGGGCTTTGTTCCGTTAGAGCAAGCATAGTGTGTACGCGATCTCGCGCAACAACAGCCACGGGAGAATTAATGCGGAAGAGGATTATTGCGCGTTAAAAATGGTAGTGTGTACATAGCCTAACAGAGTCTGCAGCAGGGTTCCCTGGTGGGAGGTGGGGAGCCCAGAAGCAGGAGCAGGCCCCCTCGGTGCGGGGGGAGCCTGGAACTCGGAGCCATAAGGAGGCAACCAAAGAGCCACATGTGGCTACAGAGCCACAGGTTGCAGACCCCTCTACAGCAAGGACAGCTATCTGTTAGGCTGTTTTGGCAGCAGTGGATTGTCTGAGTGCAGCAGTACTATAAACCCCTATATTTTGCACAGCTATGATCCTACCTTACCTGGGGATTCCTTAATGCTAAGGAAATCCTCATCTGGCTGGGTTAGTCAGCTTTTTGCTTCTTTATTTTGCCAGAGCAGTACAATAAGGCCAAAGTAGGACTAAGGATTTGATCTACAGAATGGAGAGGAATCCCCATGAAACCTCCAGGCTTGAGAAAAGAAAGCTGCCACTCACCCCACCTCATGTGACAGTGAGAGGAAAGAAAAGAGATGCTTTTTTGCCCTACTGCTCTCTCCTCCCAGTCAAGAGGGAGTGGAGTGTCAGAGAAAGGGAAGGAGAGGAAGTCCCCACCTCTCAATTGTGCATGTACTTCAGGTTAAAAAGAAATCTAAGTCCTCTTAATTTTGTATTCTTATTTTGGAGGTCTTGGAGCTGGCTGTACTGCAGAGAGCAATGTTGAAACATTATTTATTATACTAATTTATTAATAATAAAAGATTAAACTATATTACAAGTAATAATGGGCAATCCCACTTTAATATAGGACATACATTATGACCAAAATTAGTTTAATAAAAATCACAGTATCCAACACTCTTTCTAAACTTGCCATCAGATTTGTTTAAACATTTATTTTGGAAACAGCAAAAGCATTTTAGCAGTAGACTATCTAGATACATTATATGATTTCACTAGCATTATAGTGAAATTAACATCTCTTACGTTTGATTAATGTATTTGTTCATTTACCAGGCAAGGCTGTCCCTGGGGGGTTGGGGCCTAGGGCTGCCTGCTAGGGTGGGTGGGGTGAGCTGGAAGTTAGGCTGGGCTCTGCTCTCTTACCCTGCCCCTAGGCCAGCTGCTCCTTTGTTAGCAGTGGGGCAGCGCAGGGCCCGTGGAATCGCAGGGCTAGGAACGGTTGTCCCACTTCCCCCTCCTTTAAGGACGGCCCTGTTACCAGGTGACTTAGCAGTCACAATGAAATTGGCACAATAAAGCTTACTGTATAACAGTCTGACTCTAGATTCCTGCCTCATTCATCAGATAAATTTGCATTTATGTATGTTTATAAAATGGCTTTATGATTTGTTTGGTATATTGGTGATTAAGATATCTGCAGAAAGAAAACAATGCTGTATGAGACAGATGGCAGAGGGGTACTATTAAGAAGACCAGCTCAATGCAGTAGTATTTCAACTCTTTTCCCAGTGGGTATTGGTAAAAGAAATGCTTGTGACTGTGAGAAACAAGAGAAGTTGAATGGACTAGCCAATATGTCCAATCTGCCCCCTTATTATACACCAGCAGAAAGACTTAATA
This sequence comes from Pelusios castaneus, assembly GCA_007922175.1. Lineage (NCBI taxonomy): Eukaryota > Metazoa > Chordata > Testudines > Pelomedusidae > Pelusios > Pelusios castaneus. Next base: position 7,342,367 of record ML685789.1, read on the forward strand.
CAACTGGCAATTAAAATAAAAAAGTCTACCATTGCAATTGACTAACAAAGCAGGCAAGTAAGTATTGCTGTAATATGGTCCCTTCTAGAATTTCTTTTAATTTCAAATAAATTGCTCAGGAAGAATGGGCCCCTCCTGCCTCCAGATTGATCACCTTGTAACTGATCCCTCAAATCACCTGTATTAGATAGAGAACAATCTCAACTACCTATTATTGACAGACAGATTTATCTAAGTCTGTAGTACTAGTTTATACATTTAGCTCCCTTATTCACAATCTTGATTCAAATCAGGTTTCTATAAAAACCTGTTTAAACTTCTGGAAGTTTTACATATTAATCAGTAAGTTAGTGTACATCTTAACATAGCTGGATATAGACATTTCTTTGTAGTTGTATAATAAAGAACTTCCTGCAAACTGCAATAATAATTTAAAGTAATGACAACATTATCTGTAAACAAAGTCAGTATTCTTAAAGATGAATTCTTATTTCTTCTCCCTGACACAGTAAAGTCCACATCTAGTAGCTCTATACTACAGTACAATGAATTAAAAGTAACAGTGAAAATAGAATATTTATGTTTCAATTTTCCAAATATAAAATCATAAAAAATACTAGTAGATAAATGAAAAAATAGTGTTTCTTAAGTCAAAAATAGTGAATCAATGCAGTTGAGTGGACACTTATGGCCATTAAAGCACACCCAGGCATGTTGGCAGAGGTGCATCTTCCAGTGAAAAGATTCAGAAGGCACCATGACTGTCCAAACTTAACAGTCTCCAGCAGGTGGGGGAATGGGGCAGGACTTGCTACTGCACCACAACTCTGTCTCCTTCTGCATCTTTCATAATGTGATCACAAATTATTTTCTAACCAATATAATACAATAGGTTTTCTACAACCCTGTATACATAGGTGAACCTAGGATAGATTATACCTTTTAAAATTGCACTGCAGCTAGAGTTGAGAGTATAATTCAAATGAATGATTGGTATAATGAATTCAGCCTCTTTTTCTGCTTGTTGAATATTTACAAACAGGTCACGGTTTTCTTCAATTGTATTAGTTATTTGAATTTGTTCAACAAATAATTTTCATACTTTCTATTCTCTAGGTGATCATGGATATTTGAAATTCAATCTCGTTGCTTGGTTGTGATTGGTGAGATAAGTCACATGACATTGTTGAGTTCCCGATTTGATGCAGATACAAGCATTTCTGGGATGTTCACTGGGATGGTCTGCTACTCCACACAGTCTAAGCTAAATTGTTTGGCTACAGGAAGATATGTATGGTAAAATTGTATGCTGGACTAGATTGTTTTGGTACACACTCCAAGAAAACAAGAAGAATGTAGATTGAGCACACAGGTTCCTCAGCCTGCCCTAAAAGGAACATCAACAGGTGCCAATTACAAGACCTTTTTATTCTTCCATCTGCTCTCTTAGCTACAGGAAATGAACTAGTGTCCAGGTTCAGCTCTGCACCATTCCAGCCAGGGGAGACTAAAAACAACAAATGGCCAATATGCTTCTTGTTGCACTGAAATGGGCAAGTCTAAAACAAAAGTGATGTCTATATATGGGATTTTCTACAGTGGCACGATTATTTTGAATGGCTACTTCATGCTGAGAGTTTTGAAGTGTGTAAATATGTCCCATGTCATGGCTCTGATATCTTTGTAAGCCACCTGGGATTTCATAGTTGTGATAGCAGGTAAAGAAATATCGTCTGTTTTTAAACGAGAAAAAATTGAAATATATTGTACAGCATTAAGGAATATACAAATTATCTAATGTATGTTACCTCCAAAGTCAAAATTCACCAGCCAAAACCAACTGCTTCATAGCTGATTTTAAATTTAAGACTTTTGTGGAGATCTAAGAAACAGAATTATGCAAAAATAAATATGTAAAATAACAAGTAGCATCTTGTGTAGAATGTTCATAAAAAGTGTATTTAATGCAAGAGCCTGGTGATAGGCTAGTTAGAGCATACCCTCCAGAGAAAAACATTTAAGGAAAGGGTCAGAGGAAGGAAAACTCTATAAGCTTCTTTTTGGAAATTTCCTCTGATCATTTAATAAGAAGATGATGCTGGGTATGTCCAATTGCTTGAAGCATACAGCCTGTCTTGCAGGAAGCAAACTAACGCTCTCCTAGAATCCAGAGAAGCCCCTCTAAGTGTTAGATCTTGAGAACACAAAGACCAACGTTCCCATAATCACTCTTAATCTAAAAGTGCTGAATAGAGAATAAGTGATTTTCAGAAACATGAATCATGCTTTGATAAATTCTGGCACTTAGAAGCCAATTGTCTAAGAAGCCACCTGTAGACTCGGATAACGAAAGCAGGCAGTTGCCAAACTAGGATGCTCAGAAATCACATTGCAGCTACTACTTGTCTGAAGGGTTGCTGACAGAGGTTCTTTCCTACATATAACCTGAAGTACTTTTTCAGTTTTGGCCTCATGTATATCCTGAAGCTGAGGGTCCTAATCTATTTTGTGAATTTCCAGAAGAGATTGGATTTCATTGTATAACAGTATACTTTGACAAGGATCGATTGGTTTGGATTTTGACATGACTTCAAACTGAAACAAACAATAATTCAATAAACTCTGGGGTCCATAAATTGGAAAAGATATCCTGCCAAATTTGTAACTGAAATTAAAACACAATAGCTTTTAGGTCTGGCAAACTGTAATTTTACTGGGTCTCCAGAAGAAACCAATGGACTCAAGATAGATGAAGGAGACTGTTTACCTCTCTGACAGTTTATTTTTCTAAAATGACGTGATCACGTACCATGCCAAACCTTGAAATCCTTTGGAAAATCAACAGTGGAATAAATGAAATCTCTGAGATTTGAAAGAGCATTGTTTCCTTTTCTACAGGGACTAACCCCTCCTTGGTAATCCATCTATTAATCTGATGACAAATCTGGACACAAGTATCCCTGTAAATGAGAACAGTCACCAAATCTAGAATATCTTTTAGGGTGGTACTCAAAGAATACCTTGCTACTTCCTGACCTTCCTTAACATTCTTAAAAAATTACTTCTTACCCTCCAGGACATGGTCCAATCAAATGCTTCTGACATGACAGATCTCTACATGTGGAAATATCTTCTAGTTCATAATTTTTGCACTTGGACTGGATGATGTCAAGAAGCCATGGCTCGCTATTTGTGTTCCTCTGTTGATATTGATGTCTTTTCTGTGCATCTGGTAGTGTTCTATTACTTGGTTTAGAGTTTGAGAATTGAAAGCAGGGATTATAATACCCAGGGTTCATTCAACTATTGGAATACATTTTTGTGCATTTGTTTAAAATGATATAGAAAATTACAAAAAAAGTTATATACATGTTATACAGTCATGTTATCCAATCAGCATATAAAGGGAAGGGTTTTTAAAGTCATTTGCAACAAATTTGAGAAATTATCCCAATGTTTCACCAAAAATTGTAGATGCCAGAGGCCAAGAAAAAAAACAATCTTATTGTCCAGCAGCATAGGACTACCAATAATCAAATATACTGTACAAGCTGCTGATAGGAACTTTAAAGTCCTATTGCCATTGAATGATTAGCATGCCTGATCAAAGGTTAAATGTGAACACTGGTATCCCATTTTAGGAATATCAAAAAGATGAATGGATATGACTGTCTGACCTTCCACTTTGCTAAATTTCTCAGCTATCTGCACCCAAAGTTACACCTTTGGAGGAGTGGACATTTAAATATTTCTCTCTCCGTAGTGTATTATGTTTGTTGGCATTTACTGAGGCAGATATTAAGTTTTCATTTTAATCCTCTAATCAGATGCACAGGTCAGTTAATACATTCAGGATTTTCAAGTGCAGATCTCAGCATTTGACCTAGAGGGAAGGGACACAAAAGACAAGAGCATTCCTTCTTATCAACAGCATGTCATAAATAATAATGATAATAATTAAAAAGCACCCTGTTCCTGGAACTCTGCATGGACTCTTCTCATGAACTTGTCATACTTTTAAATTTTATTAATCTATTTGTTTATTAGAGAATAGCCATACAGCAGTCTATTACAAATGGCATAGAAAAAATCCCAAATATTTCTTACACTACAAATCCTCTAGGACTGTATTTCAGTGTTGATTTTGCCATTTCCAGTTAATGCTTGCCATTTCAGTGGAGGCTCCACTGGACAACAGCCATTGCAGTTGTATCTGGCTGGAAATCTCTCTCTCATCTTTTTTCTTTCCTCTTCATCCAGTAGCATATGTAATGTCTTTTACTCTCAAATGCTAGCACAATCAGTTATGAACCATCAAGGACACAGGGAAGAGAGAATCAGGGTTAGTTGTGAAAAATCTAAAAATTTTCCATATATTCAAAATTATTACATAAGTGTACAGGGATTAAATCTATTAAGAACATATATCCACATCACTATTTTTCTTTATTTTTGAGAGACTGTTTCTATTATGTGTTAAGAAATAAAAGATAAAAGACAGTCTGGACAACAAACGCTCTGCAAATATGTGTAAACAAATGTAGAAGTATGACCTGACATGACAAAAACTACAACTGGCACATGATTTATTAATTATATACTGTTACACAATATCAGAAATGCCACAAACTCTCATCTGGTATAAAAGATGTTTTCTTATACATTGTTTAGACAAACTGGGAGCATGCCTTCTACTTATGCAGTCCTGTGAAATATCCTATGTTGTCAAAAGGAAAAAGAAAAGATGAATTCATTATTCTTAGTGCATTGTTTTATTCTCATTCCTGTACACGGAAGACTAAATCAGTAGTACTAAAGTATAATAAATAAAAGAAAATGACAGACAAAGAATAAGGAATATCTTGGGCACAAGAAGACAACAAGACAATTTCATGGATCTCAATTAATAAAGGGGTATCATAAGAAGGGATGGTTTGTAATAATTCCAAAAGGTCATAGACTCATAGTGAACTACACCACCATGAAGCTCCTGTGCTAATTCCTGCTTTATAATACCCTAAAACATTTATCAGTTCACTCAAGGACATAGCTAGAAAAAAAACCCACTTCTGCTTAATGTAATTGACAAATGTCGATGAAATACAGAAGGAACGAGGATCAAGAGGCTTGGGAAAGTATTTATATTCATTTTTGGGGAAGGAAAAAGGAGAGGAGAGGAGACCTGCCTCCTTCTACCTTGTCTCTCTCCTTCTTTTCACATTGTGCTTTCTCATCTCCCTCATTCCTACATTAGCACATTTGCTCTGTGGGTTCTGGCAATACAGCAGAAGGGGCTAAGATTTTGATCGCTGATGCATAGAGCGAGAGTGCTTCAGAGGCTGGAACTTCTGCTGTGGAAGACCGCTGCATACAGAGCAGAGGAAAACAATACAGCACAGGGAGAGAAGAGAGTGAGATAACACTATCACAGGCAATAAGAAATTACTCTTCAGGATCAGAGTCTTCTATTATGTGCACAAGCTTGCCATGTAATAATATATGATTAAATAAGCAGATCTAGACAAGACTGTCATAAAGAGACAGTCCTATTTAACAGAACAAAAGAGGCTAGGTAAGTATGAGACACAACGTTCCCTTCTAGATGATAACATTGACAGGTTGCATTTGAAACTGTGTTTTCTTTCCAATTTCAGTTTCAAGGTCTTTTCATTACAGCTTCAAGCCTCGTCTACACTTAAAAAGTTTTACTGGCATAGCTATGTCCGTTAGAAATGTGGAAAAAAAAAAATCACATCCCTAAATGACACAGCTATATCAGCAAAAGCATAGTGTAGACCGAATTATCAGTCCAAAAAACTCCCCAAACTCTTTTGCAAACATAGTTTATTTTGTTTGGGGAACCGATATAAGTTCTGTGGCAAAAGAACTCTTTTGACAGTATAAGCTGCATCTCCAGTAGGAAGGTTTGCCAGTGAGCAAACCCTTCTAAATGTAGACAAGACATTGGTCTGGTTGTACTTCCAGGTTCTTTCTTGGACTCCTCTGGATACCTGTATTTTCATTCCTTCCAGGAATGTCTCTTTTGACTCTTGACTTGAATATATCTGTAGTTTAATATTTGTACTGAAATTGCTTTTTTTACACTACTCTCCTTGCTTGTTCCTCCTCAACTCTGATATCTGTGAAGCTCTACCCTCTGCAATAGCTTTATTTCACTAGTCCCTGCACTTAATAATGCATTTTTATTTACCCTTGTAATATGCACTTGATGTACTACTATATTTTCTTTACTGTCTTTTAAAACACACTTTAATTCCATCTGATAGCTGTAACAGGAATACTAAGGAATCCATCACATTCTGCATCACCTTGATGGGCTAGGGCAGCTAATGACTGGGTCCCTGATTTGCCAGAAACAGGGATGGAGACAGACACACCTTTTTCCTTCTCCATCTGTGTTAAGGGGAAATGGATCCTTTTTTTCTGTCTTCTTTCAGTTACCATAGGCTAGTCAGAGATCTGAGAAGTTCTTCTCTGGTCACCTTCTTTCCTTGACACTATGTCCCCTCAACACTGTTTGTTACAAAAAAATTCAGATTTAGTTTTCTCCATTTTGTTTTTCACTGAATAGTTAATGTACTAATTACTTGTAGATTTTGGATTCACTGTTACTATCTGCACAGTTCACAACTACACATCTCAGCTGTGGTATTTAGTTCCACCATTGCTAACATCTATCACTTCATTATCAATTCCCTATTCCCATTTGAGAAATGCAGATGTGTAGAAATTATACTGTATATTGACTTCCTAAATTGTGTTCTGTCACATGTGACTGCTTGCTTCTCTCATGCTCCCTCTTTCCTATTGTTTCCTTTTCTTGTTTGCAGTCTTCATTTGCCCCCATTCCTTTTACTCTACTATTTCCTATCATTCCATAACATTATTTATAAAGGAGCAGTTACTTATCAGGAATTGTAGTTCTTTGAGAGGTGTTGCTCACATCCATTCCCAGTTAGGTGAGCATGTGCCTTCATGCATGGTCACCAGAAGCATTCTTGCTGTTACCACCTCCTGGAGTCCTGTGCACATGCCGTGGTATATCAGGCACCACTGGCCCTATAGGGTTAGGGTTAGTTCCTTCTTTCTGTCCATGATGGTGGCTGGAACTATCTTGCTTTGCTTGCTCGTTGCAAGTGCCCTTTTCTAACCGTTTTCTCTCAAACATTGTTTTGTAGATTAGTGAGTGTTAAGTACTTAGATTAGTTGTTAAAGACTTTGGTCCCACAGGGGACTTTTTCCCCAGAGACTATTCTTGGTCTCTGGGCTTCAAACACTGCATGGCATGTGGGAAGGCCTTCCCACAGAGTGACCCTCGTGACAAGTGCCTCAAGTGCCATAGGAAGCCCATTGGTTAGATAACTGCTGCATCTGCAAGTCTTTTAAGGCCAGGACTCAGAAGGACAGAGACATTTGGCTTAAGGCTTTGCCTATGGAGGCTACACTAAGACTGGCATCAGAGCCGTCATGGTCCGCATCGGCACAGAGTTTGTCGACACCAAGTGTGTAGTTGACACCTCCACCATATTGGCACTGATCTCCATCTACACCGGCTATGAAGAGGAAGCCATGTACTGATAGAGGTAGCTCACCAGTACCGGCCAAGAAGGCAGTACCGAGTGAGGCCCTACAACAGGGCACTGCACTGCACTGGATCCACCCCCTGACACAGGGCAACATCTGGTTACTAACATTCTATTATATTATTTATAACATGAGATTTTTTACACTCACTGAAATTTCCCAAGTTTCTGCTTCTTTTAGGTCACTTAAGCTCTCTCTACAAATGACTTTAGGCACTGTACAATGCACTTCTTGTTCTGATGACTCCTTTCCCCCCATAACATGCTACTTCTCTAGCTAAACTTTTAAGAGTGACTTATTTCAGTTAAACTTATTCCAAATCAATTTACGTTAAATCAAAATAAGCTTGATTTAAACTAAAGTCAGAATGTACACACAACCTTTTGTAACAGTTTAAGCCAAATGGGTTAAAATGACATCTTAAGCTAAACTAACAAGAGTCCTGTGGCACCTTAAAGACTAACAAATTTCTTTGGGCATAAGCTTTTGTGGGCTCCAACCCACCTTGTCAGTTGCATCTTGTTGTTTTCGCTGGAATACGGCTACCCCTCCGGAAATTGTCACTATGTTAAGGTAAACTGGTATTAACTTCTTGCATAGCTGCAAAAGTTTGTCTACACATGGAATTGTTCCTGATTAACTCCATGAGTGGACACTCTTATTCCAGAAGACTGTCTCTTTCCTGTTTGCCTAATCCAGTATGAAACTGGTGGCTACTCTTATGTTACACAGGCTCTTCTGATACATCTATATTATCACCAGTATAACTATACTGGCAGCGTAACATCACCTCCTAAAACAACATTTGTTGTGCTGATAGACGCACTCTTCTGTCTGCACAGCTGCAGGTGTACACTACAGGATTTTACTAGCACAGATATGTTTGTAGAGGTGTGTGCATTTTTTTCCACACCTGTGACTGATACAGCTATACCGACAACACTTTGTAGTGTAGACCTGGCTTGGGAATAAGACACTCTTGTTCTGGAATTAGATGACCACAAATGAAGTTAAAGGGGAACAGCTATTTTATTTTAGATTCATGTTCTTGCTTAATCCGTGCTTATTTTCAAGCACAGACAAACTCTTAAGCTGAAATAAGAGCGTTTACAGAGTGATTTACACCAGTTTAAACTAAATAGGTTTAAAAACCAATTTTAAAGTTAAAATGGTGAATTTTCTGGTGTAGACAAAGCCTTAGTCTTTGGCACTTCCCCTTCACTTTCTGTGAGTCAATCCTGTCCCGCTCCCAGCTCTGCCTACCATGTCTCTCTCATCCTTCTCTTGCACAATCAATCTTTTCCCTTTTAACATTATTGCATATAACTGCATGCCAACTTTGCAAAAATTGCACTCACTCCCTTTTTTTGTGCAGAGTAGTAAAATATTATTATATCACAGTATGGATGGATAAGTAAATTTAGGGTCTGGACTGGTATATTTTCATGACAACTTTGGAAAGCAGTTGTACGGGAACAAGAAACTAAGAAAATGTGCTATGAACAATTAAAGACAACAGAAAAATTATGTATAAAAGATTAACTGAAGAGCAAAGAAAGGGAAGTTTTATATATAGTTTTGGTAGAAAAGTAGAATTACGCTGAATAATTCTGCAGATGTATTACACAGAGTAAAACAGACTCTCATAGGTTATGTGCCATTTTAAGAAAGCTAAGTAGCAAACACAATTATTAAAAAAAATTAACTATTCATATGTTGAAGGACAAGCAGTGATATATTTTTGTCCAAACAAGTCTGTAAAGGATGGTACAGATGGAAAGTATTATTTAATGAAGCAGAAGACAATTTTCCCATGATAGGTATATACTATATTATTTACAGACATTATACTTCCATGACCTGACAATTACGTGCATGGCAGGTAGAATTATATGGCTGTAGATATCTTTGAAGTAATCCATCTGCAGTGCAGCTACATACAGTACATGCAAGAAATTCTTAGGTAAAAATAAGAGATTAAGTCATGTAATTTGAATGCCAGTATCATTAATCATATACTAGAACTGAGTTAACAGTGAACATAAAATCACCCTCGATAAAAGAAGAATCCTGTCCCTTGATAAGACTTCAACAAGACTGAAAAATAAAACAGTATTCTATTTACAAGTACACTAATATAGTTTCATGATTAATTTTAATCTATATTCCTTTGCAGAAATTTATGTACATCTTTCCATAAATCAGCATATAAAGATTTGTTCAGTTAGAAAACTCATGTTGCAAGACCTTGTGCCAATATTAAACATATGACACAATATCCAAATAAGTCTCTATAGATCAGCTAATGGAAACATTTAAAGAAAAGATGTCATTGTTTTTTCTCCGTAACTTGAATTCATAAATTGAAGAAAAATTAATCTTGTGCATTTAGCAAGACTGGTCTGAAAAATTCTGTTAGAATTGTTTTTCAACTGAAAACTGAGTTTTTGACTCAGTGAAATATTTTGTGACTTGTCTGCTTTCTGCAAAAAATTTTTACTTTTAATTTAAAAACAGAAAGTTCAAAACCCATCATAGTTTGATTTGGATATGTTGTCACAATGTCTTATGGGATTTTCAGTTCTGTTGCCTCATGTTTCCATTCTCCTCTGTGGGCTAGGATCATCTCCAATGACACATCATGGCCAGAGATCACCTGCTATCTAAAAGGAAAGACTGCGGTGTATCATGGGCAGGGCTGAACTAAGGTGCTTAGGGGTCCCCAAGCGGCTCACTTTCACCCCCCTCTGGACTCTGTACCCCTCCCCCCCAGGTCCACTGTAGCAGCGGCCAGCCTGAGGACAGGGCGGTGCTTCGCCATGTGGGGGGTCCATGCTGGTAGACTTGACAGCTGTGTGGTACAGGCCAGTGCTTGGCCAGCAGCAGGCTGGGTGGTGGTGGCAGTGCTCAGGGCTGGATTTTTTGGGGGCCCCCCTTTGCCTGGGGCTCCCAGCCCCTAAAGCCCCTGCTTTAATCCAGCCCTCATCATGGGAGATATAGTCCAACCAGGGAACCCAATCTATAGAAGAATGGAAGCATTACTTCACCACAATATCATTCCCAACACAGCAGCAATTATGAACCAAAATATTTTGGTTTTTAGTAAAAAAATGTCAGTATTTTAATTTTTGAAGTGTTCCGCACAAAATGCTCCCATTTTCTGAACAACTCTAGTACTTAGTCATATTTCTAAATTGAAAATACTGGCAAAGAGATAAGATTTCTTTAGAGGATTTTGAATTAGGCAAATTGTAAAAAATCTCTCTCTGGTAATTAATGGTAAAAAACAATTTCTCAAAAACTTCAATAATTTTGCAAAGTCTTTCTCTTTTACAGTAGTGGACCAACTCCACCCCCCACCCTGATACCAATGGAGCTATGCTGATTTACATCATCTAAGGATGTCCCAGATTGGTGTAAAAGGAAACTGCAGATTTCCGCTGTTGTTACCAGTCTAATCTCTCATCATATCTAATTCCTGTAACGTACAACGTCTCCACTCCACTTCACTGCCTTTTTCTGACTCATTTCCAGTCTGCTGTAGTAACTCACCCTGCTGCCTCTCTCACCCACTTTCAAACAATCTGCTCTTTGCCATCATTAAGTTTTAAGAACTAACACTGCTCATGTCCTCTTGATATGAAGGGGACATTCAGCTCCTGTTTAAATCTGTAGACTGAGATTTTCAGGAATGCTGAGGAACTCTGACTGATTTCCTTCTTATCTCTGAAAAACAGGTAGGCCATGAGTGACTCAAAACATTGATGCCTACTCTTGTAGTTTTATCATAAGCCAAGCTTTCCTCACCAACTATGAGGGCTAAAAAATTAATTAAAAAAAAAAATTAAAGCTGAGAGTCTCATATAATCACATGTCTACAAGAGTGGGCATTTAAAGGAAAAAACCCCACTAAATATTGTGAGACTTGCAATAAAATTACAAAAGTTAACAACACTGTAGACAAAATTCATTGGAATATTGGTTCCAATGTAAAACACAACAAATTGGTAACAAACAATAGAAGGCATGGAAGAAAGGATAAGGTAAGCAATAGGAACACGTGGTTACACACACTAGCTATTCATCCAATTTAACTGTTCTGTATCTGTTTATTATTAAAAAAAAATCTGGGCATGAATCTCCTACTGTGCATGAACTTGTGCGGGTATGTCTTCCCTAGCAAGAAGTTATAAAGGAAAATTATATGGGAATATTTGATAAAACATAAAAGTTATTCTATAAGTACTATATATTACTTTTATGGCTAAGTGGTTAAACATTTTACCAACATGAAACAACCCCAAGCTTAGTCAAGCATTTGGTATAGAGTGGCTGACAGATGTAGTATTAATTATATGTTGAGTAGCTCATTCTCCATTTACATGCCTAGTATTACCATCCTCATCTTTCTAATTATAAGGCCATTCCCCAAGGTACTTGCGCACCAGACTACTGTTTGTCCTTGCTCCCTGTCTCACTACACTATCCTCACCATCTGGAATAAGTAAGCTCCATGAACCTTTTCTAATCCCACTTATTGTTCATAGCCTATTATCCTCAATACAACAATAAAATTTTATTCTTGAAATAAAACTTTTCTAAGGCAAAATTAGAAAATAGGAAAACAGACATTCCAGGAACAAAATCCTGAAATGACGGATGGCAGTTAACATCCACTAGTTGTTCAAACTAAGGCGAGATCTTGTAAACATTTGCTAGTGTTCATAACTTTAAGCATGTCAGTAGCGCTATAGAAGTCAGTGGAACCATTTGTGTGTAAAGGTAGGAAAGTTTACAGGGTAAGAGCCTTACCATAAAATTGATCCTCCTTGCTATATGTTGTTCTGTGTGGATTGAAAAAATGGTTTTGATTTCATTAAAGTTATGAATATTTGAATATGCTGATTTGCGCATGTGAAGTAGAAAAGTATTTTCTTATATCTTTTAGAATCCAGTCCTGCACCCTTCATTCACCTGAACACAACAGCTAATTCAAAATAATGATTGGATGCTCTATACTGAAAACGACTAAACTTTATATGTTTAATGAGTTAGGGCCTCACTCTTGCAATAGCATCTGTGTAGGTTGAACCCATTACCTTCTGTGCAAGTTAATAGGTCTGCCTGAATGTAGCTTGTTGCAGGATAGAAATCTAAGTGAACAAAGAAATTAATCTGAGAGCCATGCATTGCAAAACTGTATATCTTGGAAAATATTTTATTAACTGATTATTATTTATATTGAAATAGCACCTAGGAACCCCAGTTATGGACCAGTCCCCCGTCGTGCTACGCACTGTGCACACAGAACAAAAATACAGTTCATGCCCCAAAGAGTTCACAGTCCAAAGCACCAATCCCACAAAATCCACATGTTCCTAAATTGTTGCCACAGTAACTATTCACAGTAGTAACATTAAACATGGACATAATGGCTCTAAATATAAGACAACAGGGGACTATAACAGACACAATTAGTCATAACCTTGATTCTTCAAAACACACACTTTATTAACTTTAAGCATGTGAGTAAGTGCCATTGAAGTCTTGTATAGTGTTTAGTCTTACAAAAACAAAGTAGAATACATGTTTATTATAACATTTTTATATTTGTTGCTGCAGTAGCTAGGTGTTTCAATTACAGAGATTAAAACTTGAATTGTACATGCCATTCAATTTGCAAAGTCCAGAAGATAATACAGTGATATGTAACAGTCAACATGGATTCGTCAAGATCAAATCATGTCAAACCAACATAATAGCTTTCTTTGACAGGGTAAACAAGTATTATAAATGGGGAGAAGCAGTATATGTGGTATATCTTGACTTTTGTATAAGGCTTTTGGTACTGTCTTGCATGACCTTCTCATAAATAAACTAGGGAAATAGACCCTGGATGGACTTACTACAAGGTGGGTGCATAAGTGGATGGAAAACCATTCCCAGAGAGCAGTTATCAGTAGTTCACAGTCAAGCCGGAAGGGCATATTGAGTGGGATGCCACAGGGATCAGTTCTGGGTCCAGTTCTGTTCAATATTTTCATCGGTGAATTAGATAATGGCATAAAGAACACACTTATAAAGATGATACCAAGTTGGGAGGGATTGCAAGTGGTTTGGAGAATAGGATTAAAATACAAAATGATCTCGACAAACTGGAGAAGTGGTCTGAAGGAAACCAGATGAAATTCAACAAAGACAAATACAAAGTATTTGTGATTGGCAATAATGCATTCATAAAAAAAAATTAAGAGCAAAACAAAAATAATTACATGTGGGATGCTGCAGCTTTAATGGATAGGCAGTATGCACAGCTTCTTTAGTCTGTAACCTTCAATTTGAGAACCGCACCTATCATCCCTGGAGTGTTCAGTTTTAGAAACTGACATCAAGAGTTTTCTGACTGATCCTGATTGCCATGACGGGGTAAAAGACAATCTTTCAGATAACTGGATCCTTTGTCATTCATGCTTGAAAAGTCTTCACCAGCGCCTTAATTTGCAGTCAGAAGAGAACTGAAAGCCAGGCAAATATTACAGGCATCTTAAACAGTGGTAGAGAGTTCAAATAAGCCTATTCCACCAAAAAGGTGGGCATGAGTATTCTTTGATGGCTAGAGCTTGCAGAGTAGTTACAGAGAACATTAGAGCGGTATCAGAGGTCAAGCCCGGAATAGACAAATCATTATAGATTATTTACATTGCAGTACCATCCAGAGACCTCAGTCCAGATCAGGGTTCATTGTGCTAAATTCTGTATAAAAACTCATAGGAAGACACGACCCCTGCACTTGACAAAGTCATAGATAACCACTGGGAGGTATTGCATTAGAGAAGAATGTCCATATTCTTCTAATTAGCTGACTATAGAGTCCAGCAGCAGTATGAGAGGTAGTGAACAATTTCAGTGAAAGGTAGGTACAGACTATAAACAGATGGTACGGACATGATCTCTGGTCATCCCTTTATTGGTTTCCTTTTTTCAAGCATTACTTTCCTCTGATCCAGGTTGAATCACAGCAAGTATGTTTTCAATCATATCTATATCAAACTAGGAAACAATGAGACTATAATAAGTCTGTGGAATTGGATTTTGATAAAAGGTAATGAAGATATAAGTATCATCAGGACTGTCACTGGATGACAGGTGCTTCTTTTGATTCTGTCTGCAGACATGAGAACCCGGCAAAAAAACCTGCTGAAGTTCTACTGACTAAATGTGGCAGGGTTAACATACTGTATTTCCAATCACCATCCTAAAAAACGAATCCACAGTGTGCCCACCAAGAATAAAATCAGTAACGGTATTTAATAAAATTCTGTGATTTCTATCGAGTCCATCTGATCTCAAGCAAATACACAAAAAGAATTATTACCACAGATACTGGAGTAGAGAACAAGGAGTCTTAGCAATTCTAAAGCTGTAAGATGGGGTAAGGAATGAAAGAATAAATAAGTAAATAAATAATAGTATACAATCAGAATTAAACAGCCACCCAGACATATAATACAGCACCAGGTGAGCAAGCCAGAAACTTTTAGAAAAGTCATCTTAATCAGACACCCAATGTACAAATTGCAGCTTCAGAACAGTACTTTTCAGAAAGCTAACAAATGAAAAGGTGGTAACAGAAATAGTTTTGAAATTTTAACTATTTTTGTTGCTACTGTTCACTGGTATACTTTCGTATTCATTAAAATATTTATATATAGTGGCAATTTTAAAATTAAATAATAGCTTTGAAGAGATTGGAGGGAGACATTTTTCTCATTTTGGGTTAGTTTTAAGGCCACATAAAAAGTATCTCCCTTTTGTGACAAAGAATTTGGTTATATGTTTCAATGAGAGAATTAAAATCTCACTTAGCATAATTTTTTTTTAAATCTCACATTAAAACTGATACATAAAGCTTGAAACAGAGCTCAGTATTCATATCCTACAGATGCTCTCCATGCAATACTTTCAGTTTCAAGATCAAACCAAGTCATATTATTTATGTTAAATGGGAAATAAAGCTGAAATCTTTAAAGAAGTGAAAATTAGTTTAATCTTTTGTGGGGGAGACTCTCTCATTGGAGACTAATATTAAAGGAATTTTTAAGGTATCAGTCTTATTCTTGTGATAAAGGATTTTACAGTATGTTTCAATAAAAACACTTAAAATCTCACTCAGAATTATTTTGAACACACTCTCTTTCTGCCTCATTTTGAAACCACTTCTGGACATTACTAGAGAAAAGATTTTAACTAAGCTGCCAAAGAAGTGTCTTAACATACATTATTTTATAAGATTATGAAAATACACTGGCTTCCTGTCTCAGGACAGGCAGACTAATTCTTCCTAGTTATTCACTTCACTTTCCTTGGGTGATATGTCAATATAGAGCTATTGATTTGCCCGTAGATTAAGTTTAATCCGGCCCTTTCAAAACTTGTTTTTTTTTTCCTTAAGAAAGGCATTATGGTTTTTCTCAGCATGTTGGTTTTCTTTTCTAATCACTTCTTGGTGATATTCTTTGAAGGTCCCTTTATTTCTTTTGTATTTTTTTCAAGGTCACAGTATCATGCCACCGTGAAATGTTTTCAAGGTTACTGAATCACTCTGCAGCATTTTTTCCCATACTCTTGCAGACACCCACTTTGCCCCTAAAGTAAAGTCCTTACTGGTAACACCTTCCCATGACCACTGGATCCTCACGCGCTTTCCATGCACTACTCAGATCCCATTCGGTGATGAGTGCCCACTGATTCCCTGGATACTTGGTCAGTGGGTTTTTCCCACGCACACCGTGAGACCCATGTAGCAACGCTTCTCCTACACTCACAAACCCATTACAGAGACGCCGAGGAAGCCCGTGCGACCGCTAGCCCCGTTTTGGTGGCGTTTACCCTCCCCTAGGCCAGACTGCTGCCAACGGCAGAACGCCAGGCCCCTCGGGAGGCCGGCCGGAGACAGACCCTGGGACCCCCCTGCCCCCAGGCTTGTTGCCACGACAGCCCCGTGAACAGCCTTAGCTGCGAGCAGCACCAGGCCTTGGGGCAGGCGGTGGGAGGCGGACTCGGAGGCCGCGGGCAGGGCCTCCCTCACTCGGTCACCCACCTCCTTCCGGGTGACGATCAGCTGGTAGAAATCCTTGCTGGGGGCCGGGGCCTGCGCGCGGGCCTCAAACAGGTTCTCCTGCAGCAGAGACGCCATTTTGAGACGCTGGCGAGCGGTTACTATGGCAACCCGGAAGAGGCGGGCATTCCGAGAGGTCACTGGGAGCCCAGCCCCCTCTTAAAGGGGCTGGGTCGATATTAATGCTCTAGCCCAGCGGGGTCTTCGCCCCAGCGGCGAGGAGGTTCCTGCACACCCCTTAGCGGCTAAAAACAGCTGCTCCAGCCCCGTTGACCTGAGGGGAAATACTTGCACGGACCCAGGGGTGACGACCCCGGCGGAAGGATACTCGCTCACTAGGCCAAGAAACGCCTGGGAGCGCAGGAAAGCAGGACGAGCAAGCCGCCGGTCCCGGGGCTTGGCGGGGGGCGGCCAGCCGGGCAGCGAGAGTGCGTGCAGGTCGGGGGGGCGGGCAGGGTGTGCGGGCCCTATCGGGGGGTAAAGTAGTCCCTGGCCTTCCCCTGTGCCGCTGGAAGGGGTTCGGCGGCGGTGGCGGAGGTGGACGGCGCACTGGTCGGTGCTGCGGCTTCAGCTGATAATTGAAGGGAAGGGAAGCTGCTGGTGGGGTGGCACGGAGCGTCTGCGGAGGCCGCATCGGGACAAACTAGGTACCTAGGGCCCCTCTCCCGGGCACTGAGGGGGGGAGGGGATGCTGGGCCCCTCCGCTGCCCCACGCTGTGTTGGCCGGGCCTGTTGTGTCATCCTCGGGATGAGCTCAGCTGCCCTTCCCCGGCTGCCCGGGGCAAGGGGGAGGGGAGGCGCCATCCTAGGCATTGTTTGCGGGGAGTGGGTATTGGGGCCCGGGGGAGGCGGTCTGCTGGGGGCTCCTATCTCGGGGCAGGGAAGGGTCTGACGAGCGCCCTGGGTTTGGTAATGGGATACCGGGGAGGCCTCCGGTGAGGAAGGAGAAGGGAAGGGATGTGGGGGTGGCGGTGGCAGAAATGGAGCTGACAAAATGGCCAAGCAGCCACGGGAATCTGACCTCGATGCACCCCCACCGCCCCAAAATATACCCGGGCGAAGAGTTGCCCCCCCGTCCCCGCCTCGTGCGATGTCCCCCTGGAGCCCCGAGGTGGGGGCTCTCCTTACCAGCCACGACTGGCTCTGGCCTGGGGAGCTGCTAACACAAAAGACTAGTGCCAGGGTTGACATTACTGCACCCCCCATTCGCCGCCTGTCCCTTCTGCTCCCAACGCTTATTTCTGGAGAGGAGCGATCGAGTCTCTTTTTTTAAACAATAGCAACAAAAAGCCCTGCCTGAGAAAGAAAAGGCGAAATAATCAACCGCCCTCCATGTTTCCCAGGCTGGGGGGTGAGTCGAGTTACAGTACTGACTAGGCGGAGAGGATTATTTTCACCCGCATCGGTTCAGGGCCGGTTTTTTGTGTTGATTTCTGTGAAGAAACCAGTTCCTTGGTCCTGCCGTTTGTCTGCATAATACTCCCACATTTAATCGCCCCCCCCCCCCCATTACTAGCCCCGCGATACTGTGTTGGTGCGTGTGGCTGCGTATTGGGGAGCCGTGGAGGGGTGTTTTTTGTGTGTGTGCTGTTCACAGCACTCGCGCCGATCCCTTCCGAGCGGCTGCCCTGGCTGTCTAGGGCTGGTAAACAAACCGATGCCGGGGCTTTTACCAGACCTGCAGGCCCATCTTCCTGCTGTTCAACTTTTTTATTGTTCCCCCACCCCTCCCGCCTCCCAGTGCGCCGCCTCATCGGGTTTCTCCGCAGTTTTAAGGGATTGGGAGTCTGAAAGTCTAGACTAGTGAACCGGAAAATCATAGAGGGAAGAGTGGAAAGTTGTGTCACGGGCTTTGGGGGGGGAACACGGGACATCGACGTATGGAACAAAGGTCCTGCCTGTAATGGAGTGAGAGGCCTGCAGTTTGAGGCCCAATTGTGTCGCATTTACACAAGGGAAAGAAATGAGAGCTTGGCATTGGCCTAAATTCACTTCCTAAGTCTAGCATACAGTTTGGAAACGTTTTCAAAGTGCGTTCACTTTGTTTTCAGGATGGTTTTGGTATGTGTAACTATCTGCTCACCTTCCTAATTCAGGGTGAGTTTCAGTGTACACAGTCTTTCTCTGCCACTTGATCCTGTTCAGCAGCAGTGTTGATACACTGGATTTAAGGCCACATATAAAAGTTTACTGCATTAGGGTGAGTTTCTCTATTTGGGAGCATAAGCATACATTTATACTCAAATACTGAGTTTCAAGGAGTTCTTATGGCTGTCAAAACAAAAGCAATTTAAATAAGGGGTAGTGATTTGGAACACAGCACATCCTATATCATGAGAGAGGAATTTCAAAAACTACTTTAAAAAAAAAAAAAAAAGCTAACTTGCCTCAAAATGAATATGACTTGGTGGATTTACCTCTGTGCAAAGTGCATGTATAAATCAGGCTTCTAGTAACAATCTTATGATTAAGGATGTCATTGTTTCCGATATGTACCCTATTTTATTTATTTTTTAATAAAAAAAAAAAACTCCTATGAGCATTATGCAGACTGGCTTCTTCACATAAATCAAAGTTCTGTGATTTGGTGACTTTTTTTTTTTTTTTTTTTCCTTTATCAGAATAGATGACCAGGTAATATTAATAGTTCAATTTTCAGTATTTATATTCTTAATAAGTATTCTTAAAGTGCCTGCTATGCTTAACTTAAACAACATATTATGTTTAACATATTAAAAGACTAAAGTATTGTCAGACCAGTACAATGAGTCTAAAAGCGGTATTGTAGTGAGTTAAATACTGCAAATAAGGCAACTTATTGAGACAACTAATTGAGACAACTCAGCAGTATTCAGAATAACAAATTGTGTGGTATCCTGTAACTTTTTTTTACTACCCTTACTACATTTCTAAAAAGCACTCAACTCTGTGTCTCAGATGCATGTACATTTATGTTCTTTGTATAAAATGAAAGAACACTTCTTTCTTCCTTAAGTATTACAAAGCCTCCTATCCTTAAGAGAGAAGCCTGAGGAAAAGAGATGGGATTGCTCGTGACCTCACTCACGGGTTGTCAGACCAACTTGAGAAATGAATTTGCATTGATGGCTCTCTTCCTGAGAAGCATAGTCTCTAACATCAAGATGGCCAACATCCAGGGGCTGTGAACAAACAGCTGTTGAAGATGCCACATTGACAATTGCATCACCACAAATGCCCCAGAATTTTATAGATGAGCTAATGCTCCTCTTTCAGAGAGAAGAATGGAACCAATTAAGGACTAGTCCAAGGTGGCCAAACTGTGGCTCATGAGCTGCATTCAGCTCTTGTACAGTTAAAGTGCAGCCCCTATTCTACTAGACTAGGATGGCGAGCTTGGAGCTTTTAACCTGCGTCAGAGTGGTGGGCCTATAGCATTCTGCCCAGTGGGTAGGAGGATCTCAAGGGGTCAATAGGTTTGGCCACCCCTGGCCTATGCTGTCTGCTCCAACTAGGGACCACAGGCAAAGGGAAAGGGTCAATGTTTTGCTTCTGTGAATGTATTTAGCTCTTCTAAATGTGCTTTCAGGATCTCTTTTTGATTAGTCTAAATGTTATGAAGCTTCCAAAGCAAGGAAATGCTAACTGTAGTTAAGATGCAAAGCTGTGGGCAACAAAACATGAATTGCAAAAAGCTCTAAACAGTGGGTGATATATTGCAACATCTAGTCAAAGTTGGTTTTTTGTTTTTTAAAATCATTTTGAATTTTCTTGCTTGCCTGTGTTTAGCTGTCAGATCCTTAAGACTTAAAATTTAGAGGCCTGTTTACACTATCAAAACAAGCAGCAAGATAACCTGGCTACACATCAATTGTCTCCTTAAACCATGTTATCTAGCTTAATTAGGACCATGGCTAGTGTCTGTCTATACTACATGCTGTGGTTCAAGATTTCATGATTGCTTGTATTTGTAGTGTAGATTGGGCCTAAATGTAGGTTTGTTAGTTTTGCTAAACAATAGGACACCACAGCTATGGATTAAAGTCAAAGAGTAATTAGCTTCTAAGCAAGAAACCTGTTAAATGGTATGTACTGCTTGTCGTGTTTTATTTACATTGTAACATACTCAAAGATGTATCTTTTGTTTCAACTATTTTAGTGATGCCATACCTATACACTGGTTATGAAATCATTTCTATAAACCAGTAAGCATAAATGAGAGCAGTCAAGCCCTGTAATATCTCAAGAGGCGTTGTATGTGCTAGGCCTAGGTGGGCTCCTGATGTGAAGGCAATGTAATACAGTGCACTGTCAAGCAGACAAGATCATGAGACCTGGGTTCTTTTCCTTCGTGTTGCTTCTCCCACTGGCCTACTGAATCCCCTTGGTCAAGCTATGTCTCCTCTCTGGCTCAGCTTCCTCACTTGTATACGGGGGCCAAATTTCCCTTCTTTGTAAAATACTTTAAAATCCATTAGTGGTTGCTAAGTTCTTGTCAACTGTAGATTCCTTAGTAATAGTAGAAATAAACTGTGATTGTCCTATCCTGGATCTGCTGATGCTGAGTGGTGCTGTTATGAAAAAAAAATTTCATGGTTGGAGAGGCTTGGCTTTGTTTATGTGTTTTAAATAAACTTTGCTATGAACTAGTTCTTAAAACTATCTGTAGAGCAGTATGTTATGGGAGTAGGTGAATCAATTACATGTTTGAAGGATTTTCATAGCAATACTTTGCTATGAATACCTTTTGTAACTGGAAAAGCTGAAGTGACATGAGCTGTGTCTTTAGGTACCCCTTTCTTTTTTGCATTCCTAGCTTCTGCAATTTACATGAAGTTCAGTACTATGGTAGGAAAGTTTATCTTCACTTCTTACACTTGAGAATAAGCATCTGTTTCTGATAAAACTCACAACATCATAGTCTGCCAAAGAAAACCATGAAACAAAAGCTAGTTATAAAACCTGAGATCAGCAACAATCTGTAAATAGAACATTTCTAGTAACATTTCTTTATGATCTCAAATATATTGCCAGTTCTAAGGTAACTTAGTTAACTACTCTCTTTAAATACCACGAGCACCTGAATGCCATTGTCAGTTTTGTGCAGGCAAAGAATATTTTTCCATCCTGCCATATAATAACATTTTCTTATCAGATTGGAAGAATTTAGCTGCTTTGGCTACACAAATGTGCAGTTACTGGAGTTGTCCTAATTCCATCTGGCAGCTGTTTTAGCACATGTAACTATCCTGTCTATGGATAGGGAGTCTTACAGTAATTTTTTGCCATGTGCTTACTGAGGCCAATGTCGCTCATCTCATGCATATCATTCACTACAAATAGGCTGAATTCTGTAATGTGTATGAAAAAGGTTGGTACTCTACTCTTTAATTAGTAGTGCTATCACAATTATTGAAATGAAGTCAGCCACTTCATGCCTAGTAGTCCAAGACCTACTGAAAACATTTGAAAATAATACAAGACCATGTTCCAAATACTAGACTTATAGTCTCATCTTTTGAGCCATGCATAATTTCCCCACCCCCCCCAAACTCCTCCCCAAATAAATCTAATAAAGTAGCTTGGAAAGCTAGTTTAAATATTGTTTGGATGAGCCGTTGGCATTCATTATTCATTTGGAAACTCCGTAATAGATTTTTTTTTTTTTTTAACCAGAAGGCAAAGTCCTGAATTTGACTGCATCCACATTTTTAATAATTATTTTATTGCATGTTCAGCTCTTAGAGTTTACAAACTGACACAGTCTCTTGATGGCTAAAAATATAGCAGCCATCTATTTCTTGGATTGGTGGGGGCAAGACATCTGCAAACACCACAATTTTACAATAGTTAGGAGAGGGCTATCTTTAGGAAAGGAGATTTACACATCTGATGGAGGTGGGGTGAAGGACTCTAAGGCTATGTCTACACTTGCTAAACTTAGTTCAAATTAGTTAGTTTGAACTAGCATGGCCACACTGGAAAGTTAGTTCGAATTAGCGATCCCCATTCATTTCAATGGCCGGTTAATTCGAACTAAGAAATTAGTTCGAATTAACATGGCCACATTGGTTAAGTCGAACTAGTTAGTTCGAATTAACCCCTTACTTCTGAAACCCTATTCGAACTTATTAGTTCAAATTAAGGAAGCCTTTAATTCGAACTAACTAAAGCCTAGTGTAGCCATGGCTTTAGTTAGTTCGAATTAAGCCTCCTTAATTCGAACTAACGTGCTAGTGTAGACATAGCCTAAATGTCTATGCTGAACAGAAGGGACTACTTTGAGGTCTCACTCATAAGATTCAATATATGGTAAATTGCAAAATACTATATTTATGTCCCTCAGGAGAATGAAGGGCTGTCATCCCTCCTGGGGTTTGAATCTAGGGTTCTAGAAAGTGCTGGTATTTGAAAATTGAGGCTAAAGTGTCTGGTATGTTACCTGAGTACAGGTAATCTGGTTCTGGATTCCCTATGCACTCCAAAATTTTTTTGGAAAGCAGGCTGTTGATCTAAAGATATGTATATTTTACTGACAGTACAAGTTATCATTTATTGTATAACAAACAAGGTGTTCAGTGGCATTTCTAAAAACTAACAACTTTATTTTGCATCAGCTTTTGTGGGATTGATACAAAAAATAAATTTTAGTCTTTAGAAGTGCCACTGAACTCCTTGTTTGTTTTGCTGAAATAGATTAACATGGCTACCCCTCTGGAAATTGTCAGCATTTATTGTATATGTGAACGGTGTACTTACAAAAACTATGTAATATCTTTTTTAAAAGAAAGGACGAGTTAATGTGACTT
Source organism: Pelusios castaneus (assembly GCA_007922175.1). Classification (NCBI taxonomy): domain Eukaryota; kingdom Metazoa; phylum Chordata; order Testudines; family Pelomedusidae; genus Pelusios; species Pelusios castaneus. The sequence continues at coordinate 7,365,878 of ML685789.1, forward strand.
ACTGATATCACTGTTGTGATGCAAAAGCTTTTTAAAAAAATGATTGTCCTGCAACTCAAAGAGATTTACATATGTTCCTGACACTAGAATACTTTAATTTTAATTATAGTTTTGTGTTTAAGGAAAAGCCTACTAATGTTATTGACTTTTGATCCTGAGTAGGCTTTCTTCATCGAGTGTATTTTTGAACAAGAATAACTTCAACATGTTGTTCAGATGGCAGTTTATCTGTATTAGCTAAAGTGTGATTTCCAGTGTGGACTACTCCTTCCTGGCATCAACCCATCCAGCATACAGACTCTTAAAAATAAATTTATAGCTGGGGAAGGCAGACTAGCATATCTGAGAGTGTGGAGGGCATATGTGAAACAAAACACATTAGTATTTTTCTATTTTCTTGCTTTGAAAGGCAACAGGTTTAGAGTAATGGGCAGCAAATTAGACATAAGTAATATAGCATGGTGACATTTTAAAAATCCAGTTCAGTTCCTGGGCTGCAGATACATAGAGATGTGAAGTTTCTGGAAGATGGGAGGCGATAATCCCTCTGAATAATCTCGGTGGCACCACATCTCAGATACTGCGTTCTAAATTTGTTAGTCTTTAAAAGTGCAGCAGAATTCCAAAGGGGTTTAGCAAAAACAAGGAACTTCTGTGGACTCGTCTTTCTCAGAAAGATATCGACAAATGGGGGAGATCAGAAGATGATAAAGATTGGGGGTGGGTGGGTAGGTATATATTTGAGCATGATTAGAAGATGTGTACAAATGGAATATACAATAACTGGAGAGAAGGTGTGTGTGTGAATATGATATTTATAGATGCACATCAGTGGTGGCGAGGAATGATTTAGGGTGATATATGAGGGTACAAATAAAAATATCTGTGATTGACGTGAAGGAAAAGCTTCTTGAAAATGAAGTCCGGGGCTTGACGAACCCTGGGCACCAGGTCATCTTGGTGCTTGGGGTTTGTAGTTTGGCGCCTAGCTCTGTTCTGGAAATGCAGTGGAGGAGTGCTCTCTGGGGACCACAAATAAAACTGCCGGCACCTTTACCGGTGCTGGGTGGATTTGGTGGCATTTTGGCTGGGGGGAAGCATCCCAGCTTTGCTCCTTGCTTTGAAGCTGGACACCTAGCTGGATGCCAATTTTGTCAAGTCCTGTGTCAGACTGACATATCTCTTGAAACAATATGTTAGAAATCCCTTGAACTACTTAAAATATTAGACAAAGCAGTAAAACTCCTATAGCAGGATACAAACCTGCATAGTTGGTAGGGTAGAGTAATAGGTATCTTCACTGTTCTAGTAAATAATAGAATGATGAAAATTAATCAGGTATTAACTATAACAGGATATCCATTGTGCTTGTTACGAATACATTAAAGTTGATGTTCTAAATGATGTCGAACAAAGTAATATAACAGGAAATAAGGGATCTGTCATGTCATAACTTTCAGGGTGAGTGCTAAGGTATGACAAAGGGTGGGTTGTAGTGGGAAATCAGATTTTGTATGGAAAAGCTTGGCAAACAAAGGGCAGCATTTCCTTGTCTGTAGTGATTGTTCATCTGTGTTCCTTGGAATATGATGATCTTGTGGTATGGCTTTTGAGTTAGAGCCTGACAGAAGGCCTTAATGCTACATTATGTTTAGTCTCTGGTCTAACAGCTCGAACTAGTTATTGGCAAACTTGCCTTTAGATATAGGGAAGCTTGAGAGAATTTGACTTATTTTTTTATTCTTAACAGATACCAATGTTTGTTCTTAAGCATTTTTAAAAGCTTATTTTTATCAATTTGAATATTCACAGTTGTAGGAAGTTATACAAATTAAATATTCTAAAATCAAACTAAATTCTCAAGCAGTATAGTTCTTGGGTTACCTATCTGTAAGCTTCTTGTTGATGGAAATATTTTTATTTGTCAGTTTTTTGTGTGTGGTGAAATCAACAACTCCCTCCCCCCAATCTAATCCTTCCAACTTTATGGAGAGGTTATGACTATTGTTGTCTAATGTGAAATGTGTACATGACAGAGCTCATATATTGAAGCTTGTGTTTATGTTCAAGAACCTGAAATTCTGGCTCCTTTTTCCTTCAGTGAGGGAAATTTTTCTTAAGAAAAAACTTGAGATTTTGCACAGCAGTTTAGCTGTCATGTAAATTAATTTTTCTTCCTACAGTTTTTCAAGTCAACTATCTGTAGATGCTGTCCCATTGTAGCAAATGAGAAGAAATACACCCTCCCAGGGTATGGGAATTTTGGGGAGTAATAGAATGTTTGCCAAATCCATGCACACTTTCCGGAAGTGTCTTTGGGCTTCAGGAACTAGTTTGAAGTGACTGTAGGTTTTAAACCAGATACTATTTGAAACAAACACAGATCTTAGTCATAAGCCTTGGTTTGAGCAAAGGCGTTAGCCTTTAAAACTAGTTCTAAAGTACATAGGTAGGAATGTTTGGAATTGGGTTAGGAGACAGCAGAATTAAACAGGTGTTCACATTACACGTACAGTAACAGGTCCTAGCTTGCTTAAACCAGGAGGTTTCTTGGGTATGTTTAAAGACTTTCCCTCCCTGCTAGACCTCAGATTTTCACATTTAACTGTCAGTTTCTGAACACATACCCTCATTACTGAATCTGATTTTATTTCATTAGCTAATAATGTTAATTACTATGTGTTTCTTGTGATAGGCTTAATTGATTAAAATGTTCCTTTTAGCTTTGTGCTCTCTGATTGAAAAGTTACATAGTTTGTCTGTTAAGTTACTTACTTTTCTGAACAAATTGAGACACTTCTTACTCTTATTATGGAATACTTAAGGAAAGATGTTAAACTTTTCTAGATAGTTCAGTTGTTGTTATGTAGCAGTTTGATCAAAAGTTAAACATGAATTTATCTCAGAGGTTCTTGTATATTTTTCCCTGGGACCCACTTTGAAAATATTTCAGGCTATGATGACCCCCTCAAAAAGTGATGACCCCCCCATGTTATGCCATACTTGCTTCTGAACGATTGCTGTGGACTATGCTGCCTTCAGAGCACTTGGCCAGAAGCGTATGCTCTTCAGCCACCCAGATCTGAAGGGCTCTGCTTGTCAGCCATGCATGGGGTGAACAGCCATGGCATGTGCAGGGGGGGCTGTCAGCTCATGACCACCCACCCATAATAACCTCATGACTCCTTGAGCGGTCCCTCCCTCAGTTTGAGAACCCCTGTTCTATCTAATGCAGAACTACAAATGTATTGCTTTTACTGAACAGGTAACACTGAATTAAAGTTCTAAATCATGGTACATCTGCACTGGTATTCTTCATGCATCTAGGACTGGGGGGAAGCAAAATGGGGTCAGATCCAGATGTCTGCTCTAGATAAACTTGCCCCTGGTGGTAGTTCTAGTATAGTAAGATGGTTCTAGATACCATCTAGACTAGTTATGAGCAGGACATGATGATTGGTGGCTGTCCTACACTAACATTCCTACTGTTGTTGGTGCTACCTGGCATCTTGTCTACAAGAGTGCCAACGCCTGTGACATTGAACTAATGTTGGTTATGGTAGGAATTAAAAAAGAAATGTTCCTACTTCCGTTGAGCTAAATCTCTAAGTATTTATTTAGAAGGCCACTTGTTGCACAAATATGAGGTGATTCCTAAAGTCACTACTTGTCTTAACTTTCTGTCAAGATGATTGCATCGCACTTTTCTCCAGTATACGTTAGCTCCTATTCATCCTTGCCAGCTCTGAGCAGTGTCGGTCCCTAACAAAAGCACTCTTGCCTTTCCCATTTAGTGGCTTGTTTGTTGCAAAGGCAAGTCAATGAGATGGCAAACTGAACTCTAGATGATAGGTCACATGACTGTGCTTGAAAAAGAAAATTCTTATCACTTGTGCTCCAGCCACCTGTCCCATGCTCCTTTTCCAAAATCTTGCTTGTTTAACCCTGCTTGCTGTTATGACTCAAATTACTATGTTTTTCAAAGTTGTTGATTGTTCAGATTTTTTGTTTGGCTTTTGTTCAGCCATGGGGTTGACTCAGTTTGCTTTTTGTGCAGTGAAACTTGTTTCCATGGACTTGAGTAGCTGCTTTTCTTTCTTAAAAATGTCTCTTTTGGCACTGGCTTCTGCCAGCTGCGAGATATCAAACATGAACACACATCCCCTTGTATCATGTGTGCAGTGAATGACATGGCAATAGAAATAGCAAACTGTATAAACCCGGTATAACTAGACTACGAAAGTACATGCAGAAAATAAAACTCCTCTAGAAATGTCAATTTTTTTAAGAGCGCTAAAACTCCGGGTACTTTCTTTCGTGCAGGCCTCTTCCTTTTTTCTGCCTTTCAAGAAAGGGTGCTGTTTCTCCCATAGCCAGTGGCACAAAGAAATACCTGGAAACTTGGGTAGTAATGTCTCTTCATACCAAATGCTGCTGTCACACATGAGTTGCAGTGCAGTAGCGCTGTTCTTACCATCAGTAGACCATCTGATGTTGTGTAAATGTGTGAGAACACATTTATGGTACTAGCAATTGGTGCTGGTACAAAACTGTGTAGGGTAAGTTAAGCACATCCTGCAATGATGCTGGTATTTGGCTTTAGTATTGTCTTCCGTGTCTCCCCTTCTCATAAAGCTTGGGCTTATGAAAACAAAAGTACTGATTCCAGTTGGTTCCTTAACAAATATATAGCCACACTACAGAGCTGTAAAGTGCCATGAAAGAACTGAGTGCACGTATGGTCTGGCATTCCCGTACATAAGATTCTCCATCCTGAAGATGCCTTTTGGATCTTTATGCTATTTGGTCTATAGGATTTGGTTACCAGTCTTGCAGTTCCACATCCTGTAAATGAGACCTAAAGTAATTAGAGAACAAGTATTGTCTTAATTTTAAGTTGTTCCACATTACCATGTAGATGTTGGGGTGAGAGAAGGAAGTGAAGTTTTGACCATGGAATATAGGATTTTGGGGAAGCTGAAGCTGGGGCTTTTGGTTTCAGGGGAGGAGGTCCGAGATTGTGGAGTTAAGCGCACCAGTGGAAGACTTAAACTAAAATAATCTGTGATATAACTAAGCATGCTGACTTTGAAATTTGCATGTTAACTCTGAAATAACATGAATGAGATGAATAGATTTGCTTATACCTCTTTAGAAATACTGTTTCAGGCTGCCAGAAAATTCAGGAAGACATTGCTGCTTTAGTTAATGTTACACTTGAAATGCTTCTCTACAGCCATTGTTTCTAACAAAAAAAAAAAGTGGGTGACTTGGATTCTAGACCAGAGTTCTGTAGCAAAGGGTGGTTTCTCCTAGATGTTCCATGGCTGCAGGATTGTGGGATACATAGGGTCCTGAGTACCAGCATGAATTATTTCGTGTATTTAAATTTTAAAAAAAAATCACCAGTTTTTCCATAATTTAAATCAACAAGCAGGAAATCTTGCTTTAAATCACTGGGTTTTTTTAAAAAACTGTTGTGCATTTGTACATCTTAGTTTCTTAACGAGAGGTTACTTCTTGCTGGTTACCAGTCTATAAGATGTGTTGATTTGCAACTAAATATAATCTTTATGCTAAACTTAATACTATTTTGTTAACAGGATGATATGTTATACCCTTTTTAAACAACTGTATAGCTTAGTATACGCTTATTCAGAGTGTTCATTTTAAAACTTTAGTATATTAAAAAGTACTTATTTACTAAATCTTGTTGTGTCAAACTCTGTTCTGAGGGCAAGTCAAATGCTGTTTTGTGCATTGTTAATCGAGTTTAATTATTTTATTAAAAGTACCTTAACTTTAATGGGCACAAGAAAAGTTTATCAAAACAAGTTTTATGTTTAAAACTGACTTATCTAAGCTGCTTAGATAAACTACTTTTTTGGTAGAAAGACAACAGAGTCCTGTGGCCCTTTTAAAGACTAACAGATT
>ML685789.1:7372211-7441017 GCA_007922175.1 Pelusios castaneus
TGGCTAGAGATTGGCTTGTTTCCAGCTGAGAAACTGAACAGGTGAGTGGGAAAGAATAAGTGAAGAGCACAAATAGTTGGTGCGAGAAACATTTTTTCAAAAAGGACAAAACACCCTTCTAAATATAGTAGTACTCTACAAACACTATTCATTCTGTAATCAATGCCAGGAACTGCCACTGGTTAGCTGTGGGATCATTGGCAGGAGGCAGGGTGATTCATGATGCCATCTAAGATGTTGGCCCTACAACACTTCATGAGCCCTGGTCTAGGAGCATGTGGGGTCCAGAATTCTGTCCACACTTCCTCCAGCAACTACCTGTAATTTCCTACCTCTCAGACTTGTTTAGTGAAACTACACTTCAACTTGTGAAGTAAGCTGATGTATTGTCCCTACTTGTAGGATTGATGAGGCACTTAATCTCAATGCCTCTGATTGCATGCCTGTGACAAAACTGGAAACCAGAGTCCAGACCTATGATTTTTTTGAAGCTCTTGTAAATGTTTAAATATGTTTAAAAAAAAATTGGGTGATTGTAATTAGCTTTCTATCATTTCTCTAAGATAATGTGTTCTGCAATGGTATGGTAACATCAGGCCCATATTACACAGGAGCTGGGTGACTTGCAGCAGAGGCTTAGGTTCAACCTAGAATCCAAAAGTTTGGATTCATGCATTGGATCTGTCTGATGCTTATTTGCCATGTGACTTTGGGCAAGTCACTTAGCCCCCTTCTTCCTCTACACAAAGAAAATGGATCTTGTTCACTCGCTGGAGCACTGAGAGGATTAATTGGGGTGATCAGTTCTGTGAAAAATTGCTGTTATCTGGCCACTTGCAGCATGGAAAAACAGCGTGGTTTGGAGCAGCTCTTCTATCTTAGATTTACTGCCGTCTACACAACCTGGAGAGGATGGGTGGCTCTCTTTATGAGAAGGGACAAGAAGGGCAATGGAATGTCTGAAATGTATTCTTCAGAGAGAAGCTGATTTAAAAGTGACAATTGGTACTGACAATAGCAATGATGCTGTCCCATCCTATTGGAGAGCATGGTCTGGTGGTCTAATCATCAGGTAATCGGAGCTGCCCCTTGGTTATACTAGGTGGGGCTCAGCAACCCAAAAGATAAGAGCCATTTAAAAAAAATCCCTCAGTAATCAAGTGTTTTGGGAGCTGCAGTGAATGTAACCTCCTTGGGGGGGGGGGTGCTGGGCCAGGGCACTTGCTGCAGGGTCCCTCAATAGCAGGGGCTGGGAGAGCCCAGAGCAACATGGGGGCAGCCAAAGAGCCGCATGTGGCTCCGGAGCCTCAGGTTGCAGACCCCTGTAGGCCCTGACAGAAGCTGACTAGAGTTCCGCTATCCTGGAACAAGGCCTCTATACAAGCTTTAGAATTCCACACCTAGGTGCTCTGAGTGCTTGCACTCACTACATTTATAGCATGTTCCTTATACTTAGAGACTGACAGTCCAAGTTAAATGTGGTGTCCTGGAACTCCTCCTCAAAGTTGATATGCTGAATTTCATTTAGCTTAGTGAAAAAACTCTTTGTATGAGGTCTTAAAACTGGATTTCTGTTCATTGTATGTGGACACTAAGTACACCCAAGAAATCTTGTAAGACTGAGGGCTTGTTCTGATGTCACTCTGTAAAACTGGACTCTCCTATCTGTGCACACCCTTGTGCAAGAAGTACATTGGTTGCTGCTCTGTGTGTAAAATGTTCTTGGCTGTAAGTTGTTAAATTCAGTACTTCTACAGCAGTGGTTTTCAAAGTATGGGTCGGGACCCAGTACTGAGTAGCAGATCTCCTGGCTGCCACTGCCGAAAGAGGAAGGCATTGCTCAAAGGTGAAGTCATTGGGTTGTTGAAAAAAAATCATTTATGACAACTGGATCCGGAGGGTGGTGGGAATTAAACCACTGTTCTACAGTGTACTTCACTGGGATAAGTATATTGGGACAGCTGTATTTAGTAGGATGGCCCCAAGAAAATGACATGACCTCTTTTAAGTAGCCTATGCTGCTCACGAAGACAGTACTATAAATACAGTGAGTGCAAAGTACTCAGAGTAAGTAGATGTGGAATTCTAAGCTTGCGTGGTGGTCTGCTTCCCCACTCACCCCAAGGGAAGCTGAACTCTACTGATCATCTGTCAGGGCTTAGTATGACCATAACTTCCAGCATTAGTGGAGGCAATGCTCTGTCAGGCTGCTGTGTTCCCTGGGGACTATAGTACTCCTGTTTTCTCCTTTCTTCCTTCTTTAAAAAAAATAAATAAAACCAAATCATGATCAAAAAGTCAATAAATAAGCAGTATATTCTCCTTTTAACACTAAAGTGTACAATTAAGAACATGAAAATATTAAATTCTAATAGCTTTGATGTATATAGGTACAGTATACTCTCCTAGATAGCAAAAAAGTTCCAAGTCAGTAAAGGCTCTGTTTAGTTGCAAATCTACCCATTTTTAATCATTATTAGCTGATAAGAATGCACCTTTCTTTAGAAAATAACTGGAGGACACATTAAAAAGTTTACTATAATCAAATATTTAAATCTAGGCTGTCCACTTCATGATTTTAAATCCTTATTTTAATAGCTAAGCAACCCACCCTGGGTCCTGAGTGAACCTGACTTCAATCTAAAACCATTTAAGAATGCTGGCTTAATCTGATGCATTGTTGTCAGGATACACCAATAAATACTGTTACCTGTGTAACTAGGGAATCTGTTTTAATGCAGAGTTGGCAAATTGTATTCTCCTCCACTCTTGATACCATGTTAAATCATGATCTGAGGGCTTGGGTAGCAGACTGAATTGCAGATTGTAAGTCCTCCATTGGTAGCATTGGCTGAAGAGATAAAGCGGGGAACAGTCTGTATAGTGAATTCCCAGCGGGGTAGCCATGTTAGTCTGTGTGCAGCAAAAACACAGATTTCTTTGGGCATAAGCTTTCATGGGCTATAACCACTTCGTCAGATGCACTTCCTATGTTGGGCTTCTACATCAGTAAGGAATCCATGAACAATCCTAATCCTTGAACTGAGCAGCCTTTAACCAGAGAAGACTGCACACTCCAAGTACTTTCTTCTGCCTGCCAGTATACAGCATATTCTGACTCTTGTCTGGTTTTCTCCCTCTTCTTTCTGCACCCCCCTCACCCCCATCACAAGTTTGATCTCTCAAAACTTCTACCAACTAACTGAATCCCAGTTGTCTAGTCACACCTATTGACTAACTCCTCAAAACACTTGTGGTTTTTTTTTTTTTTCCATTTTTTTTTCCAAGAAAAAAGGACATTTTCTTCAACTCTCTTCTTCCATCCTCTCTCATAAATGAAGTCTCATCTGTGCACTTCTAACAATTTCACTCCAAGTGATCCTGGCTCCCACACCTACGTCCATCTGTTCCCTTGCATTTCTCCTTAACATCTCACCTTCTCATGGCTCTTCCTGCACAATAGACACATGCTCTAGTTGCTTCAATTGAAGCAGAAAAAAAACACCACCCTGGATCCTTCTTGCCTTCATCTATTTCATGTCTCCTTTTTCATCTCCATGCATATTAACTGCACTGTTTGCATTGCTCTCTGCAATTCCTCTTCTTTCTGGCTTCCACCCCTTGTACTCCACTGATGCTTCTCTCTCTAAAATGGCTTCTTCCTAGCCAATGCTCAGTCAGCTGCCTTCACCTGTTAACCATGCTTTTTCTTAAAACTGCCCTCTGTTGACTTCCAGTACTTTGCCCTCTCTAAATATTCCTTCAGCATGTCAATCAGAGAATCCTCTTCATCTCTTGCAGCTCTGTGGAGGTCTACAGGGCTCTGTTCCTCTCCCTCATCTAGAGTGACTACATAGCAAGTGTAAAAAAATTAGGACAAGGGGTAGAGGTAATGGGCACCTATAGAAGAGAGAGTCCCAAACATCAAGACTCGTCCTGTAAAATCAGGGCATCTGGTCACCCTGCCCTCTACCCACATGGGTAATCTAATCTGCAACCAAATTCAGTACAGTCTCTCTGATGAGACTGTAATGATCTACTTTTCTACTCCATACCTATTTTCTTCTGCACAAACTAAAACATTGTCTCTTTTTTTGGTCTGACATGTCCTTGTGGATATCTAAGCAGTCACTCATGCTAAACCTGTCTAAAATTGAGCTCTTGATTTCCACCCCATCCTATGCCCTTTCCATTACCTTGTTTCTCAATCACTCTGGATATTGCCATACTACCTTTGACTAGGTCCTATTATCCAGTTTATCTGAGTCTTGCAAAATTTTTTTTCTGCTGTAGCCCAAAGCTAACCTGTTTGCTTGCATATATTCACTTATCTTTTTTACAGAGTTGAGATAATTTATTATAGATTATAGACTTATTGTAGATTCATACTTTGTATTAAAGCTTTTAATAAACACTATCTTGCACGCTTGTGTAGAAATTATACTGGGCCTGTATGAGACAGCTAAAGGCATAGGTGTTTATAAGTTAGCTTAAGATAGAATAGTATACTTGTTTGTGCATTGAGTAGTGATGTGAAAAATCCAGGAATTCTGTTTTGATCATGAACATTGGCCTACATCAGTCAGGAGACATCAAAACAAGAAGGGAGTTACTGAGTCTGGGCCATTAAATAATCTGTACGAGTACACTCCAAAACCCACAGTAATATCTAGAAATAATAGATGGGAAGATAAAGGAATATTCTGGAAGGATGGCATGCGTCAATTATATGCATAAACTTGCCAGCCGTTGGAGTGAAAAACTATATTTAGGTATAGAAGGAGGATCCAAATTAATCCATACTGTACAGGACATAAAAGGGACAGACCCTGTTGCTGGGGAAACACAAGCTCAGTTCATCTCTTTCTATTTTCCACTAGTTTGTTGTTTTGACTATTTTGAGCACTCAAGATCTGTCTTTGTACCAGGGCTTGACATATCCTGGGTGCCAGGTCACCATGGTGTCCAGAAATTTGACTATGGCACCTAGCTGCCCTGAAGAATTTTAGGAAGCAGAATGCTCCCTGGAGCCATAATTTAAAAGAAAAGAAAAAGCCGCTGACTCCTGAAGGGAGATCATAAAGGAAAACCATAGGGGTGCGCGCGCGCACGCGCTCTCTCTCTGGTCAGGAGTGATGAAAATTTTGGCCTTCAAATGTGTCAAGCATCTTGATTCAGTTTTTGTTTCCTAATAAACTCAGAGCTGGATAGTCAGGTGGCTTGTAGAGTAGCTACTGCATTGTATGTGAAGCCTTTGAATCTGCCTTCCAACTCCTTATTCCTCAGGTGCCATGAGTTGAATATGTTCCTTTACTCATGTAACTGTCACGAACTTACGGCCCTTTGCCATCATGCGAGTGGAAGGAAAGAGGTCTGAGTCTCACAGAAAGGGTGAGAGGTGGTGTCCAGAGGGCATTTAAGGAAGGAGGTAGAAGAGAACATGTACACTAAAACAAATGAGTTCTGTGGCACTTTTAAAGACTAACAAATTTATTTATCACATGAGCTTTCTGACAAAGTGGGATTTTCTCCCATGAAAGCTCATGCTTTCTAATAAAGTTAGTCTTTAAAAGTGCCCCAGAACTCCTTGTTTTTGCTGACCTAGACTAACACGGCTACCCCTTTAGAACATATGTACGCTAGACAATAAGAATGCTTGGGAATAGGTCTCCCTACTGCCTGATGGAGGTAATGTATAGACTCCTCTCAGATGTCATCTTCTGCATATGAGCGCTCAATTGTCTGTCTCTGGCAGGTGTAGGATCACTATTTCTGCCTGGGGCAAGAGGCCTGAAAAATGGAGAAAATGGAGTAGGACTTTGAAGTTTGAACATATGGTGGGTGCTGCAGAAACAGCTGCAAGTGAGCAATCACTTTTGGTCCCACACATAAAAAAATATGAATGACGCTTCAGCTTAGTACAAACTCTAGCTACTCGCAAGTGTGCAGCTGCCATTACAACTCAGTAACCTGCAATGAGTCAGTCCCTCTGGAGAAGGTACAGGCCATGGCTGATATCTATGCGAGTTTGAGAATTGGGAAGGACTTGCATTACCAGGCTCTTACACCCAAAAGACTTGAGTGATAGGTGGGTTCCTCCATTGTCATTTAGGTGGTTAGAGGACTAGGAGGCAAAACACTACAGTAAGGCCACCAGCTTCATCCACTACTCTATTCTGCTATAAGGAAGTCCAGACAAAATAAGGAAGCATCTCTTGCCAAAAGCTTCTGGCTTTAGGGTGTTATGTTTTCCTGCTCACTTTCCCTTCCCCCTCCCCCTGAATGTGCCTCTCCACCTAAGGTACTAGAGATCCTGGAACCATTAGTCCCTAATCTCCATTCAATCTGCAGCCCCTACACTATTCTTTATCCTCTAATTTGAGCCCCACTTGTAGCAACAGTCTCTACTCTAAATTCCACAGCAGGTGGCAGCTGTTCCTGCCCTTATCCCTATCCTGTTTAACAAGAGATAATACCTCCTCTAAACAGATTTATTTTGGATTGAGCATAAAAAAGGTAGTCTCCATTCTTGGGTTCTCTATGTGACTCTCTCTCTACCAGGCTAGAAACAAGTCTGAAGGCAAAATGGCATCGCCTGTGCTTTTTCTCAGACTTAAGCAAGGTGGGGGGAGGGGGGAATCTTTCTAGTGGGAAGTAGTAAAACCTGGTACTTGAGGCTCACTTGTGTGATATTTTGTGTCCCTTATCCCCTTCATGGATTAGGGCAATTGTTTTGTGCTTTGTACTTTTGAAACTTTAAGGTTTCTGCTTTGCTTGGTTGTGAGGTGGAGAGAACTGGCTTTGAAGTTGTTCCTTTTGGGCATTTGGGCTTGGGAATAGCCAGTGGTGTGCCTTAAGAAGGGATCAGGAGTTAAACTACAGGAAGATGCTCCATTTTCACCTTTTTAGTAGATGATGATAGGTGAAAGGTAGAGCTCTGCAAATCCATGGAGATCCGCATTATGTACGCAGATGGATGCAGGTATCTGTGGACCATTTCTTGTGGATGTGGATCCACATATTTGTATCTGCTTCAAAGCTGTATGGAGACAAGAAAATGTTTCCATTCACAAAAACTACTGGTTTTAGAAGCGGAGTGCTTTTTATGTATGTCTTTTTTTTTAAGTTAAGGTGAAAAGTTACTACTTGGTAGTTTCAGATTGGCTTTGTTTTTTATACTTCTTTTAAGAGAAGCAATCTCTCAATACAGTTGATCAAACATAACTAACGTTAAAGATGTACTAGGATCCCTGTAATACTCATATATAATGGGTAGATTGCATACAGGATAGAGTTAAGATTTTTAGAATATGTAATCTTGCACTTCATACAAATTTAAGGGCGAGTAATGTAAGTGCTACAAAACTTCTTTCCTAAACTACTGTTCACTTAAAATGAAACATTTAGAAGTATGTAACCTTCCTTGGTGTCTTGTGGACAGAGGCAACCTCAACTGCTTGGTTGTTTTTGTTAAAAAATAAATAAATAAAAGAAAATCCCAGAGAATTCTGAGGATGTTTCCCTGTAATGATTAATACTGCTTGCTTTAGTGACTAAAATAATGACCGCCTCCCACCCCCACTGCATTTTCCTTTCACTGTAGAGCCATCACAGTTGGGAGAAAGAGGCCAGGTCTACAATACAGTATAGCTACGTTGTTCAGAGGAGTGAAAAATCCACATCCCAAGCGAAGTAGTTGTACCAACCTAATCCTCCAGAAGATAACACTGTCAGCAGGAGCGCTGCTTCTGTCGACATAGTTAATCCAGCTCCCCAAGAGACAGTAGCTATGCCCTTGGGAGAAGCTCTCCTGTTGCTGTAATAACATCTTCTGTAAAGTGCTATATTGGTGCAGCTGTAGGGCTGTATATGAAGAAAAGCCCTTAGTTGGGAGTATATTGTCTTTGCCAAAATGGAACATAATAAGTGATTGTTAACGTGTGGTTGTTACGTATGTGCAGACCTATTGCACACAACAAAACTGCACAGGTGTCAGGCATAATTTAACCTGTTGAAATTTTTATTTGTGGCTTTGTTTGTTTGAAAGGGAGTTCTGGGTTTGATTGTCACTGGGAGTTTGGGGGGTTGGGGAGGAAGGAAGAGGGGTGTCTGCAATTCTTTTTCTGTATGCCGACTACTTTACATGGATTATCTAGATATTGTTGAGAGAATACATGTGGAACCTTGCAATACCATTTTCTGGGTTATTCAGTTAAAAAAAATTCTAAAATTAATAACTTCAGACTTCGGTGCCTGAGGACAATTTTTCTAGTTGATCACCTGTCAGCTTATTAACAATTTACTGCAAGCTAACAGTCCAATTTGACCTGCATTTATATTGTTAGTAGCAACATTGTAAAGGAGGACTTGCCTTGAATGTCTACTTGAATAATTAAATGTGATATCAAAACTGGCCTTTCATCTGCATCTATGAAACCTAAATGAACCCAATTCAATTATTGAAATTAGATGCTCAATACTGTGAGCACAGTGAATTGTGTGGTGGTGTATCTGCATATTTTGCTGTTGTCATTTAGTTGGCAGTTTACTGAAGTGTTTGTAAGTTGGTTTTTTGTTTTTCGTTTTTTTTGTTATGGTTTTTGCTTTTTTTAAGGAAAGTCTTGAGCTGCAGAATTAACTTGGTACAGTAATATGTTTCTGTGCTGCAGGGCTGATTTAACCTAAGTTAACATGTTTTTGATCCGTCTTCCCATGGCACTTAAGGCTTATTCTAATATTAAAGATGCTTGCATCATAAATATCTATAACTTATGTTTTTAAAATGGCTTTTCCATGTTGACACTAAAAAGACTTTGTCTACCTTCTTCAACTATTTCTCAAGATCAGTTTTTGCCCCTGTATTAATTAGACTGAGTGACTGAGAGTTCGGACACCTGCCATTGCTGACTGGAAATGGGTGCTCCTGTTTCTATGACAGTAGAACTAATTAAGGATTTAAAAAGAAGTCTAGTAATTTGGGGGTTAGCAATACTCTTACAATGGTTGGTTCCAGTTGCAACTGCTCAACCACAGTGTTAAGCACAGTAATTGGGAAGGGAAAGGCATTTCACTTGATATGAAGTTCCCCTTTTTTTCATGCTAGGCCATAAAATTGTTGGTGTTCCCCCAAATATCCCCTGTACACTTCATCAATGACGAGAAAAAATTTGTCACACTTCCTGTATGGCTTATGTCCACCAGCTGGAGAAAGGAAACCATGTGTTGCTTAGTATAGCCTAAAGTGAAATTAGTCCTTTAAAATAATCTTTCCATTCTCTTAACTTGTAAAGAGGTTTACTTTAGAGATTGTGGCCTTCTAGGAAGCAATAGTACCACTGTATACTTGATGGCAGAATGAAGTGGCCCAATTGCTAACCATGCTCTTGAGTCAGCCTTGGTCACGGTGATAATTGTAAAGCTCTGCTGGCAACTTGCTAGCATCAGTTAAAACTAGCTCTGTTTGGCTCTCAATCAGAAACCAAATAGTTCTATCAGCAGTAAGTAGACACTGCTTGCGTAGGCCAATGGTAATCATAATTCGCAGCTGAGGCTTTAAACTGGTGGTAATTGTTGGGTTTGTAAGCTCCCCTTGGATACCAGACCTTGTCCAGGAGCAATACTGGTGAAACTTCATGGCACTACCCTGTAGTGTCTGCCAGCTCTGCATTTGGTACTTGGTGTTGATTACTATACCCTACTAGCCAATTTGCTTACCTGTGCACTTATCAAAAGTGTAAAAGAATGTAGGGTCCCCAGGATCTTTTCTGGCCTTTCATAAATGGAGCCTTGCTGGCAGTTCAAAACAAGCACTGTTTTTTAGTCTCTGTCAAAGATTACCACTGCAACTGCAGGTAAAGGGGAAGGTCAGTTGTGAGGTCAAGTTCTGTCTGATAGACATGCATAAAGCCAGCAGTCAGGCATAGTCACTCTTCAGGCTTATCTTTGCATAGTATATCTCATCTGAGGCATATTTCTGGTGGGTATTCTTTGGTCCACCTGAGGCACATTACATTAGTAGTAGCAGTGGTCCACTGGCTGCAAACACAGATCAGTGGTAGTTAGACACTTAAATTGATCTGAGGATCTGGATCTTAATGTTTTTGTCTGAGGATGTCTAAGCACTTCAGTGTAAATACTAAGATGGGAAGACTAACAGATTGACTTGTTCAATGGCATGCAGCGATTGAGAAATAATTGTATCAGAGCCCAGGTTTCCAGACTCTGTCCCGTACAAAAACTGCTAGAACATACCTTTATTACTGCCCTTCTTGTGGTGTCTGGCCTCTTGAAATGTGATCACCACCCATAATTGTTCCAGAGGCAGAAGGACTTTTGGGTGCTAGACTTGCCAAATGTCTTCAAATGATGTGTGGTGAGGTGTGCTTGAAGCGTTATGGACTGTACTTCCAAGTCCATTAAGGATCTTGTACTTGAAAGCAAAATGGCTATGAACCAATACTTTTCTATTTAAGCCATGAATAATCCCAGTCTGATATTCTTGCTATATAAAGAAGGCAGGACTGTGAAACTTTGACTAATAATGACTCAGTTGAAATAAAACCTACTTGAACACAAAACCTTAGCAATTCATGTGAGGTATGTGATATCTATAATTATAGACGTTAAATCAGTGCCCTGCTAATTAACAAAGGAATAGAGGTATGACGTGTGTTCTTGTTATTGTAGGTTTAAAGAAGAAAGCTAAGCTGTGCTTTGTAGGCACCTAAATAAGGGAAGAACTCTTACTGTACTACCTGTGTAGGGCTTCTTTTTGAAAAGATAAAAGGAGTTTAAAAAACCTGTTGTTTAAGATTACTGAACAGTAACCCTGTTTTTTAAACTCCAGAAATGTGCCACATACTGAAAAATACCAGCACACATTTGTACTTTGGAGGTAGTAAATATTTTCTTGCAGGGTGGAATCTCTCTGGATAGATTGGTTTAGGGATCCATGTATGGTGCAACAGCATGAAGGACAGAATGAGCTTAAAGGTCATATTGGAGTTGGGAGTAGATAGTAGCTGCCATGTAGGCCTTCGTTAGAGTGGAGCTCCACTTCTCTGGGCATGAATAGCTTTGTATGGCATCTGCCTTTTCCTATTGCATGTCTGATAAGCTTTATGGAATAGAACTTTCTCTTTGGTGGCCAGTCTTTTCAGTTTGAGAGCCAAAATATGTTGGCTGTGATCCTGATACTTCTGAAATACCTTCAGTTAAAAATTCCTACGTAAAAGATTATTTGCAATTTGTAGTGATGGTGTAAGCCATGTTGGTTGCAGGGTATGTAAAAGACAAGCGAGGGGAGGTAGTACCGTTTTAAACTTTTTTCTTTTACAGCCAGAAATTAGCCCAATTAAAAAAAAAAAAAATTTAGAGCTCTTCAAGAAATTGGTCTGTGGAGCTCGAAAGTTTCTCATTCACCAAAGATATTACCTCACCCTCCTTGTTGTCTATATAAAATAGACAGAAGGATTGTTTCAGGAATTGTTACCTCCTACATCAGATGCCAGAATCATGTTCCAACCTCAGCATTGTCTCTCTTCCTAGCAGAAATTTGGGCCCTTGAAAGTTGGTTTCTGGTGAAGGAGTAATCACCCTGGGGGCGGGGAATGGCACCCCCAGAGTTGGCAACACTGATCCCTTACTAGTGTTTGACACAAATGTATTCCATGTCTCCTGGGATCTTGCAGTCTAGGTCTCCAGCAGCCTTGCCTGTCTAGTTCAGTGGTTTTCAAACTTTTTTCTCTGGACCCAGTTGAAAAAAAAAAAAAAAAATTCCTGTGACCCAAGAATTACAATTACATCTTTTCAGTAATATATTCCAGTCTAGTAATGGTGGCAGGAGGGGGTGCTGCGATCCAGGACCTGAGGGTCCGTGACCCTGTATTGGGTCCCGACCCATAGTTTGAAAACTATTGCTGTAGTTGACGTTGGAATCTTATGCGTTTTCATTTCACTAGATTTTTCCTATAGGGAGAATTTTTACTCTGGGTGCAAGTAGATAGTGATAAGAAATGCCTGTTGACAAAATATACTTTCAGTGCACACGCAGCATTAATCCTGTACCTCACAATCTTATACAGTCTCTCTCATGAAGAATAGTTTGCATCTGGTTTTTTATTTTGTTTTTGTTTCTTTCCTCCCAGCAGAAGGGGAGCACTTGAGACAGGAGAGCACTTGTGAAGGGAAACATGTACATTAATTGATTCCTTTGCCACATCTGCCAAGTCACAGTGTAAGATTAGTTGGCATCAGACTATGTTGCTGGTGCTTTTGAAGAAACTGGTGTGGTGGTTCTTTTGCTGGGTATCTCTTCTATTGTGAGCCAGGCAACAGTGTAGGCATTCAGGCCTAAACCTACTCCCCATCTGAGTTTTATAGACATGCTCTCTGGTGTGCTGCAGCTGCACTAACAGCCAAGAATATCTAGCATCAGTCTTCTGCTAGCCTAGGCTTCTGATCACATTGCAATGCAGTATGGAAATCTACATCTCACAAATCCTGGGGGTAGCGGTGATACCCTAGGAAAGAGAGGGCAAAAGCATATGCGGCCGCTGGGAACGCTAATATGTTGTAACGGATCAGAGTCAGATCCACAAGGACTAATGTTGGAAAGACACGCATGACTCTACCTTTTGATAATCTCTAGATAGTACTGGTTTTGGGTATCTGCTATTCCAAGGTCTTTGACTAATATGAAAACACCCCAGCTTTTAAAGTAATTTCAGTGGTTGTGCCAAGTGCTGAATTATGCTTCTGCAGTCAAAACTTGAGCTTAAAAAAACTCCCTTAAACTATCTCTACTTCTAGTATTTCTTTTAACAGATACTACAGTCCAAGTGGTGACTCAAAGTTGTTGATACTTTGGATCTTATCTAGTTTTCTTGCTCCCCTTCTAGTTTCATACAAGTAATGCTCTGTTCTTTGTTGCAGTTGTTTTGCCTGCAAATCTTTTTTATTTGTATTTTTTTTTTTTTTTTTTTTTTTAAATTATGGATGGAATCAAGTAATATAGGCTTGTTGGCCACAGTTCAGTTACCGGCTTGTCTACATAAACATAAAATAGCATAGATTGGCACAGTATGAGGTTGTCCTCTTTCTCTGCTTAGGAACTGAACAGGCATGAAGCTTGAAATACCTTTCTTTTGAAGAAGATTGGCAGGGCAATATGGGGTTTTTCACTTTGAAGCCATTGGCAAAGCAGGGTTTAGAAATTCACAAGATGGTGAGAATGTTGTATGCTTCCCAAGACTAAGAAGTATAAAGCCATCTTATGCTTGAGTTTAGCATAAGATAACCTTCTCTGTACTAAATGTAAATCCTGTGCTCCAAACATTTAAAAAAAAATAAAAAAAAAAAAATCAGATTTCATCATATCTGAACAAGAATTTTTGACTAATGGCTGGATGTTGAATAGTTATGAGAGTCACACATATGCAGAAGTTAGAGAAATCTAAGTACAGTGTCTCATTTTAAACTCCTATACTTGTAAAGCATCTGTATTCCCACTTTAATCTTATGCATCCTTTTTTACCAAAATTAGCTGCAATGCAACCTTCTTCCTCCCTTCCTCCATAAAGATATGTACAATTTCTTCAACATTGGTTTACAGTGTCGCCTTAATAGTGTGTGGAGATAAGAGTACATTTCTCCCTAAATATATTTACAAATGCTTATCTTAGCTCTTTCTATGAAAGCATCACAAAAAGTTTAATATAGGCTGTCATGTTGACTAAAGTTAACTGTTATATTCTGAGCAGTAATGAGGTTATTCTTTGAGTGTCACTTGACATGGAACAAACTTAAGAGTTCCATTCCATGAAGATGTTTTTCTTAGATGTAGTGTATTATTGGAGGTAAACATGTAGTATCTTAAGGAGCCCTCCATCCGTTTCTGTGTCTGATGTGACTGTATTGATTCTTTCCTTACAGTGAATGGTAGTGTCTAGAAAGGGTATGTCCCTTCAGGAGAGAGGTGCCAATGTCCAACCGGCCTAATAACAATCCAGGGGGGTCACTGCGACGTTCACAGAGGAACACTGCCGGGGCCCAACCACAAGACGACACAGTAGGAGGAAGGTATGATCACTATTATCTATACGCGTTTAGAATTTCCACAAAAGGTATATTTAGTATGTAAATGCAGCATGTCTTAAGTTATTAAAGTAATCTTTCTTCAAATTCTGTAGTCCGAATAACTAGAATCGCTATGACTCTATGAATGTCCCCTCCCACCCACCTCAAATTATGGTTACAATGGCATTGTAAATCGAAATGATCAGGTGAAGTGACCTATATAATCTGGTTTATATATAATTTTCCAACTAGTATGACATCTAGACATAGTGGTTCTAATGTGAAAATATATAATTGTTCTCCTGAGCCCCAAAGTCCACAAATGATTGTAAACTTCCAACCCCCCCCCATAATCCATCCAGAGTACCCCTGAAAAGGAATTTATTTACATAGCCCCTCACAGCTGTGCATACAAGTTCAGGTTAATTGATATCTTTCAGTGAGACACGTGACAGACATTTTTCTCTCTTAGCAAGAGAAAATAATTGGTTGTACTGTGTCAAAGGATTTTGTTGTGTGATGAAGCCTAGCTGGTCTCAAATTAGATATTTGGCCTCTATTAGTTTCTCAGAATACCTTTTTGTATTTAAGAGATGACTACACAAAACTGAGTAAGAAGATAACTGCTGCTTTGTGCTGAGCACCCAGGAAGAGTGTTTTTTGGTAGTCAAGGAGGCATTTGGCTATATTTTGGTCCACTAACACAAGATTTGATTTATCTAACAGTGTAAAGGGCAGTGAGGCTTCATCTATCCCTCAGTTCCCTTGCATCCTCAATGACAGTAAGATGGAACAAGCAGTGTCTGCCCATTGTCCATAGCAGGATTCACTTCTTGAAGGAAGTAAACCCTTTTATTCATGTTTTGAAAAAAGAAAAAAATCAATTTTCCTCAGCTCGTATTCCACTATGGTGGCCTAAATTGTGGATTCAAAGCACTCAATTTTCAAACCATGCCTGTCCTGCAACATCCTCATTCCAACTTTCATTCACATCTGAGCATGCTCATGGCAGGAGATTTGAAAAAGCTGCAGCCTGGCTGCACCTCCGAGGCATCTGTGGGCCAGATTCCAGCCCCTGATGGGCCAGATTCTGGCCCGAGGTTGCCCCTGCTGGCACATCTGGGGTCAGCCGGGGAAAGGAGTAGATCTTGTTTCCTCTGCTGACCCAGGCCCCCAGCTGGGCGGCAGGGCTGGCCAGGGAAAAAGAGGTGTCAGTACACTGTATCGGTGTATACCGGCAGAAAAAAAGCCGTGAGTAAGGCACTTCTAACCTCAAGGAACAAGAACCTGTCTCCAAGATAGAATTGGTCTCAAGTCTCAGTCAGCCAGGGCCCTTCTCAGCACCGCACAATGTCCGAGGTTGATGCTCACATCCATGGCATGTTACACAAGGATTTGGAGCAGTTGTAAACCATCTTACTGGTAACCACCCAGACACCAAAGATGACCAGTTTTTGTTTCCTCACCAATGCAGGAGAGCTGAAGATCAGGCTGTATAGACTTCCCAAACATTTCCCTCTTCCACTCTAAGGTTGTGAGTTGGAGCACTAAGCTCAAGTGACGTTTTCTCAATCTGTGACTCCATAGTCAGCATCTACACCTGACAGTTCTGGTGACCGTCAACAATAGTACCAGTTCTGACATCAGCATGGCTAATAGAAATCCCAATAGTACTGACTCCCCCCAGTGTATGAAGAGGTTGCTATGTCTCTGGCACTGATGTCATAGTTCTGGCCACTTGGTACCGCTGTCACCCTGAACTTCTACGTCACCTCTTAAAAAAGTTTACTCCTCATCTCCTTCCTATTACCCGGTTCATTAGTGGTTTCTCCAGTCCATAAGAAGATCTCAGTTTGAAAGCCACCCAAAAAATGACCTTTTAGAAGAGGCTTCCTGGTCAACAACATTCCAGCTATAAATGTATCAGATTATTAGGGCTTGTTTACAAAGTACTCTATCCATGTTGATAACTCCACCTCCTTCCTAGCCAAAGTTCTTCAGGAATCCAGAGGAGTATTGAAAACAATCAGTGCCAAATATTTATTTAGTGGGTTTGGTTTTTTTGGTAGCAAATTCTCTGCAGGCAGCCATGGATGTATCAAACAGTGGCTAGGTCTGTGGCCATTGCAGTAACTATGCACGAGCTTCATGGTGAAAAATCTGGCATCCCTAAGTACAAAGAACAATTGATGATCCTACCCTGGAAGAATACAGACATTCAGCACACGCACTGTGACCATATGTTACATTTCTTAAAAGAATGTACAGAGCTACATGTAACTCACTGCCTACCTTTGCCTGAATCCCAAATTACATATTTCCTAGATATCAAGGGAAAACCAGAGAACAGACTCCCGCCTGCACTCAGCAACTGTTTTCTGAGTATTTACCCAGAAAAAAGCTGTCATTCTCTAGTGACCATTGTCTTCAGTTGCTGGTCAGTCTTTGTTTCCAGACAGGAACATTTGATGCAAGAGTCGCATTCTGATTAGACAAGAGCCATCACCAAACCAATGCTGGATTGCTGGCTTTTTCAGACTTGGAGTACAATGTTGACTGACAGTTTCCTGTACTGATATATCTCCTATGGCTAATTCATCCAATTTCAGTCCTTTCCTCTACCCACTCCTCTTGCCTGTCACTTTTCAGGAGCCCTTCTTATGAGCAACCTAAAAGAAATGGCTTCTCTTTTTGGCCTGGAAGCCATAAAGGAGATTCTTTAGAAGTTCAGGGGGAATTGCTGCTTGTTGTTCTACTGGCACTTTTTTATTCTGCAGAAAAATGGGTGTCTTTGTGCTACCCTAGACCTAAGGAGACTGCATATTGAACAAATATAAATGCATTTTCAGACTGAGGCAAGTTTTGCCACCCTGAATTATCTCTTTAGGTTCAAGACTGGCTTGTGGCTCTCTTCCTCAAAGACACATACTCCCTGTGTCTCAGGTGAATTGGGATATGGAGGTATCTTTGATTCTTGGTAAGAATCAATTGCTGTCAATATAAGGTTCTACCATTTGGTCTTTCCACAACCCTGAGATATGAAAGAAATGCCTGGCTATGGTAGCTACATATTTGAGGAGAAAGGGCATTCATGTATACTTTATCCTATTTTGGCTGATCAGAGGCAGACTGTATTAGGAAATCACCACCGCCCTGATGTGTCTTTCACCTCTTAAACTGATGGACATCAAGGTGGTTTACAGAAGTCTCTCAAATGATGGTTCATAGGAGCCATTATCAACTCCAAATTTACAAAAGCATGTCTTCCCAAGAACAGTCTTCACTTTGTTCAGTTAATAATTAAAAGGAATCCATCAACCACAGTAAGAACCTGCTTCAAATTTCTCTACCATATCAGACTTGCATGTGTATAACATAGGTAGCTAAAGTTGATCTACATTCATTACATGGCAGGCTGAATTCAGTGTACTTCCCTCTGAAGTATCAATGAGTATAAATCAGGGGTCCCTAACCCCTGGTGTGTAGGACAAATGTAGCCCATGGGGCTCTTTCAGTTGGCCTGCAGCTGTCCAAGAGGCGCCCGCCGCTCTTCCCTATGCCCCCGATCCTGGTGCTCAGCCAGCTGGGAGGTGGGCTAAGGCCTCTGCCCCCCCCACCCCATGGCGTGCAGTTGGGAACCGGGCCGCAGCCCTGCTTCCCCCCCTCCCTGGGACCCAGGATGTGGCCACCAGCCCCCACCTCCCCCTTGCCTGTACCTGGGCTGCAGCCTCCCGCCCATGGGCCTCACAGTGTGCAGCTGGGAGCCTGGCTGCAACACTCCCCCCGGCCCCTGTCCAGCACGTAGCCAGGACCTGTGCACCCAGGAAGAGTGGGTTTTTTGGTAGTCATCACTGTTCTTAAGAGGTGGGTTTTTTAATTTTTAAAATTTAAAAGCTATTTAAAAAAAAATTCAAATTTGCTTTTCATTAAATGTTTTTAAATTTTTTAATTAAAAATAAAGTAAATTATTTCATCACTTAATCTTAAATGGAAATTTAATTGAAATTTAATTTTAATTAAATAGACTCGTGGCCCTTCTTGGCTGTAAAAATTGTATTTGTGGCCCTCGAGGCAGACAGCTTGGGAACCCCTGGTATCAATTGTGGTCCCAGTTTTCATCATGTTGTCGGTGGACTGGTGTTCAATCCCAGGAAGTTTCAGAAGGGATTAGGCTTCACCATGCCACTTTATACAGCGACTAATCACGGATGCATTAGGAACTGGTTGGGGCACAAACCTGGATCATGTCAACATCCAAGGAACAAGGTCCTGGAAGGATCTGACTCTACACATAAGTATTCTAGAACTGAGTGATCAGATTATGCTTGCATAGTATCCCTACCAGTTTTAAAGAATTCCACTGAACAGACAACACATCTGCAATGTATTAGGTAAACAAGCAAGAAAGTGCCTTCTCATCGTCACATCAGGAGGCAATCAAGTTATGGACATGGTGTCAGCAGGGGTTAACCTTTAAAAGTTTAGTTTTCCAGGGATCAGCAAGAGTTTGAAAGCCTTCCTAGGCAGCAGTCCATTACTGTCTGTGAATGGTATTTGAATTCCATTATCACATCAGTATTTTAGTGGTGTGGAAATCCTGTTATAGACTAAGTATTGTCTTTTAATGACAAAGCAAGAGCCCCGTCTCTTGCTTCAGTGGAGGCATGAGCCCAGGATCCTTGCAAGATTGATTTTTTTTTTTTTTTTTTTTTTTTTTTTAAATGCTTTGGGATCAAGTCTTGTATGCATTTCTACGTATTTTGCTGAATTCCAGAGTGATATGCAAACACATTGATATTGATAACTGACCTTGATGGACAACTCCTGGCTAATGTGTCTGTTCAGCCTCCAGTACTAATTCTGGACATAATAGCTCCAGACTGTCTAGAAATGTCACTTCATTTAGCCCAGAAATCACTATATCCAACAGCCTGTATGCTGGCTGGTTGAGTGGTACTGACTTCACAATAGAAGTACGAGAGATCCTGCAGTGAAGAAGAAAGCTGGCCATGAGGAAAATGCATTTCTTAAATGGAAAACCAACATGAGAGTGACCCCTTGGAGGTTCCATACCCAAATTCTTGATTGTATGCTACATTTAAACACTTGGGGCTCTTGGTTCCACTAAACTCCACCTTGCAAGGGATTTTTGGAATGCTATCCTCTAGTCCAATCATGTTCTTGTCTTGTATCTTATGTCACTGTTTCCAGCATGAAATCCAATTTTTTTCTTTTAAAAAATTTAAATATCTTTTTTGTTCTGAAATCCCAGAAATAGTAGCTGAGAGCACTTGTAACTCAGACTTGGCAAACTTTAAAGACACAAACTTTTTCCTTTCCCTCAGAAGAGAAGTAACAGGTCAGATTGCTGACTGATCTCCAAATGCTACTTGTTTTTTTTTTTACTGCTGCTGAACTATAGATTCCAAACCTTAAATTAGTCTAAAGGAATAAAAGCAGTTGAGTTGCATTTGAGTGGATAGATCAGAAGAATGCTGCCAACCTTAGGATAAAGATTTACCACTTAGCAACTCTGCATGTAGGATGTAAAAATGATGCCAATTCTGTGGTCTCATGGTTCCTTTTTTAACTATTGGAATGCAGCTTTGTTTGCTCAGTCTTCATTCAGTTTTATCAAGACTGGTTTAGGAGAAACATTAAATCCAGCTCGTGTCACTGACAGTAGCTGGACAGGAAAGCGTACAATATCAGTCTAATCAAAATATCTGACAGAGGACATGACAGCCTTTTAAGGTGCTCCAAAAAACCAACTGAAATGCAGTATGTCTCTACTAGTAATGGTATTGAGAAAAACTGATAGACAACCGAGACCTAAACTTGAAGGATAGACCTATAGGTAGTACCTATGTTGACAGAAGAAATCTTCTGTGGGTTTAGCAGTATCTAACCAGACTTCAGGTTGGCTTAATGGAGTCCTCAACAAATGTGCGTTTCTGGTCATCATGGCAACCAGTTTTAGTAGCTTGTCACCTAGCTCCATTCCAGAAATGTAATGGAGGAGTTCCTTCTGGAGACCAAAAGTAAAATTGCTGGTGCCTAGCTGTGAGCCAATTTTGTCCACCCCTGGCTTGATGCCATAGCACAGGGTACAACACTTTTCAAGATCCTGAGTGAAGTAGTTAAGCTGGCCTAACTTGGTAATGTAGATCAATCCTTACACAAAATCAAATTCCTGTTTTGGGTATGATTACAGTTTGTTAAATTTTGTCATCTTTCAGTATGTGTCCTTTTATTGGCATAAAAAAAGATAGCCATGAAAGGTGTACAAAAAAGATTCTGTCTACACTGAAGGCAGTAAATTTGCCACTGTGAGATCAACTTAGCTTGTTCAATTGAGCAGTAGTAAAGACACATTGTTTTCCAAGCTATTCCAGAACTCTGATCAGAGCAACGTGTTGGGAGCCTAATTCTTATGAACTCCTTCTGCCTTTTAAAAATCTGGCTCTTGCATGCTAGTGAGATGGAAGGGTTTTTTTTTTTTTTTGTTTGTTTGTTTTTTTTAAATGAGTTTACCAAGGTTGTCTATTTGGCAGTACAAAGTTCTCCCCCATCAACTGAAAAGGTCGTGAGTATTTAGGGAAGAAATTACTACATAGGGAACATGGGCCTGGCCTACACTCTAGGTCAGGGGTCGGCAACCCAAAACATAAGAGCCATTTAAAAAAATTCCTTCAATAATCAAGTGTTTTGAGAGCTGCAGTGGGTGTAGCCTCCTGGTCGGGAGAGCTGGGAGCTAGGCCATGGTACCTGCACAGGGTCCCCTGGCTGGAGGGTAGGGGGAGAGCCCGGAACCAGGTGTTGGGCCCCCTGCAGGGTCCCCTAGTGGCATGGGGGTCAGAGCCATAAGGGGGCAGCCAAAGAGCCGCATGTGGCTCCAGAGCCACAGGTTGCAGACCCCTGCTCTAGGTGAAATTCAACAACAGTCCAAGGGAATTACACAAGCTACTCAGAATAGCTCATGTAACTTGTCAACTTCATAACCTCCATTCTACGTGCCATCTAGACTGCGCTACACCAACGGGAAATGCAGTCCCATTGACACCATGCAACAGCACCTGAGGATGTGGCTTTACTACATCAACTTCCAAATCAATTGGGAGTCTTTATTACTGCTCAGTTGAACTAGCTAAACTGATTTGACGGTGGCGAATTTGCAGCTATCAGTGAAGACATAGCCATGAAAGGTGTACAAAATAGCAAAGGGAAGCAAAGGTTCTGTATTTTTTTTTTTTTTTTTTTTTTTTAAAAATACCAGTACAAAATGACACACATTGGAAGATGACAAACTTAAATGTTGAGATGATCCTTTTTTTATCTGCTGCATAATTACTTTGTGGAACTTACTGCATTTATTGCTGATGCCAAGAGCTTCTTTGAGAAGCAAATTTTGCCCTTTATGTGGATGAGAACAGTTTAGATAAAATTAAACACACACACACCTTCATTCTCCAGAGTGGAGTTGGCGTAAGAACTCTATTTATTTGAATTTTAGGAAACTCTTAACTTTTTTCACTGCATCTTTTTTGGCCAGATTGACTCAGACTTCCATGAGCTAAGGAGTTTTACTTTTAAATTGGAATCCTCCAAGAGTAGTAATCCCAGATACCTTCAGGGTCCTCCCACTAAGTGGTACAGTTCACATCGATGAGGGCAAGTTGGTGGCCAAGGTCACCCTCAAGGCAGCAGTCGATGCAGGAGACACAGCTGCGCACTTTCTGGCCCTAGGAGGGATACTCAGAGGAGTCTCCTGGCTTCAGACATCTGGATTCCCCAAGGAGGTCCAAACCACCAGAGGACCTCCCCTTGGCAACCAAAAGTTGTTTGGTGACAAAACTGATGAGTCTGCACACATTCAAGGACTTCTGAGGGACACTGAGGTCATTGAGCCTATCTACTCCAGCCTCTGCCTGCTACCTGAACAGGCCACCCTTTTGCTCACAATATTCCACTCGGCCCATTTATCAACCTTATCCACCATGTCAACAGGGTCAGCTTGCTGATGCCAGTGGTCACGAAAGCCTAGATTCTCTGCTGCTTCCATCTCTATAGCATCTGCCTCCCGCCAATGACCCTCAAAACATCCTTTTTGACTAGAGAACCATGAACTTTCTCCCCACGCTCTTCCAGCTTCATTGTGATGGCCAAACAAATGAGGCATGCTAGTTTTGGTCGCAGAGGGAGGATTTCTTCTTGGATCATCACCTTCATCGATACTTGCTGTGCACAGGCAAAGGTCATACTTACTGCCTCTCTGGCAGCCCACTTGACTAGAGCACAGTCCTCTTCAGTTCCTTTCCTAGCTCGGGTCCCAATGCAGGACGTTTGCAGGGCTGCAACTTGGGCTTTGGTTCACACTTTCGTGTCCCTCTATGCCATCACACAACAAGCTCAAACTGATTGAGACTTTGGTAGGCGATCTTGCAATCAGCTTGTCTGAACTCTAGAAACGAGCAAGCATTTGAAAAAAAAAGATGGTTACTAACCTTCCATAACTGTTTGTTCTTCAAGATGTTGCTCATGTCCAGGGATTGGCAACTCAAAAGCTAAGAGCAGCCATTTTAAAAATTCCTTCAACAACCAAGCATTTTGAGAGCCACAATGGGTGTAGCTTCCTGGTCGGAGGGGAGCTGGGCCAAGGCACTGCTACAGGTTCCCTAGTGGGAGGGAGCCCAGAACCAAGAGCAGGCTCCCTGGTGGGGGGAGGGAGGAAGGGAGGCAGAGCCTGATGTGGGCTGCCTACAGGGTCCCCTGGTGGCAGGAGGGGGCCTGGAGCCCAGAGCTACAAGGAGGCAGCCAGAGAGCCGCATGCAGCTCCAGAGCCACAGGTTGCAGACCTGTCCATTCTATGACCCACCCTCTTTCCCCTCTGTTGGAGTTCTGGAAAGAAGAAGCTGATGTCATACACGCACCTCTACAGAGGGTGCTAGTGATGGCTGAGGAAAAACCTCAGGAACTGGTGCATGTGGTGTACATGCAACCTAGTATGGAATGGTCATGAGCAAAACATCTTGAACAGCAATTATGGAAGGTTAGTAACTATCCTGTCCCTTTGAAACGGTACTAAATCGAGTCCCCCAATAATATGAGAGGGTAAGGCTCTCACAGAAATAATGAAAATCATTAGGTGCAATTAAAAAAACACCTCTTTGGTGTCTGGTCAAGATCCTGTGCAATTTCTGCAAAATTAAGTCTTGACATGAGTTTTAGAAAAATAAATGATTGATTTCTAATGCATTGTATGGGTAATACAACTCAGTACAGTAGTCCCCTGTTTAGTATTCTGTTCAATTTATTTTACTGACTCCATGCATTGTGCTTTCAATATAAAACAGATGTTTGTATTGTTAATACAAACGGCATTAAAGAAAGTGATTGGTGTGGGGGCAAGTAATGAAGAGACTCTGGATGGTTTATTGAGATTGGGTGAGTGACATTGAGTTTTTAATGCTCAGGAAAAACTTAAAAAGTCTTCTGTTTTAGAATAAGCCTTAAGAATTCTGTTCATGCTTTTAATTAAATCTGATTTGGCAGACACTGTTTTCAGTTGCTACTTTGGACCAGTGATTGTGCTGTCTTGAATTCAACTGAGGATTTATCTTTTGGCAGGCATCTGGTGCACCAGGAAGAAACAATTCCCTTTATCAAACTGCCATAATATCAAATTGACTATTCAATTCTAAGTGAGCTTAAGTGGGGAAAAATCAATTAAAGTTTAAATAGGCCCATCTTCCCTTTCCTAGGAAAGCCCTTTTGACAATTCATTGAATATGCC
This sequence comes from Pelusios castaneus, assembly GCA_007922175.1. Classification (NCBI taxonomy): domain Eukaryota; kingdom Metazoa; phylum Chordata; order Testudines; family Pelomedusidae; genus Pelusios; species Pelusios castaneus. The sequence continues at coordinate 7,396,081 of ML685789.1, forward strand.
AGTTTTTAATTTTGCTAGCCCAAACCTCAGTCAGTGGCAGTGCTTGAGTGTGTGAAGAGAAGGTAAATCTTTGATCTTTGAAGAATTAGAGCAGCATAGAAATCATTAAGTTTGGGGGAACTTAACTCCCCATATAGCTTAAAATATTTTTCTTTCTGCTGTTTTGTTAGAGTTCTTAATCTTCAAGTATTTCATAGTCAAATCATCCAATATTTAATCTCTTCCAAATCACTGAATGAACATAATTGGGAGAAACATGTGTGATCTTAAGCAATTTTCAAATAGTTATTTCTTAAACTATGATTCTTTGGAGCAGTTTTAAATCATTTGCCTTGCCTATTTCCCATGATGACAAAAATCAAGAGATGGGATTAGGGGAAGGCATTTTTCATATATTCATATGGAATAGTGTCTTGCTTATGACAGCTCAACCACATGTATTACAGGTTGTGACAGTTTAAGTTGTATGTCTGCCTATGAATTAAAAATACTGCAAGCTATACTTTATCCATATAAGGACGTTATGAAATGGTCACCTGTAAAAGTGGGCCTCTATGCACAAGCAACTCTGAGGGCTTGTTCTGTTGCATGGGCTCATTTTAATTCGTTTCTGCATCTTTGGGACGTATAGCATCCCTTCTTTGTGCCACCGCCATATTACCTTTTAGATCATTTATCCTTACTGGATCCTTTCTTCTCCAAGGGTAATATATGGTCTCTTCAGATGGCCTGTTGGAACTTCTTCCCCAATGGTAAATCAAATGCAACCAGTTGTATTAAAAATACCCCTTAAAAGGAAAAAACAAAAAATGAAGTCTAAATTTATCTTCCTGTAATCACAAGCTACAAAAACCCATACAAGTGTGAATAGGAAACAGTTACACAGATTAGAAGTGAATAGTGTTTGTGTTGATAGAGTTCCCTTTCTCAGTCCATGCATGGGTCATAATCTTTTGACTTCACAGCTATTTCTGAGCTGTTCTTTTACAGGTCCATTCTTATGGCTTATTTATAGTCTTGGTAAGAGCACTTCTGTGGATTCTCTATAGGGTTTTGGAATTAAGTGGTCAAAAGCATTTATTAACATGTTAAAGCTGGAACAGCTGCTGTTCTCTGTCACACACAGCCCCTTTACTAGATTTCTCAATGCCGCTGGTGCTCACAATCTCTAATCTTCCACCACTTCAGTATAATTTGCAGACCCTCAGGAATTAGATCTGCTTTGTTATCAGCATGTGTAAAATGCTGGTTCTGGAGTAACTGGTTACATTCCTTGAATAACTTCTGTATTACTGGAAGAAACTAGTTACATCCTGGACTAGCTGAAGTATTGGTGATCTTTCCTAAAGCCAGGCAGGCCCTCTAAGGTGATTGTTATAGTCTACGTAATTGGGTCTTCTCTTACAAAGTTAAAGTAGCAACAACTGAGGAAAATGAAAGTTAATAGGTATATTTTACCTGCTGCTTTTCACTTGATAGTATCCCCATGGTACAGTCTATGGATAACTTCTAAAGGTGACCAATTCTTCCACTGATCTAGAACCAGCTCTCAGGGAGGAGGATTATCTATGCTGATGGGAGGACCCTAACCATGGGTTTATGAAATTGAACAGCAAAGGGGCAAACTTGTAAACACTTTTGATTGGTGAAGCTCTGATGCATGGAAGCATTCAAGGTTGATGTTTAATTTTTTCCTATTTAAAAACAAAATAAACTTTCAAAATTGGGGCAGTTCTGTCTGGTCACATCTAGTTTTTAATGTTTGAGTGGATAATTGGAAATTGGATGGACTTGAATAGCAGAATAACTGCAGATAATGTCACATTAATTTTTTTAGGTTTGTAACTTTTTTGCTATGTCTAATTTATTCAAGATGCTCGAAAACAACTTGGTTACAAGTACATTTCATTTCACAAAACATTACATGACACTTTAAAATGTGTTCTTCCAAGGTATTATCTAGTATAATGGATTGCTGTGGAGAAGTATGTGAAATTGTACTTACACTAATATATCTTTTGTCTAAAGTACCAAAAAACCTTCCATCTTCAGGTTTGTATCTGCATCTCAGACTCCTGATAGCTTTCTGTTTTGACTTTCTGCTGGCAGGTCACATTTAGGGCAGGCAAAACATAAGGCACATAGCCCTCCTGAGAGTAAAAAATCTATTTCAAAGGCACCCAAAGTGCAGTCTAATACTACTTCTGAGCAGACCAAGGGACACTTTTCTAAAAGGTAACTGTGCTTCATATTCCTGTTAACCAGTGTAATGTGCACTTCAAGAATGTATACAATACTTTAATAATATTAGTTTACTCTGCAATGTCTGTCTAGTTTTTACTAATCTAGGCTTAGTGCTCAACTGATGTGTGTCAGTGTCTGAAATGTTCATGCATTGCATTGTTCTTAAAAGTTGCATATTGAAACATCATTTCATCAGTGACAGGGAGAAAATATATTCTGCATAACTAGCTCTGGATTACATACTGAAACTTTCCTGCATGTTTGGCAAGATATACATTTCCCAAACAGTTCTGAACTGTGTAACGTAATGAACAAAATTATCTGAAATCTGCTTTAATGGACATATACTTGATATCTTATTTGCTGATTTATTTCCACTTCCTGCCCCTTATGGTAGAGTAGAGCAGATTTTACTCCTGTTGAAGAGAACCATTTTGAACTATTTTGATGTGACATTTTAATCGCTATTAAAAACAAGCAAACAAAAAACCCTCTCACTTGTATATGAGGAATCTTTCCCTAGCTGAAATCCAGCTGACTGGTTATGCATTACTGAATACTGCTTGCTTTCTTGTGGCATACAGTTCTGAAACATTTACACATTAGTTTCATGATAGCTTGAAATATTTTGCTTGTCGTCAGTTCAAATGTATATATAATATAACAAAAGGTGGTGTATTCTGAATGTTTTAATAATTTAAAATCATCTCATAACTCCAGTAGAAATTCATACATGGCAGTGTCCCATGCTTTCATTTTTGCAGCTTTTTTAGTTTGGTCATATTAGTCAATTTGTCATTGAAATCTGGAATGCAACTTTTTTCATCCAAGCATGTTTTTCTTGTTTAATATAAACCTAGTTATGGACTGTGATTATGATATATCTGCATTTTCTTGAATGCCAACAATTAATATAAATTAGTCTCCATTAGAGTAAAGATTTTCCTAACTTTATTATATTCTATTAACACTGTTTCTGCTTACTTCTTCAGAGGCTGTAGTTCTTCTGCAGTTATAATACCACAAGAAGACCCAGACAGAGTCAGTACTTCAGAAAGCCAAAAAACGGGGCAGGTGCCTAAGAAAGACAATTCTCGAGGAGTGAAACGCAGTGCTAGCCCAGATTATAACAGGACCAATTCCCCAAGCTCTGCTAAGAAACCCAAAGCACTTCAATATACTGAGACTTGCTCAGAAACAAACAAGCCACATACTAAATCCAAGAAAAGACATTTAGACCAAGAACAGCAGTTGAAATCTGCACAATTGCCATCAACAAGCAAGGCTCATCCCAGAAAGGGTGGAGCTTCCGGTAGCACCCGAAGTCAGAAAAGGAAAAGGTCAGAGAGTTCATCGTGTATAAAGAGTGGTACAGCAGTTCTATCAACTGGCGTTGAAGAGAGGTCAGCAAAACCTAGCAAACTGGCTTCAAAATCAGCGACCTCAGCCAAAGCTGGGTGTAGCAACATCACTGATTCTTCTTCTTCAGCTTCTACATCCTCCTCTTCTTCTGCTGTTGCCTCTGCTTCTTCAACTGTTCCTCAAGGTGCCAGAGTGAAACAAGGAAAAGACCAGAGCAAAGCCAGGCGTTCCCGGTCTGCATCTAGTCCCAGTCCCAGAAGAAGTAGCAGAGATAAAGAACAGAGTAAAACTAGTGGCTCTTCAAAGTTTGACTGGGCAGCTCGCTTCAGCCCCAAAGTTAGCCTGCCTAAAACAAAACTGTCTCTACCAGGCTCCTCAAAGTCAGAGGCATCTAAACCTGGGCCTTCAGGATTACAGGCTAAATTAGCAAGTAAGTTTGATTAAATATTTACTTGTGTGTGGGTGTTTCTGAAGGTTGAAGTGTATTGTTTTTGGTTCTGAAGCAATTTGCAAAATAGTTCCTCTAGACCAGTGGTTCTCAACTAGCGGGCAGCATATGCAGCTCTGTGGCTTATGTGGGGCAAGCACATGCATAAGTATGGTCCTGAGGGATGGCACATGGGCTGTAGCTGTGTATTCATTGGGCCAGGTTTGAGAACCCCTGCTTTAGACCCAAGATAACGAATTTTGAGCTCCCTAATAAGTGCTTTGGCTTACATTCTTGTCTTAATGATAAAAACCTAGTCTAACTCGGTCGCGCTATATGATGTAGATGTCTATTAATGCTCCTCTAGGAAGCTTTATATTAGATGAACAATGACTAGTGCAATGAAGGTTCAAATACTGAGGCACTGAATATCTGAAAATTTCATTAAAGCCTCTGGGAACTGCAGGTTTTTCATCAACCCTTCACTTCCCACCCTAGGTATGTGACATTTGACTCTTGTGATTAAAACTTGGATAAAACTAAAGACACCCTTTTTCAATTTCAAGGCCAGCAGGAGCCATTGTGGTGATTGAGTCTGACCTGTGGTCTGTGTTATAAAGAGAACTTCCCCCCTCCAGATATGTTCTTGTTTAAAAGGAATTATTTTGGGCGAGAATCTTTGTGTAATCAAAATGAGAATCAGTACTGCTACTCTTTCCCAAAGCTTGGGACTTTACCATGAAAATGGATCAAAATCAATCCTTGGCCTTCACTGTACAGAATATCTAATACTGTGTAAGATTTTCATGTTTCCTCCTTCTGATGAAGTTTAAAGGCAGACTGCAGAGAAATCTTAAAACATTGAAGGTTAATGTGTGCTACTGGGTCTTTCTATTCTGATGCATCCTTCTCAGTTCCTCAGCAACCTTCATTGGGTAGTGACCTCACTGAGCTTGTACTGGGACTTGGATAGTCTGTGTTTAAATTCTTAGCTCTACCACAGACTTCTTGTGATGTTGAGGAAATATATCTTTTGCCTCCGTCCTGTGTTTGTAAAATGGGAATAATACTGCTTTCTCACAATGGAGTTCTCCAGATAAATTCTTCAGTATGAGACGATTGAATACTATGGTGATGGGTTCCCTATAAAAATCTAGATTGAATATCAAGGGCATGCAAGGTCAGCTGTAAATCTGAGCTCCTGCTACCGTTGTCTTCAATTCTTTTGACATGGTTTGCAAGGCTTATCTACTCTATACTCATTGAACTGCCAACACAAGAAGAGTAGTCTAAACTATTGCCATATGTTTGAAGTGCTGGACCCATGTTTCCTAATCCATAATTTTGCTTACTTCACTACCTTTTGTCATCCCTCCTGATGGAGATGAAGCCTGTCATGAAGGAGGACAGGGTGCACATAGTGGCTCTATATAAGTGGTTCACAACCTTTTTGAGTGAAATCACCATGAGTTAACACTACAGAAAACACAGGTCCCTCCACCCCCCCCCCCCCCCAATCCCTTCACTGGCTCTATAAACAAATATATTGATAGTAATAACTCTAAATTACATAAACAATAAATTATTCTTACATGATTAAAAAGCTAAACCTTCCCTACCACTGCACACCCTGTGTGGCCCTGCCTCTTCCATGCCTCATGGACAGAGGGTAATGATGCCAGCTGGTGGGTTGACCAAGGCTGCTCTGGGCCCCTACCTCTGTGGGGCGGGTCTGCTAGCCAGGCATCTGTCTGGCTGGGGACTGGTGGGCTGCTCCTTTGGTGTGGAGTTCAGGGCTGCTGCCGCTGGCTGGAGCAGAGCTTTGCTCCTCTGCTCTGGCCAGTGGAGAGTTAGGGGCTGCTGCACCCAGGCAGTATGGAGCCGGGGGCTAAATGACCTCAATATTACTGAAGCCTCATGGACACTCTAGTCTTTGTTCTGACTTTCCCTCAGGGAGTGTGTCATGTGCCCGAGGTTGGAAACCTTTCCTCTACACACACAGTACTGATCTGGTTGTGGCTTTTCCAGTTTGATGTAACTAGAACATCTTTTGCCTAAAATGACTTTTACGACACACTGTACTCTTTCAATGTGTTCTTAACCACAGCACAACCAAACCAACCTCAAAATCTTGCAGTGCATGTACATCAGTCACTCCCTGCTGTTCCAACTACTTCAGTCTTCCCCAGCGAGGCCTAGTCTCCACCAAGTAGACTAGATGTGGTAACTTCCTTGGTAGAAGCTGTAGTGTAGACCTGATTTGTGCATCCATGTCTTCATCCAATGATCCTCCAAGTAGGATTAAATAAACTAGTTTTTCTACTGCTACTACCAGTAGTGGTGAATTCTCCTAGGGTAGAAGAGGTTCCGACTGGTCATCTTTCTAGACTGCAGATATAGGGGTTTATGAAATTATATGTGCTGGGTCGCATTACCATCCTGTAACCCGATCAGTGGCCCAAATAATATCAGATGTCTGTTGAGGGCGTTATTTCCCCATTCAAATGAGCAAGTACAACACAAATATAGACTTGTACCTCAGTTCTGCAATTGCCAATTCATACAACTAAAGGTTTCTGAGAACCAAATAGATTAGCAAACAGTCTGTGCTGAAGATAGGTATTGGGGAAACTGCTGTCATGTAAGTCTTTAACTAGTGTTTCAAATGCTCCTTAATTTCCTTTCTAGTTCAGCCTGTATATAGTCTCTTCTTCAGCAGAAGAGGGATAGCAGAAGTCTGTTTCTTGCTTTAAAAGAAGAAACCCATAGCTTGACCTTAAAGATAAAAATTAAAACTCAAGCAGTGGCTGAGCAAGAAACTGATTAAATGCATAACTTCCTTTGCAATTATTCATTGATGGTAATTCCAGCCCTCTGAAACAAAGGCTTCAATGACAACTATGTATACTATAGTGATCAGTGCCAAGTGAATAACTTTTATGACCATGAGCAACAAATGAATTCCTTTTGTAAACCCTGCTTGTTGCATGTGTCATGGGAAGTCATAATCTCACCTAATGTCAACTGTCCTTTACTTACTAGATGGTGTCACTGAGCTCATTTTACATTCTGTAACTTCTGTAAAAACAGGGTTAACTCCCATTTAAAGAGACTATTCCACGAACATTGAAGCATGAGCTTCTATTTATATGAGTTGTTAATATACACAGCTAACTTGGGTGGAGAGGAGGCCAAAGATTCTATCCTGCAGAGTTTAGCTATCCAGAACTCACTTACAAGGGGGGAAGGAGGGCGAGTGAAGTTGTGAAAATACTGTCTTTAAAATTAGGAGGATTTTGTAAACAGTTTACCTTAAATGAGAAGAGTGGACCTTGAGGTGACTCAGAGCATAAGCTGGTGGGTAATGATATAATGGTAAATAGAAGGGAGACAATGTAGGTAAGGTAATATCTCTTTTGTTGGGCCAACTTTCAATAAAAGATACTATCTCACCCACCTTGTTGCTCTAATTTCCTGGGACCAGACCATGGCTACAACTACACCGCATACAGCAATAAATAGAAGGGACCCTTTAAATGGTAGCGAAGGAAATGGATAGGAGATGAGGGCAAAGTTGTGAAGAGCATAGCAACATGGTTTGGTAGAAGGAAACCTTGTAAAGAGACTTGAAGTGGAGTGGCATGGCTGGATCAATGGGAGAAGACTAGCATAGCGTTTCTCAGAGTATGTTTACTGTGCAGCTGGGAGCACACTTCCTACTGTAGATATGCATGTGCTAGCTCAAACAAAGCTAATACACTAAAAATAGCTGTATGCTTGGGGTTGCATGAGCAGGAGTTCAAAGTAGCCACCTGAATACAAATCCACCCTCGTTATGTATTTGGCGAGCCCAATTCAACTGCCCATAGGACCCTGACTATATGGCTAACTTTAATGCACATCTGCTTACCAGTGCTGGTAAGCATGCTTCTATCTGTACGGTACACATAGCCCTAAACTTACTAGCCAGATGGTCTTGTGCTCATCTACTGGAGACTTGTGTAAACTGGTTTGGGATTTCATTTTTTAGACATGACATAAATTGTTTGTTGATCTAACTCATTTGAGTGGGAGCAGGATTAACTGATCATTTTCAGGTCAGATTCAAATGAGCAAAGTTAATATTCACACCAATTTGTGAAAACTTTCAAGTACAAGCTGAGTATTGGATTTTCCACCCATGGAAAAGGGTGCCTGTAAAATGGCATATAAAGCTTTCTTTAGTCTATCTTTCTACTTCAGGATTTAAAAGAAGAAAAGGGAAGAGAGCAATCAAGTGTGTTACTAAACAGAAACTTACTTAATTCACAGCTGTAGAATTTCCAAAATGCCTATTTACCTGAGAATATTCTAAATACATAGCAAAATATCAGTAGAAAATGACTAGGATGGGAAAATGTTAACCTGTCTTCTGGAGTTGTCATAAGGCATTAGGGTAATGTTGCATAGTAGATTATTACAAAAATGTTTAGTTTTTAAATACTATTTTATACAACAATTTTTTATTTTACTCTCTTAAAAGCAAATTGGATTTCAGAACAATGAAGTTAAACATGAACATTGCAGAGTCTGAAACTTTTAAATTACTGAAAGGAGTAAACATGAAAGGCAGAAGTACACGTTTAAAAAGAGGAAAACATGGGGTGAGACCTTGGGAGAAACTTAAAGACTTTAGATGCTGGGAAGGTTTTAAGATTTCTACCAGGGTTCTCTGACTGAACCCTCATTTGGATGTATTTGCAGGAGATGAGGGGACACAAAGATGCAGTCGTCTTAGTAGATTTCCACAGTAGCAATATGAAATTAACACTGCCTCCAGGATTAGTGTGTCAGTGAAACTGACAGTATAACTTTTCTAAATTTTGTCAGTTCACATGAGGAAGGCTCGCGGCGGCATAAAGGCCAGAATCTTATTTAAAAGTATCTTTAGGCTGCTATTTTAAAAAACAGGAACCCAGTGTTTAGGTTCCTAGGTCTTGACTATACCTGTGTATGGAATTAGCCTGTTAACTTGAGGCCTTGTACAAATGTGAGGGGACTTGGCCTAAATTTTGCTTTCCCCTCCATCCCCCCCCTCCAGATGTAGCCTGTCTTTATCACCAGGGAAAGCCTTCCACTTTTCATGACTGAGATGAGTTTTAAAGCCTTAGGCCTTGGCAAACTAAATTTGCCTGAGTCTTGGTCTACACTTACCTTGAAATACAGTGGCAGTTACGCAAGCTATGCAGAGTAGCTTAGATAACTCCACTTCTACACAGTGTCTTCATTGTGCTGCGCTGACAGGAGATGCGTTTTCATCAACACAGCACTAAGCCACATGAGGGGATGGTTTTAAGGCGTCAGCTTCCAGGTTTGATTGAGTGTATCTTTACTGGCACTCATTTGAACGTGAAAAATCGATCCTACACTGTCAGCAGAGCTACCAGCAGTGCCGATGTAGCCCACCTGAGACCTTTGTAGCTTGTGGTTTTAGTATTCACTGGTAAACACCTCTGTAATAACTATTAAATCATGTATTAAGGGACTTCAAAACTAAAGAAATATTGGATGTTACTCTAAATACCTTGCAGAAATATTGTATTCTGCATGCTTCATTGGAAAAAACACAGGCAGTGGTCTGCAACCTGCAACTCTGGAGCCACATGTGGCTCTTTGGCTGCCCCCTTGAGGCTCTGGGCTCTGAGCACCCTCCATCCCCACCACTGGCAAACCTTGTGGGTAGCCCACTTGTGGCTCCAGGCCCCCTGTGCCACTCAGGAACCCTGTGGGCAGCCCGCACCAGGCTCCCCACACCATGAGGGGACCATGCAGGGGGACTGCTCCTGGTTCCAGGTTTCCCACCCCTTTGCCAGGCAACTCTGTGGCAGGTGCCCTGGCCCAGCTCCCCCCGCCAGTTGGTTACACCCTCTGCAGCTCCCAAAACACTTGGTTATTGAAGGAATTTTTAAAAATGGCTCTTACCTTTTGGGTTGCTGAGCCCTGGTGTATTGCTACAATTTATCCATTAGACCTGCCTTAAGTTAAGGGTGTTTTAAATCTTTTTAACCATATTGGCTTAGAAATAGTTAAATTGGTGCAAAATTTGGATGCAATTAACCATTGTAAAGGTGACTATATTGGTATAGTTTAGTGAAATAGTTAAAACTATAAATGGTACAGTTCATGATTCTAAGGAATGGTAGAAGGCAATATAGCAAATAGAGGTAATGGATTTCAAGAAGGCAGACTTCCCCGGACTCGGGGAGTTGATAGATATGGTTCCGTGGGAAGCACATCTAAGAGGGGAAATGGCTCAAGAGAGTTGGCAGTTTTTTAAAGAGACATTATTAATGGCACAAAAGCAAACTATCCCACTGTGTCGGAAAGATAGTAAGTATGGCAGAAGACCACCCTGACTTAACCAAATCATCAATGCTCTGCAATTCAAGAGTCCAACAAAAACTGGAGACACGGTCAAATTAGAAATGATAAATATAAGCAAGTAACGCAGGTATGTAGGTACGGAATACAAAAGGCTAAGGCATAAAATGAGATTAAATCAGATAGACACAAAGGGTTAAATTTACAAATGTACTAGAAGCAAAAGAAAGATGAAGGGCAGGCCTATTACTCAATGAATAGGAGGGATTGAAAACCCATAGCAGAAAATATGCAATAACAGAAGTGCTAAATGACTTCTGTTTCACCTTCCATCAAAAAGATCAGTTGATTGGACATCTAATTGTAGTGAATGCCAGTAAAAATGAGGCTGGGTATGAGGCTAAAACAGGGAAAACGCGTTTAAAAAAAGAATACTTAAACAAGTTAGATGTCTTCAAGACACCAAGGCCTGAGGAAATACATCCTAGAATGCTCAAGGAGCTACTTAGGAGAACCGCTAATGGCTCAGATATCTTCAAAAAGCCGTGGAAGACGGGAGAGATTTCAGAGGACTAGAAAAGGGCAAATATGTCAATCTATAAAAAGAGGGATAAAGACGACCTAGGGAATTAGACCCATCAGCTTAACTTCAAAACTGGTTGGAAAACCATTTCCAGAGAGTGGTTCACAGACACATTGAGTGGGGTCCCATGAGGATCACTTTTGGGTCTCTGTTCGATATCTTTCACAATGATTTGGCATAGAAAGCACACTTACAAAGTGTGCAAGTGATACCAAGCTGGGAGGAGTTGGAAATGCTTTGGAGAGGATAGGATTAAAATTCAAAATGATCTGGGCAAACTGGAGAAATTGCATGATGTGAACTGGATAAAATTCAATAAGGACAGATGGACAGTATTGCACTTGGGAAAGAACTATCAGTAGCATACGTGCAAAATCTGAAATGACTGCCTAGGAAGAAGTATTACAGAAAGGGATCTGGGGATTAGAGTAGGTAATAAGTTAAATATGAGGTAACATTGTTACAAAAAAACCAAACATCATTCTGGGATGTATTAGCAGGAGTGTGGTAAGCACAACACGGGAAGTAATTTTTCTGCTCTACTCTGTGCTAATTAGACTTCAACTGGAGTATTGTGTCCAGTTCTGGGAGTGACACTTCTGAAAACATACTGACCAACTGGAGACAGTCCAGAGAAGAGCAGACTGAGAGGGACATGACAATTTTCAAGTACATAAAAGGTTGTTACAAGCAGGAGGGAGGAAAAAAATTTCTGCTTAATTTGTGAGGGTAGGACAGAAAGCCATCGGCATAAATTGCACCAAAGGTGGTTTAGGTTGGACATTGCGGGGGGAGATTTTCCTAACTGTCAGGGTAGTTAAGCACTGGAATAAATTGCCTTGGGAGATAATGGAGTCTCTCTCATTGGAGATTTTTAAGAGCAGATTAGATGATCACCTGTCAGGGATGATCTAGATCAGTGGTTTTCAAACTTCTTTCTTGGGACCCAATTTTTAAAAAATCACTTATGCCCATGACCCAACAATTACATCTTTGAGCAATGCATTTCAGTCTTTCATTGACAGCAGCAGAGGGCACCGTGTCCCAGTTCCTGATGGGCCAGTACTGGGTCCCAACCCGTGGCTTGAAAACCACTGATCTAGATAATACTTAGTCTTGCCATAAGTGCAGGGAACTGGACCAGATGACCTCTTGATGTCCTTACCTGTTCTGGTTCTTTGAAATGTGCTGGTTTTTCTTAAGGCTACACAGTGTAACTCGCGTAAAGTCTATCTCCTATTTTATAAAAGTAACACTGAACATGGTAGGGGAAAATATTTGTTAAATGTGTACAGTTCATTAACCAAAGCTGAGAAACCTAATGAGTTTGACCTTGCTATAGTCACTTTGGTCACACCAGGAATATGCAAAAAACAAAGTAAAATTAATTAACTATTTGGGCAATCCTTTTCCTGTTTCGAAAGGATCTGGAGTTGCATGTTTTTGGGTAGCAGCTTCCACTTAGTGTGTTAATCATGCCAGAAATCTTCTTGTGTATAGCTCTGGGAACAGCGTTGAGTAATTTTAGAGCTACAACAAAACACTATGGTGTTTTAGTTTTTTTGGTGACATGCAAATATAGTTGTAGTTCTTTTCTTCAGCTTTAGTTTTCATATGAATCAATAAATGTTTGTGCTTTGCCTTTCTTTTTTTTTTTTTTTTTTTTTTTTTTTTTTTTTTTTAAGGAAAACTGAATTCTTTCCAACATTAAGCAGCTTAGTTTGCATAAAATATAACTTTTCTTTGACACAAAGGAAATAGATGAGTGTTATTGGATCAGATTTTGTTTCCTAATCTCAGCTTTCTTAACCCAGGCTTGCAGTGGTATAAATCACTCCTTTCTTTCTAAAACTCATTGGTCCCTTGTCTCTGTTGTATTAATCCAGTATTGAATAGGAAAAGTTTAACTCTGATCACTAACCTCACTGTTCTTTGCAGTAAACTTTGACAGTTAACTTTGCTTGAATTCAATTTAAATTGTAATAATCTGGTGCATAATGTGTGTCAATCTACTTCCTTTGTGTAAATTAAGAAATTTTCTGCTGCTTTATAGCAAGTAGGGAGCACTGACAGAACACATTTATAGCAGTATCAATTTAATTGAAGATTATGCATAAGTGATGAAAAAAGCAGTTTGAAATTAATTTAGAAAATACTAATTACTTTGAAAAAAGCATCAATTTTAATATTTAAAACTTACTACAAACAAAGGATTTTTGTGTTTTGTCTTCAATAATGGTTAATGCATCCTGGTACCTGGGGCTCTACTCTTAAATGTCCTTTAAAATGCGTACATTCCAGTAGAACATGGGCATGGTAGAGCATTTTTGGTGAAGTAGAGGCCATTAACAAAGGGCTAGACTTCTCTATCCAGTTGAAGAACCACACATGCAAATGTACAGTTCACTCTTCCAGTGCTTTTCTTTGTGTGGTTTTTTTTTTTTTTTAAATGTGGGTACTCAGATCTTGATAGTAAATTTTGAAAAATGCTTCTCCCATCCCTTTTCTTCCAGCAGAGAGAGTGCTCCTTTCCCCTGCTGACCCCACCCCCAGCTGGGCAGTGGGGCTGGCAAAAAAGGTGCCTGTACTCCGTACCCCTGCATACATCACAAAAAAAGCACTGCACTGTTCTCTTAGGATTTGAACCTGCTTTTGTAAAGTAATTACCTGAATTGTTCTCTCCATTAGTTGCTGATATTTATCCTGAGGAATTCTGTGCTAAAAAATTAATTCTGCAAACAATATTTTAAAATTCTGCAACGTTGTATATTTTTTGTCAAAATAATACAATATAACCATGTCAGTTTCAATTATTTTGGTCATTTATTTCAAAAGACCTGTCAGCAAGTATGTCTGTAACAGTGCAGATGGGAAAAAAAGATTCAGGACAAAGTGGTGTGTGGTTTTTTTTTTGTTTGTTTGTTTTTTTGACAAATAGGTTCCTTGCTAGGCATATTAATACAAAATTTTGAGTAATTGATATAAACTAAAATACAGAAGAAGTAACCACCTTTTCAGCATTTCCAGAACACACAAAAGTTAAACTACAACGAGCGTGGAGATGGCGGATAAGGGGGTTGTGTAGTAAGGGGGTCAGCAGGCAATTTCTCTTTTCAGCACTGGAGCAAAACTGGTACTCTAGAGAATGTTTCCTCAGCATTTGCAGTTTTGAGTCTAGAAGTCTGGTAGTTTCCTATGTATTCTCTCTTCCCTCCAGCATTAATGAATTCATGGAGGGGTTGAGAGAGAAAAAGCTGAAAGTGGACAGTTCTGGGAGGTCACTTTACTCCGTCTCTCCTGCGCTTCAGCTTTTTCTACTTCAGCTTGCTAGATGCTAATTTCCCTCCCTTTTTCTGCGACGTAGTGACTGCATACTTCTATTTTCCATTAATATCAGACCCCTACAATGGAGCTGTTGCTCTCCATGCATCACTTGAGTAGTGGTTCCCTCACTCCCCCCCCCCCATCCCAATTCTAGACTAATGGGTAAATGTTTCAGAAACTTCAGACTGTGCCTCTCTAACTGAGAAGTGTAAATTCGAACAATGTGTCTCTCCCTAGGCTTGACCAATTTCCCTTTGCCTGATTAGAGGATTCTGATTTTTCAGAGAGAAATTTGCACGGATTCAGATTCCCTTACAGTTTGCACAAAGATAATCCAGATGAGATTGAAAAAGCCCTGTTTTGCAGATCATGAAAGGTAATTGCCCCACTGAGTCCCAGGACCCCTAGATTAAAAGGGCACTGGGAGTAGAGGCTCCAGTACGGCAGTGGGGTGTGCAGGCCACTGGCTGCTGCATGGTGGTGAGGGATCACCCTGCAGCCCCCACTTTCTTCTGTGATATGGCCTCAGGGTGAGGCTGCACCTGACACTGACAATGTGCAAGGGTGGGGCCTGACCCTCCACACACACAATAGTAAGCAAGAGGGATAGTCTTGCTTACATAACCTAAGGTTATGTCTACAATACAAGGGCTAGCAATACAGCAGTAGCTATGTTGCTATAGTGTAGATGCTTACTGGAATGGCAGAAGGGTTATTCCATCTCTAAAATAAATCCACCTCTCTGACGGGTGCTAACAGAAAAATTCTTAGTTGACTAAGTTATGTCTTCTGTGGGGGTTAGATCAATCCAACTAGAGTGCACAGGGTGCAAATTCTTTTGAGAGTCCTGAACAATATAGCTAGGTTGCCTTGAGTTTTTTCTGTAGACCAGGCCTAAGGGTTAAAGGAATTCAGGAGAGCTGACAGTTCCTCAAGGAGATGATATCAAAGGCACAACTGCCCTGATGCAAAGGAAAGATAGGAAGATTAGACGGAGGCCAGCATAGCTCTATCAGGAGTTCTTCAATGACCTGAAAATCTATGAAGTGGAAACATGGAAAAATTTTTGAGTACAAAAGACTAGCACAAGCTTCTAGGGACAAAATCAGAGAGGCAGAGACACAAAATGAGTTGCTCCTAGCAAGGAACATAAAGTAAGAAGTTCTTTAAATACATTAGGAGCAAGAGGAATCATACTTCCTTCATGCTTTGGAAGGAGGAAGAGTTGATAACTAATAACATCAACAAAGCTGAGTATTTAATGACTGATTTGCTTCAGTCTTCCTTCAGGCTAATGGTGACCAGATGCTTAACATAATTAATATCAACATGAAGGAAGGAACCCAAGCCAAAATAGGGAAAGAACATGTTAAAGAATATTTAGCTGTATTAAGGAGGGCAAGCCCAGATTAAATTCACCCTAGAGTACTTGAACTAATTGACGCATTCTCAAAACTGTCAGCAATTATCTTTGGGAGGAGGATGTGAGGTCCAAGAAGACTGGAGATATGTTAATATAGGTGAACAAAGAGATGACCTGGGAAATTAATAACTTCAATATCTGGAAGGATACTGAAATTAAACAGTTTATAAGCACCTAGAGGATAATAGGACTATAAGGTATAGCCATCATAGATTTGTTCTTGACAAAAAAATAAAAATCGGGCAATGTGAAGCCAACCTAATTTCCTTTGGCAGGGTTTACTGGTCTAAAGGATAACGACTTTTCATACAGTCGCATGTGATATTTTAATAAGTGAACTGGGGAAATGTGATCTTGATGAAATTATTATTGAGTATACAAAACTCTTGAAAAATCATACTCAGAGTAGTTCTCTAAGGTAGTGGTTCCCAACCTTGTCTCTGCCGTGGCACACCTGGGTACCTTTAATTATTTTGAGGCAATCACCATATAGTCTCCAAATGAACACACGAATATTCATGAGCCAATCCAAAACTCTTCGATTAGTTTTTCAAAAAATTTCAAGGCACACCTGCACAGGCCTGATGGCGCACCTGTGTGCCATGGCACATTGGTTGGGAAATGCTGCTCTAAGGCCACTGTCAAACTGAAGTGTCTAAGTTCCACTGGGGTCAGCATTACTTCTGGGACTAGTCTATATTTTCATTAACAGCTTGAACAATGGAATACAGAGTATTCTTATAACGGGCACATGACACCAAGCAGGGAGAGGGGTTGCTAGCACTTGAAATTCAAAATGATCTTGACAAATTAGAGAATTGGGCTGAAGTCAACAAGATGTAATTCACTAAAGACAAGTGCAAAATACTATACTTAAAAAGGAAAAGTCAAATGCAAGCTATAAAATGGGGAATAACTAGCAAGGTGGTAGTACTCCTGAAAGGAATCCAAGGTTTATATGAGTCATAAACAGAGTGAGTCAACAATGTGATGTAGTTGCCTCCCTCACAAACCCCAAACCATGCTGTTACTATGGGGTGTCATAATGGGGAGAGTATTTGCATGTAAGATCTGGGAGGTAATTGTGTGCTCTGGTTTGCACTGTTGGGGCAAAAGTATCCATATCTGGGAACAGTACTTTAAGAAAGATGTGGACAACTGATGAGAGTCCTGAGGAGACCAATAAATATTATAAAAGGCTTAGAAAACCTGCTCTAGAGCAAAGGATAAAAGCTGAACATGTTTGGTCTTGAGAAAAGACGGACAGTGGTGGGGGAAACCTGATAATGATCTTCAAATATGTAAATAAAGAGGATGGAGATCAATTGTTCTCCATGCCCAATGAAGGGCAGACGAAGTAATGGACTTTATCTGTGGTAAGGGAGATTTAGGTTAGATATTAGCAAAAACTTTCTAAATTACCAGGATAGTTAAAAACTGGCATAGATTTTCAAGAGAGGTTGTAAAGTCGGAGAGACAGGACATTTTAAAGAACCAGTTGGACAAAACCTGGTCAGGAATGGTCTAGGTTTACTGGTCCTGCCTCAGTGCACAGGCCTGAACAAGAGAACTTTACAGAGTCTCTTCTAGATCTCCCTCTTTTGTGAGTTGATGTGTAATACCAAGTTACTAAAATAAATGCCTTTCCTACAATTAGGCAGCACTTTCTTTCCTATGCATTTTAGTTTTTTTTTTTTTTTTTTTTAAAGCTTTTTAGATTCTTAGTCTAACACTTTTTGAAAACGCTTTTCAAGAAATTTAAAACTTTTGTGCTGACTCCTCCTTTCAAGACCCGATTAGAAAGTTTTCTCAGAGCCAATCTGTACTTAATTCAACTTTCGTTTACCTTTTCAGTTGACCAAAACTGAATAACCTCTGACCTTGTGAATTTTCCCAGTAGCTAAAGAAAATAACAGAAAACTCAGCTGTGGATTCTATATAACTGAAGAGGAATAAGCAGTGACTGTCACATACATATATATATAATCATATGCTATAGTGAGCACCAGTATAGAATTTGTTCTTCTGGTGGTCCATATCTCCTAAAAACTTAGTAGCCTATTATACTGCAGGAGGATCTTGAAGTCCTAGTGAGGACCTCGTGGGGTAAAGCACTGTTTAGTTAAAAATTAACAAAATCCCCAAAACCCTGTCCTAGATTTTGGCTTTTGAGGGCAGGAACCATCTTTGCATTTGAAGACTTTAAAAACACTGATCTGCGATTTTCCTTTAAAAATTCATGTTTTGCCTGTACACTTAAGCAGTACAGTATCATTGAATTGTTTTGTGCCTTTTAAGTTGAGATTGGCATACAATTATAGCCAGGGTTTGACAAAATTGGCTCCCAGCTAGGTGCCAGCAGTCTTCTTTTTGGTCACCAGAGGGCGCTCCTCTCATGTATTTCTGCAGCAAAGCTAGGAGCCAGGCTGCAAACCCTGGTCACCACGGCGACTTGGCACCCGGGTTTTGTCGAGCCCTGAACTATAGCTGACATAGGCATTAAGATACATATCCCTATTTTCAGTTGTTTAGCATTTGGAGAAAAATACTTTGGGCTGCCATTCTTAACATATATAGTCTTGTGGGGGTGGTCTCTTATAGTACTTCTTTACTACCAGAGAACTGCAAATGATGATCACATGCGGTGGTTATAAATTTTAGTTTTTTCTGCACAGCTATTCAGACACTTGAAATGTAGCTGAAAAATCCAGCATTGGTAGGTGTTTTCTTTTCTCTTTTTAAAAAAAAAAAAAAAAAAAAAAAAAGTCCTGCAAAAGTTTACTCTAGGAGTAAATCTGTAGGGATTGGAACAAAAAGTACACAGCTCTCCAGTTTCCAAAAAAGACAAAATTCTTCACTTTTTCAAGCTACTTTACAGTTTCTTCCAACTCAAATGGGAGACCTTTAATGAACAGATCATACAGTATATGATGCCACATCCTGTAATGTAGTTGTGAGCAAGGCCGCCCATCATAGCTATAAAATTACACAAAGGTAGGTGTTAACTTTTGTGAGGTACCCAACTAACACGTTTTAATGATTCCTTTTATTAACTAGACTGGGTTGTGTTGCTAGACCTTTGAAGTTTTCTTTCATTGTTAAGCACAAAAGACTTTTTGCAGCAGTTAAAAGTGGGCCGGAGGTTGAAAAAAGGGAATTTACTGGCATCTTGTCTGAGAAGCAACACTTTCACCTTTACTGTGCTTCTGTACTTGCTACATACTTGAACACAGACTGCAGTGGACTGAAGTGTTGCCCTAACTTTATGTACTATGTACGCAGGCTTAAGAAAATCTACAAAGAAGCGCAGTGAATCACCACCTGCAGAGCTCCCCAGTTTGCGGCGGAGCACACGGCAAAAGACCACGGGCTCCTGTGCTAGCACCAGGTAAATCTTGCATTCAGGTTTATGAGCGGTGAATGATTATTACTGTAACTGATCCAATAAAGCTTGCTGCTTCTGTTGTAAAAAATGACTGTGATTCAAATGCCCACTGGGTAACTGATTTATATCAACCTAGTAAAAGTATGTGTGGAGTTTGCCATCCTCTCCCGTGACGCTACTGACATCAGTTACCTGGGGGGGAGGAGGACTACAAAATAATAGACTAGCTCAGCAAATTGGTGACTCAATATATTATGTCCCCGGAGTCAGAGATTGGGGAGGGCTGTTAAGTGGGGACATACTTCAAGGTCTCTTTCACGTATTTAAATCGGGTTAGCAATCTTTGCCAACGCCCATGCCAGTTCCCAGGCACACCCTGGAAAGAAGATGCCTCCAGTGGCTCTTCTCAACAGTGTGCCTGGGGTAGGGGCCCAGAAGGAAGCTGCCCAGAGTGGCTCCTTTTGGCGGCGCCTGCAGTGGCTCCTCTCCATGACATGCATGGGATGGGGTCCCCAGGCATTCCACGGAAAGAAGCCACTACAGGCATTGCTGAAAGGAGCTGCTCTGGGCAGCTTCTTTCTGGGGTGTCCTGGAGACCACTGCCCCAGGGACGCCGGGGAGAGGAGCCTTTTCCAGGGTGTGCCTAGAACCCCTGCCCAAGGCATGTAATGGAGAGGAACCACTCAGAGTGGCTTCTTTCTGGGTCATGCCGGTGCTGCCGAGAGGAGCTGGTCTGCTGCTCTCGGCAGGAGGGTTGCAAGCAGAGGGCCCTCTTAGAGCAGAGCTGCTCTCCGTGGCACCGAGGTGCCTGGCTTCCTACCACTCACAGCAGTGCGGCTTTCTGCGGTGTTGTGGTGTTGCCTCAGCCCACTGCCACTCACTTTTCTGAGGTAGGAGCGAGACTTTCGGTGGAGCAACAGAGGGCGCTCCATGCCACACCAAATGGCTTGTGTGCCTGTGCTGGCATGCATGCCAGGGATTGCTGACCCCAGATTTAAATAAATCATTGGTGTTCTGCTGTTTCTGGAAGACACTTTTGCTTTGAAGAAGAATAAAGATGTAAGCTGTAATTCACTTTTTCAAAATGTTTTAAAAGGTGGGGGTTTGTTTTCTTTTTGTTGGAAAGATAAGTGATCATAATTTGCTAGCCAATCCAGGGTGATAATAAAGGATGGCTTGGCTGATTTATTTTATTGTATTTTATTTTGAAACAGCAAGTCCGAATTTGACTTCCTTTAGGAAGAAAGGATCCCTTCAGTTTGTCCAAAAGAAGCTCTTGTTAATTATGTAGAATAAAACATGAATTCAAGAACTGCCACCATGTTTAATACTATTCAGATGCTAAATACTACCTTGGTTTAATAGATTTAAAAAAAAAAAAATGTACAGCACAACTGCAAACAAAAACCCAAAAAAGCCTGAATCTTGGATCAGGGTACTAACATCTACACAATAAACTTGGCTCTGTAAAGTCTTGGAATCTCTCTTTTTAAGATCTATCTCATTGATAGAGAAGGCTAGATTTTATTACTGTGCTAGCAGATGGATCCACTCACAGGCCTGTAGATGATGCCATATCTACACTCAAAATTTTGGTTGATGCAATTTACATTTGCATAAAGCCAACATTAGTATATCAGTTGACTTCTTGCATCGTTATTGTGTATACTCACTGAAAGTGCTTATATCCATGTGCAGTGCACGCAGGGTAGGTATCCTAGCATGTAACTTGTCGCTGTCCAGCACACTGTCTCTTGGGAAATTTTGGGAATGCTTATGTTTTGGGGTACAATTCCAACCAGTGGGGTTGCCACCCATGAATCCTGAGTGCCTTAAATGTTCTGCTGTTTTAGCTCCCTACCTGGCTGCTCCCAGCTAGCATTCGGGTGGGTGGGTGGGTGGGTGTGGGGGGGGGGGGAGGGAGCAGCCCTGCTTTACAACTCCAGCAGCCAGCTTGTTATACCACAGCCATATTCTGGTTTTCTTCAGCCTTGGTTACTGCTAGCCAAGTGACAACCTCCTGCACCCCAAACCATATCTCCCAGTCCTGAACTTTCTCCAAACTGTCTGTTCTGAAATGTTCAGCTCTGTCCTTGTACGTTAAGAGGAGTAATAAGGTTCATTGCTTCTTTAAAGAATCAAAAGCACAGCTTTTTGTCTTTACTTGAGTTAACAATCATTGGAACTCAAGCACAGAACTAAGTTTGTTTAGATTAGAAGTAAAACAATTTATTATCTCTCCTTACGTCTTCCTTAAACTCACCGTTTGTCCTTAAGATGAGCTCACTCTGGGCTTTCCTTTCTGTGGACTCACCCTCACAGGCCCCCCCACTGCTGATTCATATAGTAATGTTCATTATGTTCAGACCTTGCTTAATTTCACTGCCTCTCTCCTGTTTGTGGCAGAGCCCGTTTCTCCCTTCGTTTGGTCAATGACTTTAAAGCCTATCAGATGTTCATAATTCTTCACTATTAATATAATTGTAAAAGTGTATTAAGTGTCATTAAAGCAAGGTCTTATGAAAATTAAACAGTTTTACAATACAGTAATATTTCTTCAATTGCATATTTTCCATTAACCCCAACAAGAGGCTCTCTTGTCCTACTTAGGAGGCTGATAGCTTTGTTTTTTATGGAAGTGTACCTTCATTGTCTCTGCATGACAGCCAGACTAGTCAAACAAATACACATTCCTTTGTCCAATACGGACTGTACATGTGCATTGCTTGCCAAACACATTTTCAGAGCATGATTTTAGTACATATTCATAACTTCATGAACTCATACACACATCATGCTAGAATATTAGTGACCAATGAACTATTAGTTTTCCAATGATATCTTATGATTGACAAATGCATTAGATCTAGTGATTATGTCAGGCCTTATGAACTGCTGACACAGAGTAGTGAACCACACATAGACTTTTATCACACCATGGTGGGGGCAAAAATGAATTGTACAAGGATAACAGGGAGTAAGTGCTTAAGTTCCCATCATGCAGCGTTCTCCATCCTCTAATGCCGTCCACAATCCCATAATTTTTGTGCTGTTTAAAAAAAAAATCCTAGAAAACCACACAGAACTTCTCACTGTCCTCAATATCTAAGAGAAGCATGAAGTCCATGCAGCTCTGTGCTATTGTCATGAACGTGGCAAACAGCATGAATGATTCTCTGAATCTCAAAGCCTCAGGAACACCCGCAGCAGCAGTGGGCACAGCCATTCTGTGGCAAATAGATTGCTTTAGGACATGGCGAAAACTAATTGGTGGTAGTGGTCACAGAGCAGCTGCAGACAGGGGAGTGTTGCTTCCAGAAGCAACCATTGACAGGTGAGAGTGCATCGTAAAGCAGGTTTGGGAAGCCAAGAAGTGGGTGCAGAACTTTTGGATGTGGAAGACCATATTCCTGGAGCTATGGGCTAAGCTCACTCCAGCTCTCCAAGCAGGAATGCCAAAATGAGAGCTGTGCTGCCAGTGAAGAAGTGAGTATTGATCTCTGTGGCAGCTTATGATGCTGGATTGCTACTGGTCAGTGGAAAATCATTTTGGAGCTGGAAAATCCACAGTGGGCTCTTGTCATGTAATCGTACATTTTAATAGTTTCCTAATACACAGAACTGTGGCTATTGATAATGTGCCGTACATAGCAGGTGGATCACTGCAGACTATGTGGCTCTGGGAAGAAAGATAAAGAAGTTTTGAGGTGTAAGCGGTGTTCTTGTCTGCCCTCCCTGTTGAGGGAAAAGGCCCAGGTAGAGACCATTGATTTGTGGAAGTAAATGCGTGGTTACATAGATATTATTTTTTAAAAAATCCATCTAACAAAGAGAGGGAAGAGCATCATGGTGAGCAGGTTGGCTGGCTGACCTAGTAAGGAGGGCTTTAAACTAGGTTCTTTGGAGAATGAATGGGGGTGACCTAAGCCCAGGGGGAAGTGGGACACCAGGAGATAGTGCAAGGAGGAGGGGATAACAGGGAAGAACTGAGAAAATAGAGCACTTGGCTAATTACCTTATGTAGCTGTACATGAATGCAAGAAGTCTGGGAAACAAGCAGGAGGAATTGGAAGTCTTGGCGCAGTCAAGGAGCTATGATGTGATTGGAATAACTGAAACTTGTTGGAGTAAAATACACAACTGGAGCACTGTCGTGGATGGGTATAAACTGTTTGGAAAGGACAGGCAGCAGAGAAAAGGTGGAGGAGTTGCACTGTATGTAAGAGACCAATATGATTGCTCAGAGCTTCAGTATGAAATTTGTGAAAAACCAGTTGAGAGCCTCTCCGGGTTAAGTTTAGAGGGGAGAGCAACAAGGGTGTGTCATCATAGGCATCTGTTATAGACCACCAGGCCAGGAGGATGGCTTTCTTAACACAAGTGAAAATTTCCGGATCGTAGGACCTGGTTCTCATAGGAGACTTCTCACCCTGACATCTGCTTGGACAGCAATACAGCAGAGCACAGACAATCCAGGAAGTTTTTTGGAGAGCATTTTGGACAATTTTGGTGCAAGTGGTCAAGGAACCAACTAGAGGTCGTGCTCTGCTGCTTACAGAAAGGAAGAGTTGCTAGGGGAAGTGGGAGTGGGGAGAGTGGGGGTAACCTGGGAAGCAGTGACAATGAGATGGTTAAGTTTAGGATCCTGACAAAAGGAGAACAGTAGCATATGGACCCTCAACTTTGACTTCCCCAGGGACCTGATGGGCAGGATCTCCTGGGAGACTAATGTGAGGAGGAAAGGAGTCCAAGAGAGATGGCTGTACTTTAAAGAAACCTTATTGAGGGCACAGGAGCAAACCATCCTGATGTGTAGAAAGAATAGCAAACATGGCAGGAGACCAGCTTGTCTTAACAAAACTCTCTAAACACAAAAAGCATTCTTACAAGAAGTGGAATCTTGGTCAGATGACTGGGGAGAGTATGAAAACGCTGCTTAAGCAGGCAGGAGTGAAATCAGGAAGACCAAATCACAATTGGAGTTAGTTAGCAAGGGATGTGAAGGGTAACAAGAAGGGATTTTACTATTATATTAGTAACAAGATAAGGTCCGGGAAAGTGTGGGCCCCTTATTGAACTAGGGAGGCAACCTAGTGACAGATGTGGAAAAAGCTTAAGTTCTCTCTCTCTCTCTCTCTCTCTCTCTCCCTTTTTTTTTTTTTTTTTTCCCCTCTTCTCTCTTCAGAGTTAGTTCCCAGACTACTGCACTGGCCAGCACAGAATGGGGAGGAGGTGAGCAGCCCTCAGAGCTGAAAGAACAGTTTTAGGACTATTCGGAAAGGCTGGACTTGCACAAGTCCATGGTGCCAGATGCAATATGTCTGAAGGTGCTAAGGGAGTTGGCTGATGTGATTGCAGAGCCATAGGCTGTTACTTTTGAAAACTCGTTGCCAGTTGGGGAGGTCCCAGATAAATGGAAAAAGGCAAATATAATGTCCATCTTCAAAAAAGGGGAGGAGGAGGATCTGGGGAACTACGGACAGACCAGTCAGCTTCACTTCAGTCCCTGGAAACATTATAGAGCAGGACCTTAAGAAATCCATTTTGAGGCTCTTGCAAGAGAGGAAGGTGACCAGGAACAGTCAGCATGGTTTCTCTAAGGGCAAGTCATAGCTGACCAACCTGACTGCCTTCTGTGATGAGATGACTGACTCTGTAGATGTGGGGAAAGCACTGGATGTTGTATACCTTGATTTTTTTTTTTAACAAGGTTTCAGAATGGTCTCCCATGGCATTCTTCTATGAACTGCAGTGGGGCAATAGAAAGCACCCACATCCCTGTGTTGGCACTAGCCCACCATGCCACAGAGAATCTTGGACAAGTAGCCCTTTCTGTTAAGGTTTATGCTGGCATTGGTGGCTCATCAAGGACACTTCAGTGAGATCTGAGCTGACTGGTCAGGAAAGTGCATAATCTTTGCATCTTTAAGAACATGGGCTTGGTCTGCAGCAAGGGAGATTTAGGTTAGGCATTAGGAAAAGCTTTCCAACTATAAGGGAAGTAAAACTCTGAAATCGGCTGCCAAGGGAGGTTGTGAAATCCCCATCATTTTGAGGTGTGTTTAAAACCAGGCTGGGAAAGGGATAGTATAGGTCTACTTGGCCTTCTGGATGCCTGCTGCAGTTGCTTCACGTTCACACAGCTCTGCTGCTGCTTCCTCTCTTCCCCATGGTGGTGGCTGGCACTCTTTTGCCATAAGTGCGTATTATGCAATACAAAGTGTGTCATGCTAGCTGCCGTTGAAACGTTCATGCAGTACTGGTCATTATTGTTATAGTATAGGGCTGACCCTTGTGCCAGCCCCTCCTCTCTGACTCCCCCAGTGCTGGTGGCCCTTCTGCTGAGAATCTGCCACTGGAAGCAAATTCGGCAGTGCCTCAGTGTGCCATGCTACCCATCCCCAACATACACCCCACTGCTCCCAAGAGCAGCTCAGCTCTTAGCAGCATCTTGGTGCACCTTTCCCTGCTGTCGAAAGAAGCTAACATTTTTGGCAGCCCACGTGGCACGTTTGGCGGCTCAGCAGAGTGCGCCACATGCTGCTCCAAATTGGCTCAAGTGCCACTTCTGGCACACGTGCTGGGAGTTGCCAAGCCCTGTTATAGTATGTTGGTTGCATAATTATGGGATTGCTCTGTATGGTATTCCCAAGGATGTGTCCTCATGGCTTAAAACATGTCCAGGCAAACTCTCCAGGAGCAGAGGGACTGTTCATACCTCATCAAGGTGTGTATAGGACAAACCCAGCTCGGCGTTCCAGGAAGAAAGGACTGGCCTGGGCAGTAATGGAGGACCAAATGGGCTCTTGTGCAAGTCACCTCCTTTTCCTTAGTCCGCCTGGAACTATGAGGAGGTAATGCTCAGTGACTCAGGACATAGATGAGTCCATAAAGGGACATTGTCATCCGACCCTTGCGGGGAAGACAAAGCCCCAGAAGGGCAAAGGAATATTATAAGAAGAGACGACATATGTCATGTCAGACTTGCATTTGAAGATGGAAAATGTGAAGTGGAAGGCATTTGAGTCTGTAGGCAAAGTTTCAGAATAATCAATCTGTATACTTGAAGCTGCCATTGTATGTACAAATGCCAGATTGGCCAAGCTACAGCAGCCAGTGTTCTCATGATGTCAAAACTTTGACACCCTACAGTGGCTCATTGTGGTAGGATACTCACAGTCCATCTGTTAATCAGCTGAGGAGGATAAAGTGCCCTTTGTCAAAGAGTGCAGCTAGAATTGCACTTAAAACTGTCAAAACTACAAAAAATGACTGTACATACCTGTTTTAACAAAGGTTTTAGCCACCATGCTGCTTGCTTTATGGTGAGTTGCTTTAGTCAGAAACTTATTCTCATTCTCCTGGAATGCTGCAGAAGAATGGGGTCTCAGTGAACTTGATCAAACGAATCCTTATGCCATGTTGCAAAATCCACTCCCTGATTTCATGCAGATAACGAATGATCCAAATATAGATCCTGTTTAGCATTTTCACAGTGTCTTTTACCAAAGTCTGGGATTAGTAGGATTCCTAGACATACTGTTAAAGGACATGCCCCAATTGATTACTATGTGTTCTTTCTT
This sequence comes from Pelusios castaneus, assembly GCA_007922175.1. Classification (NCBI taxonomy): domain Eukaryota; kingdom Metazoa; phylum Chordata; order Testudines; family Pelomedusidae; genus Pelusios; species Pelusios castaneus. The sequence continues at coordinate 7,422,772 of ML685789.1, forward strand.
GGTGCATTCCTTCTACAAGCTTGCTGAGATCATTCTGGTTGTATCTAGGATGGGGTAAGAGATCCTACGTCTCTGTCCATCTTAAATTTCTTTACACTAAGTTCTTTGGTGAAACCATGTTGGAAGAGAACACATCTAAATTACTTACTTCCTTATTGTTATTCCGTAGCAGGCCTGCATCCTCAAGGTTATATTCTAACAAGCAGTTACAGATATGTCTGCAGCTATTGCTGATCTGAAGTTCTACATCCAGAATTTAAACCTTCAAGCAAGTAACTAGGGAAATGTCAAAAGCTTTTCATATTTGTGATGAAATTTCAACTCCTTTAGTTGAGATTCAGCTACCCAGTGTCTAATCTATACTTTATAATACTTTAGGTGGAAAGAGGAGAGCAAAGCTAGTTAAACTGGATCTGATAACTTTATTGATGGGAAGCTATTTTTCTAACACTTTAGGAGAAACTCTAAAGTGTGAGCCTTTTGGTGACATGTTTGTCTGAATTCAGGCATAACTTGATCTCATTGCAACTCACAATGCCATAAACAAATCCTGCATCTGAAAGTCAGACTGAAGTCTTTGACTCATCCTGACTTTTAAACAAAGGTGTTGATTTAAAAAAAAAAAAAAAAAAAAAAAACACGGTTGCGCCTTTTTTCTCTCAAAAAGAAAGACCTTGAAAATCATGGTATAATCTAATGTATAAGGATGCTGTCACAGGTGCGCAAGCTCAGTGCTCTTGAACAACTTGTCAAACCCAGGCAGGACCCTCGTCAATGAGAGAGCCCCTCAGAGAAAGCCTCCTTGGCTTCAGCATCTTCTGGGACTGACCTCTCAACCTTCAGCACCCCATTCCCTGCCATGAGCTTCCTGCAATGTGTCCACATGAATAGGACACTTGCTGGAGGCCTTACACTCCCTCCAAAGGGAAATCAAGCAGCTACAACTTCTGCAGCCAGCAGTAACTGTCAGCCAGTGTTATAAAACAAAAGGGTTTATTAATTGTCTAGAACACATCATATAAAACTTCTTTATCTGTAACTTTCTGATTTCTCTGCTGAGTCCATCTTGGTCAGTTCCAGAGCCCTGACTCTCCTCCAGAGAGCCCCAAAATAGAAGAGAGCTGCCTGCTTCCAGCACCCACTCTATTACACCCATGTGTTCTAGTCCTTTATTGTCTTTCTCAGCCAGAACCGATCACCAGGCCTCCATCTTAATTATTTGTTTTCCAGGTCATCACAGCTGGTTGACTTTCCACAGGGTGGCCCACTGCTTATCATTTGCTAAGTTCATGAAGTGTCTGGTTATTGTCTGGGCCCTGGCAGTCAGGCAACAGCTGCAGCTAATCCTTTGGGTCTCTACAAGTATATTAAAGAATTGTTTCCTCCACTAGGTAAACATGCAGCACAAAGGGGAAACTGAGCCACAGACGGTACTCATACAAAATATTCTGAAAATTCCTACTTTGTTACAGATGTTCACTGAGCTCTCTGAATTTAAATGCAAGTGGTGGTCAGTTATTCCACATAAGTTTCAGAATCTGATTAGGATTCAAGTATTTACTTGTTCTAGCTATAGCATTCTTCACTGTATTGGTGTGGATGCCAAGAACATAAAATGGATGTTATTGCATTCAGGTCCACTTTGGGGGTGAGGGTGGGGCGGGGAAGCTGAAGAATGTTCAGAGGAATAGATCTGAATGTCATGTTTCTTTATAACGCTCCATACTGGTTCTTGTTTTTGAGTGGTCTCATGGCAAAGAAGAAGCTTGTGTCAATTTTAAATAGTAATGCCTGGAACTTTCCACATTACACTTGCCTTTCTAGTCGGCGAGGCTCTGGCCTGGGCAAAAGAGGAGCAGCTGAAGCTCGCCGACAGGAAAAAATGGCTGATCCTGACAGCAACCAGGATGGCGTTAATTCTTCAGCTGCACGTACAGATGAGGCTCCACAAGGAGCAGCAGGTAAGCAGAAACACCACTGAGGGTGCGGGGGGAGGGCTGGCTGGCACAGGGGCCGGCAAAAGTTGCTGAGCCCTGGCTTACAGTATCGGGCTTCTCCCCCTCACTCCCCCCTGCAATAATAAATGAGGGGGGAAAGGCGTTAATGTTTGGAAGTTGTTTGACTGTTTGGGCAAGGGCCTACTATGACTACTTTTTTGAACTCTGGTGTTTAGTTATAGTATTGTTGGGAGTCCTTCTGTGGCTTAATTTTGAACTCTAGACTATTGGAGTAGTATTACTATTGGCTATGTACCGTATAGAAACAGAAGGTAACATGCTAAAGAGCTGTTGTCAGAACCTGTATCAAGCCATCCGTTACTACTTGAGTCTCTGTCCATCATAGTAAAGATGTTTTGGTTAACTTTTATTTAATTGGGAAAGCATTTTTATACCTTTTTTTTTGATATTAGCTTACATATTCTAGCTTTACAGTACTCATAGAATTTTTTTTCCCTAATTGTCTTGCTCTGTATCAGAATTATTGGCCTCTTTGCACTGGTGCAATAGAAAAACTGTTCCCCAAGTTAGTGTACTCTTCAGCATGAGGAGATCCTTATTCTCAAAGCAGTTTTCCTGAAATAATTGCAGAGTAATGTACTTTCCAGTATGAGCAATCTGGCCCTCATTCATCATATCAGTTCATTTCAATTCTCCAACAGCTATACTGACTTCTAGAAATAGCTTTAAAATATTCAGACTTGAAAATAAGGCATTGATTTGCTTCAGGGCAGTGTAACAAGTTGGATTACTTAAACTGTGAATTCACAAACTGTATCCAAATATATGAAATTTTTAAAAACACCTGTTTCAGAAGTACAATTAAATTTTCTGTGCAAGTTGTGACAGGGGAACACTAGAACTTATATAATTGTTATCCCTATTAGTTTTTTGTAAGAACGTAGCTTAAATAAATCAAAGCTAAATACAATAGCAGTCTAGTCCAATTGCTGCTGAATTCAGTAGGGGATTAGCTAGTGATTTAAACAGAAGCAAGATTAATATGTCCAATACTCTCTTGAAATAAATCTTAGACAAGACAGTGCTATTTAGTAATTTTTTTTTTCTCTTTAGCATCTAGTTCTGTTGCAGGGGCCGTAGGCATGACAACTTCTGGGGAAAGTGAATCAGATGATTCTGAGATGGGAAGACTACAAGGTAAAAGCTTTTATTAAGCTTATAGGATGGGTAAATATGTCTAGTGTCATAAAAACATTATTTTGGTATCTTTCTCTATGGAAACGCATTCAAAAAATCTATCAACTCGTGTGTGTGTGTGAGAGAGAAATTGTGGTACAGTATTGGCTCAAGAATATGGCAGCACAAGGATAGACTGAACATTGAGTGTTTTAATTGATGTCATTTTCTAATGGACTCTTGACACCATACTATTGACACAATCCACGTTTACTAACATGTACTTCCTTTCCACTATACCTTGTATATCCTCTGCAACATCTGTAAAGGTGATATTCCCAAATTTCTTAACTCCTTGTTCTTCAAATGCATAGTCTTTTGACTCTTTCCATCCAGGATGTTGTAGCTCATGTGCTTGCCATCTATACCATAACATGTTCTTTCTCAATGACCTGTACTCTGAACCTGGATGTCCGGTCACTCCCTATGTTTAACACTATCATCGCCTGTACCTTATAACATTTTCTTAATTTTTACACTGGACGGTTTTGCACTGGTTATGGTTTTCCCACCCAGTAAGCATGCTCTGCTGGACTAAACTCTTCTTTAGGTGAAACAAAACACTCTATGTAATTCAGTTCATAAGTTTGTTGTTGCTCAAATACAAAAAGGGTGCCAAGAATAGTGTTTAGTTCAGTGGTTCCCAACCTTTTTGGCTCAAGGGCCACAAATATAATTTTGAGAACCCCAAAGGGCACCAGTCAGTCTATTTAATTAAAATTCAATTAAATAGACTACTGGCCCTTCAGGATTGTAAAAATTATATTTGTGGCCCTTGAGCCTATTTTTTTTTATTAATTTTTTTGTTTTTATGTTTTGTTTTTTTTAAATATAAAAAGGGGAGGCTGGATGCCCACAAACAGGGCCGGCTTGTGGGCAGGTGTGTGGGCCCCAGTAGCAGCGTGACCCATGCTCCCTCCCCTCTTCCCCCCAGCCGTGTCAGCCTGCAGCCCTGGCCCCCCGCAGTCACACTGAGCCAGCCTGCAGCGACTGCAGCACAACTCGCAGCCATGCTGACCCGTGGCCCTTGTACTCCCTATTTCCCCCCCTCCTGCCCCAAGCCTCTGGAGCCCTTGACCACACCCCCAAGCCTTAATCTGGCCCTGGCCGGGTCCCAGCCAGCCAGCAGCACGGCATAGTATGGGCCATTTTAAAAAGCTCCGCAGGCCAGGTTGGGAACCTCTGGTTTAGTTCTATAAAAAACAAAAGTGCAGTTTAGTTAGACCCATAATTTTCTCGTATCTGCTCTTAGATAATGATGCAGGTATTTTCTTCAACACCCCCTGTATTACCAGGTTTTGACCAAATACAATCCAGTTGTGCTAAAAAAATATGCTAGCTTGTTGCCTGGGCTGTGCAGAGATGCATGTTTTTCAGAAACTGGCAACTTGGACAAAATTCTGCATTTAACTTTCCTGTCTTCTGTAAACACTTTAACTGTCCCCTCCTACTTTGGTGCAAAGAACTGTGATGGTTACCTTCTCAGCAAATATTAAAAAGCTGAATTTAAAAAAAAATCTTTTATTCTTAAAAGCTGCAAGAATGTATATATGTCGGGCGGGGGGCAGAGTGCAATAGTTTCTTTGCCTTCAGCTTTAGGCATTTTTGAGTCTCATTAGTACTGATTATTGTTAATCACTAGCCTCCATTTGTAGCATTGATAAGTAATGTTCATACTTGCTACAGTAAAAATGAGAACCCGTAAATACTTCAAAGGAAGCGACATCTAAGTTCCTCCTAACTCTGTTTTTAAAAAAACTAACCAAACAACAACAACAACAACAACAAAAACCACACAAGCAGCATGTCTTCTCACAATCTTGATTCACATTTGACTTAAAGCCACACTCTTGGTAAAAGGTGCCCTTTGGAGAGCAAGTCATTCATTTGCCTTTATTGGTATTGGGAGAAATCCATGAAGTGTCATCTTGTCTCTTTGTTATAAAGGGTTCAAAACTGTGTAGCCTTGAGTTGTAAATTCATGAGATTTAGTTACATGTAAACTTCATTAAAATGGCTGTTTAACATTCTGTGTTTGCTTTTAGCTCTGTTAGAGGCGAGGGGTCTTCCTCCTCACCTGTTTGGCCCTCTTGGTCCTCGGATGTCACAGCTTTTCCACAGGACAATTGGAAGTGGAGCTAGTAAGCAAACTTCATCTTGTCTGACTTAATTCTTTCAATAGTTTCCAGATTGGCTAAACTTGGTTACTAGTGAATCTAATGTGATCTCTTTAATGATTGAATTTTTAAGATCAAATCTAGTGAATAACCTAAGATAACATAAGGAGCTCTAGCACAATACAACATAAGATTTTTTTTTTTTTTTTTTCTGCTTCCTTTCCCCATAGTTGTGGAACACTGGCTACAAACATTTAACTTTTTTCTTCCTTTTAAGAGGTTGTTTGGCTTAGCTTTCTTTTTTTAAAAGTGCAGTCTTGTTTTTCAAGATTCAGTGTGACTGTTATATACTCATTTTAACAAGAAGAAACTATTAATACAGTTGAAATGGGGATTATTTTAACTTTTATGATTTTTAAAAAGCTATACTCTAGACTAGCTTTTAAAAACTGTTTTGGACATCCCTAATACACACTTGATAGATGGGCTTGAAACCATTTTAACGGGATCATTGCTTGAGTACCTCTTTGAAACACAGGTCACTGCTGTCAGCAAGAACTCCTAAAGACCAAATATTATCCTCTACTTACTCCACTTCAGCATACCTATAACGCAGCAGGCTGGGATGCTTACTGAGCAGTCAAAAGAACCAGGAATAGGCCCATTTTCCAAGTCTTTCTGGTCATCACAATCAACAGGGGGATATTGTCTGCCGGCTACTTGTTCTGCTGTAGTGTTGTGTTTGCTACCCTAGTGGTATGTACTATCTACTTCCTAAAGAAGACCTTAGCTATCCTGCCTTTTGCTAGTTGGATGATTTTAGATAATTTTAGCATAGCTGCTCCCACATGCTCATTTCAGCTGCATGGCAAGGGAAGCTAAGAGCAGGATTTGGCCTTAAGAAATCAATGAACAAACAGAGCAAACTTTCTGCTTGGTAAGATAAGTCATCTGACCTTAATTACACTAAATATTTACAGGTTATAATATGATCTTTACTTTCTTAGGTTCTAAGGCTCAACAGCTTCTTCAGGGGCTCCAAGCCACTGATGAAAGTCAGCAGCTACAGGCAGTGATTGAGATGTGTCAGTTGTTGGTCATGGGGAATGAAGAAACACTAGGTGGATTTCCAGTCAAGAGTGTTGTACCAGCTTTGGTAAGGATCAAACTTATTTATGTATTTCTATGTGGAATCTATTATTACTCATGTAAAAAAATGTAGCAAACATTTTATCATTAAAAGGTTATGATATCAACAAAATTTTTCCTCTAATCAGACTGGAGTTTAGTGAATGAATCATTAAACCCCTCTCTTCAGTTTTAGGTCCCATGGCTTCCATGCTAATAGTAAAAACGGGGTGGGGGATTCTATAGGCTAACTCTGTACTAAGGATTTTTTTGATAGTTGTGAGGTTTTTAACTGGAGTGTGACCTGTGTTGGGAGAAAGGGCATTGTGTATGCAGAAAAGTAGGGTTGGATAAGGGGCAGTGACTTTATGCACAAAAAGCGGGAATGTGCTAATAAAGTTTGCGGATGACACCAAGTTGGGAGGTATTGCCGATATGGAGAAGGATCGGGATACCATACAGAAAGATCTGGATGACCTTGTAAACTAGAGTATCAGGAACAGGATGAAATTTAATAATGGGAAGTGCAAGGTCATGCATTTAGGGACAAACAAGAAGCATTTTTTCCTATAAGTTGGGGATGCATCAGTTGGAACGGACTGAGGAGGAGAAGGATCTGGGAGTAATGGTTGACCATAGAATGACTATGAGCCACCAATGTGATGTGGCCGTGAAAAAAGCTAATGCGGTTCTAGGATGTATCAGGAGAGGTATTTCAAGTAGAGATAGGGAGGTGTTAGTGCCACTGTACAAGGCACTGATGAGACCCCATCTGGAATATTGTGTGCAGTTCTGGTCCCCGATGTTTAAAAAGGATGAATTCAAATTGGAACAGGTGAAGAGAAGGGCTACAAGGATGGTCTGTGGAATGGAAAACCTGCTTTTTGAGTGGAGACTCAAGAAGCTTGGCTTGTTTAGCTTAACCAAAAGAAGGCTGAGGGGGGATATGATTGCTCTCTATAAATACATCAGAGGGGAGGGAGAGGAATTATTTGAGTACAGGATCAATGTGGACACCAGAACAAATGGTTATAAACTGTCCATCAAGAAATTTAGGCTTGAAATTAGACGCAGGTTTCTAACCATTAGAGGTGTAAAGTTCTGGAATAACCTTCCAAGAGGAGTTGTGGGGGCAAAAACCATAACTGCTTTCAAATCTGAGCTTGATAAATTTATGGAGGGGATGGTATGATTAGCCTATTTTGGAAATTGCCTGATATTTGGCTACATATGGTGGATTTACAAGTGGCCTAAGAGGGGAGAGTACGTGGGGTGGGTTCTGAGTTATTACAGAGAATTGTTTCTTGGATAACTGGCTGTTGAGACTTGCCCACGTGCTCAGGGTTTAACTGATCGCCATATTTGGGGCTGGGAAGGAATTTTCCCCCAGGGCTGATTGGCCTGGGCTCTGGGGGTTTTTCGCCTTCCTCTGTAGCACAGGGCATGGTTCACCTACCGGTGAATTCTCTGTATCTTAAAGTCCTTAAATCATGATTTAAGGAGGTAAATAACTCAGTCATAGGTTGGTGGCCTATTGCAGGAGTGGGTGGATGAGGTCTTGAGGCCTGCATTTTGCAGGAGGTCAGACCAGATGATCATACTGGTCCCTTCTGACCTTAAAGTCTATGAGTCTATGCAGCCAATGTGGTAAGTAACCTTTCTAGACTGATTTGTGGGAGTATTTGATATATAGAAACTTCCTAAAATTCCATTTATGGATTGCACTTAAGAGGACTAAAGTTGCCTTGAATATAGGGGATAAATGAATCTACTCTTCCCCACCCCCCATTCCCTGGTCATTCATATATATATATATATAAAAAAACACTTTGACAGGCCATTACTTCCATCTTCCTAGGTTCTAATATTTAGCCAAGTACACACACATGTGGCTTTAACACCTGCAAAGCTGTCTGCTTGCACAGATATATCCGTGGGCACCTGGCTACATATTAGTATCTTGGAAGACTGCTGTAGTGGGGTCTCAAGGTACATATATGTATATGGGGGTCTGCTTATTGGTCTTCATAAAGTGTGTGGCTGTTCCTCATTTCCCACATAACACATGACTGCAAAGCAAATTGTCTAATACTTGTTCTACATTCTTTGGCTTCCACAGATTCCTCACTAGTCTGCTAATAAATCTTTCTTCTGTGTATGGGGGTAACAGTTCTTCCACGCCTCAGTTGCAGGGGTTTTCAATAGCCTTTCACTAGGATCTGTGACCAGTTCTTGCAGAGTTACAATGACCAGTCTCCCTCTTCTTGAAGTACCCTAATGGCAGCATCTGTTTTTTCCTTTATGTAGTACACTCCCTGCTGTCCTCCACACCTACTGTAGCAATACCTGCAAACTATAAAAGCCAAACCCTCAATGTATCCGCAGATGGTCCCTGTGGACTTCAAGTCCCAAATACCCTGGCGTTTAGTGAACTGGGGACCCATAGAAGGTTTTAAGTGTGATTTGACACCTGTTATGATATTATTTGGGAACTCCAATAAAACAGCTGGGTCTCATTACACTTGGCACTGTACAGCCAAGTAACAAAGGCCATCCTTGCCCCAGGAAGTTTTACAGTTTGGGTATCGAGACATGTTGCAACAAATGGACATGTGAGTGGAAGTAACAATGAAATGAGTTCAGAATAAAAGTTCAAGTCATAGCTGTTTGTTCTTGTAGCCAAAGTCTGATAGGAGTGACTTGAGGGCAGTATGACAGAGGTAGATGACAGAGAGAACTTCAAAAGTGGATAGCTTTATGAATGTTGATGGTATCTTTTCTGGCCATATGGGTGACGTGGGAGAGAAAGCACAAAGATGTTTGAGGAAGAACTTTCTGTTGTAAACCTCTATTTCAGGTGTTTATCATAGACTTCAAAAATACTTATGAAATCACCTATTTTTAAGACTCAGTCCAGGAGCAAGGTGTATATAGAAATATTAATCATAAATATGAAAGGGATGTGCGCATGAAGAGAACAAAAGTGATATTTTTAAAAGCAATGAATATTCTTTAGGTTGATTACATTGAATGGTCAATTGGCTTCAGGCATTTGGGGGTGAGGGGCATCCAGAGTCAATAATTTGTGCTATGTAGTAGCACTCAATAGCAACTTAATCCATATTAGCAGAAATGTGTTTTATCCATATCTTTAAATTCCTTACCAGTCTCTACTGTAAAAAGTGTATGGTTTTGGACTCCCATAAAAATTTTCATGAAATACTATAGTAGCTGTTTTGAAGCTGTCATGAAGATCTGGTGTCTTGAGTCAAACTATAACTGAAGTGATTTCAAGTCAAACTATAAAACAATATTCTTTTGGCAACTTGGACCAAAACTGGAAGTGAATAATCGGTTCTCATCTTTCTTTCTCTAGATAACATTGCTGCAGATGGAGCACAACTTTGATATCGTAAGTGACTTGAGATATGAACTAATTATTTTTCTGGCAAATTTAATTTTTTAATTGTTGCCTAAATTTTTATTATTTTTTTAAATAGATGAATCATGCTTGCCGAGCCTTAACCTACATGATGGAAGCACTTCCCAGATCATCTGCTGTGGTGGTAGATGCAATTCCTGTCTTTTTGGAAAAGGTAGCAATAGTCCATGTCCTAAATAATTAAAATTAGTACACAAAACTTAAAAATAAATTTTTACTTTTGAGTAAATTCTTCTAACTCCCCACCCACCTAAAAAGTACATTGTTTTTGTTATTACAAGTAACTAATATAAAATAATTCAGAAGTAAGAAACTAGCCTTAAAGGTTGTAAACCAGTACCTGGTTTGTGGGAAACTCAGATTACATTTCCAATTGGTACTGCAAGGAATTCTATAGGTTTTTGAGTTTGTGGTTTTTTATTGTTTTGTTTTTGTTTCTTTTTAAAAACTTGAGTTCTGGTTAACTCAGCTGACCACCGTCTCCTTTTGTGCTTTCATATGAGCAGACAGATGTACAATTGGGGTCCTTGACTTACAGGCCTGTCTTGTAGGTTTGCTGACTGAAAGGAAAGGAGTGGTGGCCCAGTCTTGGTTTTAGTTTTTGGACTATATTCCAGGGTTTTGTATAATGGGATGTGGCTAGAAGTTTGGATGGCTTCCTTTCAAACACACGTAAGCATCTTACTGGTAATTGGTTACCTCCTCTGATCCTAGCAAAAGGCATGCAGAGGAGGAAGTCAAGCTGTACTTCAGAAGCCTGAAGTAAATATTTGCTAAGTCATTAGGTGTCATAGTGAATTTTGGGCTGTAGCTTGTTTGTGGCATGATGACTTTGCACACTTGTGACTGCAGCATTCAAATCTTAAGTGAAACAATAACCTTTGTTTAATAAAATAAATATCTAGAGAAAATTGTGTTGCGAGGCAAACTTGTGAGGGTATGCACATAAATATTGTATTGCCATTAGTGAGTTGCCTATCAATAGTCATTTCATTACAACATCCAACATTTTTTCCAGTTCCCAAAATCTTTTAAAGCAGTTGTGCTGTAGGACAGGTTTTAGATCCCCATTTGCTTTGGGAAAGCCCCTAAACCTGAGCTGCTGGTGTCCGTTGGAAAAAAGTATTAGGAAGCTAATTTATTACTTGAGTTCTGTTTCTCTAATTCATCACTGAAGCGTAACTAGATCTTCATATATTAAATATGTACTGTATTGGCTACTATTTGTACTATAGAGAGATGCACTTCAGTTAAGAAATTTCATTAAAAGTACTTTTTGTGAAGATAAAGTAAGAATCCAATATTTAAGATAGAGTGTAAAGCTGTTTGTTGTTTGGGTTATCTTATTTTGCAGTGGAAAGTCATTAGACATTACTTTCATAAAGTAGAAGATTTATCTTCAATTTATAGCGTGGGAGGTATTATAAATGTAGATCAGAATTTTTATTCTTATGAAGTCAGTTTTTCTAGAGACTGATATTCTTAACTTGTAACTCATTTAATTACTTTCTTTTGTTCTAGCTGCAAGTTATTCAGTGTATTGATGTGGCAGAGCAGGCACTGACTGCCCTGGAGATGTTATCACGCAGACATAGTAAAGCCATTCTGCAGGCAGTAAGTATTTTTCCCTAGCAGAAAGAATAATGATATTGCTTGAAGTTTTTGTTTCCTCTGTTGATGGTTCCTATACCACAGACTTGGTGGTGCACAAGTTCTTCCCAGAGAATAATTAAAGCCCAGAATTTTCTGTCACTGTATTGCCACTGATAGAGAATACTTCTCTTTAACAGCTTTCTGTATTGTAGGGTGGGTTGGCAGACTGTCTGCTGTATTTGGAGTTCTTCAGCATAAATGCCCAGAGGAATGCACTAGCTATTGCTGCCAACTGCTGCCAGAGCATCACACCTGATGAGTTTCACTTTGTTGCAGATTCTCTGCCACTGCTTACACAAAGGCTAACCCATCAGGTAAGAAGCCATTCTAAAACATTGACTAATCATTTTGACATGCTTCAGATGGAAGCAAAGAGTGGTCTTGTAGCTCTTAGTCTACACAGGTTTTTGAGAGAACTGAGGCAGGAAGCCAGTCAAGTCATCATGATAGCTTTGTGGGCTGGACAGTTCTGATACTCTAACCTCAGGAACCTGTCCATATTTTGCTGGTCTTGCTACATCTGTTCTCACTTAATGGCCAAATCCAGTGCTCATATCAGATATCCCTGCACCTGACAACCTGAATGATGGCTGACATCCACTGAAAGAAGCTGTTTTTTGCTTCTTCCTTTAAAGTGGGAAGTCCTTGATCAGATTGACGAACATAACCAAGTGAAACATTTTCTGTGTGGGCAATGCATTGTCACTTTAACTGGTAGAAGCCCCAGATACATCAGATTGTCCCAGGAAAAGTAGTCAAGTCTGTCACTTAGAGGGTTATGGGTATACATGGTACTATATCTGTGAATCATTTTAGGGTAGAAGGATACACCATTTTCTTGCTCCCCCATGGTGGTGAGATTCATTGAAGGGCTCATACTTATTCTCACCAGGTTATGGTCCCAAGAAGCCTCTTCTTAACTAGTAACAGGACTGATAGCCACTGTGTCAAAGAAGGGTTCTTCTTCGAGTGATTGCTCCTGTCCATTCCATAGTAGGTGTGTGCGCGCCTCGTGCACGGAACGCCGGAATTTTTTTCCCCTAGAGATCCCGTAGGGGCCGGCTGTAGCGCCCCCTGGAGTGGCGCCGTTGCGGCACCTCTATATAAGCTACAGCCGGCCCTACCCCCTCAGTTCCTTCTTACCGCCCTGACGGTCGCTGGAACGTTGGCTAGCTCGCTAGCAGTACCCTAGTTTACAAATTGTGTTAGATAGCTTTCCAGTTAGTTAGTTAGTTAACTGTTCTTCCATCGAAGAGCCCCCTTTCGGGGCCGGGGCATGCCTGGCTTCAAGGCTTGCGGAGCCTGTCGTAGGCCCATGCCCCTGGACGATCCGCACCGTGAGTGTTTGAGGTGCTTGGGGGAGTCCCACCTCCGAGAACGGTGCAAGATTTGCCGGGGGTTCCGCCCAAGGACCCAAAAGGAGAGGGAGCACAGACTCAAACTCCTCCTAATGGAGGACGCTTTGCGGCCGGCAAGCACCGGGGGAGCCGGGTCCAGCGCGGCACCATCGGTGCGGAGCGCCCCAGAGACCATCGGCGAGGTACCGAGGCCCGCCAAATCGGCGAAGGAACCACGGCACCGAATGCCGCCGCCGGCACCGAAACACTCGGCACCGCCACCACGGCACCGCTCTCTCTCTCCTGGACCGGCAAAAAAGAAGAGGCGCGCAGACAGAGGCAGATCACCTGTCAAGCGCTCGAAGCAGGGAGCGCAGACGGTACCGGGCTCGGACCGTCAGCTCCAAGAGCTGCAAGCTCCGACCCCGTTGACTCCGGGCCGCGAGAAGGCTTCGTCGAGTCCGGGGTCCAACGCCTCACCCACCAGGGCGATCCTGGAGGAGGACCTCCAGCTGCCTTCGACCCCAGAGACTTTCGAAGCAGCTCGAGATCTCATTGCACACACGGCACCGTGTGCACCAGAGACCCACCCTCCGGCACCGCAGAGATCGGTGCCGTCGAAAGGGAAACCGGCGCTGTTGCGCCGAAGCCCTCCACGGCACCGTTCGCCGTTGGAGCAGGCGCGGCCTTCACCTATGGGCCAGGCCCACGGGGAGCGTTCCCAATATATTTCGCCCCCGGAGCGGCACCGATCACCCATTCCACCAGCGGTGATGGCGGCAGCAGGGGCCCCACGGTACCGGTCCCCACCAGAGCGCCTGAGCCGTGAATCTTCGCGGCACCGCCGCCTGTCGGCACCGCGAGTAGCGACCCCGACGGCGGGGCGACATTACTCTCCGGTCCGCGGCACAGCCCCACCTTGGTCCCCACGGAGCAGATTTTCGTCCGAGTCGGGCGACAGTATGAGCTCCGCCAGACGGAGCAGGAGCCGCTCCGGGAGGAGAGAGGCCGGCCATGGGGATGGGCGCCAGTGGCAACCACCCCAACAGTGGCCATTCTGGACACCATGGGCATACCATCAGGCCCAGGGCCCATTGTCGGACAGGCCTCCTTCCACGCTGTCGTCGAGACATCAACCGTCTTGCACGGCAAGTGCTCCTCCAGAGTTGGGGAGGGCCCCTGCTCGGGACCGGGCAGGAAGGACCCTGGACGACCCCTCAACGAGGGAGGGCCCACAGTCCGCAGGAGCACTGGACCCGCCGGCGGACCCGGCGGGAGAGTCGTCCTCGTCTCCACCGGATGAGGCAGTGGCAGGAGCAAAACCGGCCACTCTCCCCGATGACAGCAGGTCGCATCAAGACTTGCTTAGGAGAGTGGCAAAGGTTATGGGCCTCCAGGCAGAGGAGGTCATGGAGGAAGCGGATCCCATGGTCGACATCCTCCTCCCAGAGGGTCCCTCCAGGGTGGCCCTGCCCCTGATTAAGACAGTGCAGAACACGACCAAAGCCCTGTGGCAAACTCCGGCCTCTATCGCTCCAACAGCCAAGCGGGTGGAGAAAAAGTACTTTGTTCCCGCTAAAGGCTACGAGCACTTCTACTCCCACCCGGTCCCGAACTCGCTGGTGGTTGAGACGGCCAATGAAAAAGAAAGGCAGGGTCACCAAGGTCCCACGCCTAAGTCGAGGGACGCAAAGAAAATGGACCTGTTTGGCCGTAAAGTGTACTCCTCGGGGGGTCTCCAGCTGAGGATCGCCAACCAACAAGCGATCCTCAGCAGGTACACTTTCAACTCATGGGCGGCCCTCGATAAGCTGACCGACAAGCTGGACCAGGACTCGAGGTCCGAGCTGGCAGCTATGTCTAAGGAGGGTAAGGTGGTGTCCCGAGCCCTCCTTCAGTCGGCCCTGGACGCAGCGGACGCTGCAGCCAGAGTGATGGCATCAGGTATAACCATGCGAAGGAGTTCGTGGCTCCAAGCTTTGGGCCTTCCCACCGAGGTCCAGTCCACCATTCAGGACCTGCCCTTCGAGGGGCCGGAGCTGTTTGCGTCTCAGACAGACTCCAGGCTTCAGTCGCTTAAAGACTCCAGGGCAATGGTGAAATCGCTGGGCCTCCACGCCCCGGCAGCGCAAAGAAAGCCCTTTAAGCCACAGGCATCGGCTCGCCCATACCAACGGCGCCAGGACTGGGACAGAAGGAGAGGCTGTAATGGGCGCAGGGCAAGCCGCCGCCCCCCGGACCAGAACCAGGGAGGGCAGCGCCATCCCTCCGGACCTAAGAAGCCCTTTTGAGGGTACGATCGGGGACGACGTACCAATTATAGCTACGGATCCAATTCCCTTGCCTTTCCTCAACAGATTATCCCGGTTCCACCGTGCCTGGGCCCTAGTTACCTCGGACCAATGGGTACTCCGCACGGTGCAGCATGGATACTCACTCCAGTTCTCCTCGCCCCCACCGTTCCGCCTCCCCCTTACCCCGTCCCTCTTCAGGGACCCATCTCACGAACAACTGTTGGCCCAAGAGGTTCAGACCCTCGTGGAGAAAGGGGCGATAGAGGAGGTTCCTCAAGAACTGAAAGGGAAAGGGGTGTACTCCAGATACTTCCTCATTCCCAAATCAAAAGGGGGCCTCCGTCCCATCCTGGACCTGCGGTTCCTGAATCGCTTCCTACGCAAGATTCGTTTCCGCATGGTCTCACTGGCCTCAATTATCCCATCTCTGGATCCGGGAGATTGGTATGCCGCCCTCGATTTGCAGGACGCCTACTTCCACATAGCAATAACCCCGCGTCACAGGCGGTTCTTGCGTTTCAAAGTGGGAGACAGGCACTTCCAATTTACGGTCCTCCCGTTCGGACTTGCTGCAGCACCCAGGGTATTCACCAAGTGCCTGGCAGTAGTGGCAGCCTTCCTCAGAAAGAGAAGGGTTCAGGTCTTCCCTTACCTGGACGACTGGCTGGTAAGAGGCCGTTCGCCATCAGAGGTGTCTCTCCACCTGCAGATCATACAAGACGTGTTCAGTCGTCTTGGTCTACTGGTCAACCAGCGCAAGTCCTCCCTAGTGCCGACCCAACGGATAGAGTTCATAGGAGCAGTCCTGGACTCGACAGTAGCAAGCGCATCACTTCCTCGTTCTCGGTTCCAAGTAATCCGAGATACCATAAGGGGGTTGCAGAAACATCCACTAACTTCAGTAAGGATGTGCCTAAGGCTACTGGGGCACATGGCGGCCTGTACCTACGTGGTCAGGCATGCTCGACTACGTCTCCGCCCCTTTCAGCGGTGGCTAGCGTCAGTGTACCGCCCAAGTCGAGACGATCTCGACATGATAGTGGCCCCTTCCACGCAGGCTCTGAAGGACCTAGATTGGTGGTGCCAGGAGGACCAAGTCTGCGCAGGGCTACCCTTCCAAGCCCCGAGCCCGTCCATCTCGTTGGTAACAGACGCGTCAGACCTGGGCTGGGGGGCACACCTAGGCCAGCTGAGGACACAGGGCCGCTGGGGGATAGAGGAGCTCCCATTACACATAAACGTGAAGGAGCTCAGGGCAGTGCGTCTGGCCTGTCAGGCATTCAAGGAGCACTTAAAGGGGAAAGTAGTCTCCATACAGACAGACAATACAACTGCCATGTATTACATCAACAAGCAAGGCGGTCCCCGCTCCTCCCATCTCTGCAAGGAAGCACTCGCCCTCTGGGAGCTGTGCATCGTACACTCAATCCTGCCGATAGCATCTTACCTACCGGGGTCGCAGAACACACTGGCCGACGACCTCAGCAGGAAGTTTCAGACCCACGAGTGGTCAATGAAATGGGAGGTCCTGAGAGAGGTCTTCCAGAGGTGGGGAACTCCCCGTCTAGACCTCTTCGCCTCAAGCTCCAACACCAAATGCGCGAGCTTCTGCTCGTTCAGGGGACAAAGCCCGGGCTCCATAGCGGACGCGTTCACGATCCAGTGGACAGGGAAGCTTCTGTATGCCTTTCCCCCGACACCCTTAGTGAACCAGGTGCTTCTAAAGATCAAGCACGACAAGGCCACAGTGATTCTGGTGGCCCCAGCATGGCCCAGGCAACACTGGTACACAACTCTCTGGAACCTCTCGTCCAGAGCCCCGATAGATCTACCCCTGTTGCCGGACCTATTGTCGCAGGACGACGGAAAACTCCTGCACCCGAACCTCCAATCGCTCCACCTCAAGGCGTGGTACCTGAGTGGTTGACCCCAAACGAGCAACTGTGCTCGGAGGAGGTCCAGGAGGTTCTGCTCAACAGCAGGAGGCCCTCTACTCGCTCCGCGTATGGGGCGAAGTGGAAACGGTTCTCGACCTGGATGGCAGACAAAGGGATTGCTCCAAGGTCAGCCCCGCTCCCGGATATCCTCGACTACCTATGGCATCTCAAGTCTTCGGGCTTGGCATCCGCTTCGGTCAAAGTCCACCTGGCAGCCATCTCGGCCTTCCATGCGGGAGCGGAAGGGGGCACAGTCTTTTCGGCCCCGATGGTCAAACGTTTTGTCAAAGGCCTCGATAAGCTCTTTCCCCCCACCCGTCCACCGGTGGCGCAATGGGACTTAAATCTGGTCCTGACCCAGCTGACGGGCCCGCCATTTGAGCCTCTAGCTTCCTGCTCTCTGCTGTGCATGTCCTGGAAGGTGGCCTTCCTCGTGGCCATTACATCGGCCAGAAGGGTGTCAGAACTTCAAGCCCTGACAGCAGGTCCACCCTACACGGTCTTCCATAAGGACAAGGTGCAGCTGCGCCCGCATCCGGCCTTCCGTCCAAAGGTGGTATCCCTTTTCCACACCAGTCAGGACATTTGTCTACCGGTGTTTTACCCCAAACCACACGCTTCGGACAGGGAACGCAGGCTGCATACGCTAGACGTGCGCAGAGCCCTGGCGTTCTACATAGACAGGACGAAACCCTTTCGCAAATCCGCACAACTATTTGTGGCAGTAGCGGACAGAATGAAGGGAGAGCCCATTTCATCACAGAGGCTCTCCGGATGGATAGTCGAGTGCATCCGCGAATGCTATAACCGGGCAAAGGTTACACCGCCCCCCGATCAAGGCACACTCGACAAGAGCTCAGGCCTCCTCGGCGGCCTTTTTAGGGGGTGTGCCGTTAGTGGACATTTGTAAGGCAGCCACGTGGTCTTCAGTCCACACCTTCGCAGCACACTATGCGATTACGCAGCAAGCGAGAGAGGACGCGGCTGTTGGCAGAGCAGTCCTGCTCTCAGCGAAGCTGTAATTCCGACCCGCCGCCTCAAGGCAAGGCTGGTGATTCACCTACTATGGAATGGACAGGAGCAATCACTCGAAGAAGAAGAAGAGGTTACTTACTGTAACTGGTGTTCTTCGAGATGTGTTGCT
>ML685789.1:7441417-7462229 GCA_007922175.1 Pelusios castaneus
AGCAACACATCTCGAAGAACACCAGTTACAGTAAGTAACCTCTTCTTTTATCTGTTTTTTGCCACTTGTCAATTAAAACAAGCTTTTTGTTCGGTGTGCCATCTGCTAGGAGGATTGGAGAGATCTAGGCCCTCAGGACAGGCATGCCGTACATGATCTTGCGTGAGGACAGAGTTCTTCTCAGGCCTCACCCAAAGCTTTTACTTAATGTGACTTCCATATCCGCATCAGCTTCTTCACCTCCTGGTTTTCTTCACTGCATTTCCTCCAAGTGAAATGACACTACAAATGTTAATGCTGTGTCACTTTATTTGGCTATAGGACTATGCCATTCAGGTGTACACGTTGATTTCATTGCTATTACTGAAGGACTGAGGGACAGCTCCTATAATCCCAGAGGCTAAATTGGCCTCAAACTGTGTCATTTACATTTTGGCTAAGAAAAATCCACCCAAGCAGGTTGAAGCTCATTCTACAAGAGTTCAGACAGCCTCTTTGACCTAATAGGATAACCACCTCCTTTTTCAAGTAGTGTCCCTATGGATGCTCCACTGTAGGTGTGACTGTGTTCCCAGACAGTTGAGCAGAGATTTTCGATAGCAGTCGGTATTACTTGCATATGCACTGCTCTTCACCAGCCACAAGTCCAGCAGTGCATGTGGCATTCCCTCCTCAGTTCCTTTTCAACTACCCCTTCCTCCCCCAGACAGAGCTAACAGATGTCATTAATCATCAAAAGTTCATTAATTCTTTTAGAATAGCTAATTTTAGCTTCTTTGAAGCTCCACTTTTCTTTCTTATTCATTTGCATTTACTTTGGCCATGCCTCTTTTTAAAAAAGGGAAGAAAAGAAACAAATAACAAAAAAATAGAATGGGACTCTGACTCACTCACTCTCTGTGGAGAGACTACCTGGACAACTTCTGTGACTTCAAAAAGTGACTGTTAAAAGGAATCGATCCCAGTTACTGACAGACACTTGCAGTGCATTTTGCTATCTGCAAGAGAACTGCATTGAATAGAAGAGGGGATTGTGTCAGCAACTGAAGCCCAGTTCGAGGAAAGAGAGAGAGATGAGGCTTAAATGCCTGCTTACGAAGTCAGTCCCTTGACCTCCAGAGCCCCTGTGAGAATCCCCTCTGTACCTTTCCACTTTGAGGGAAGGCAAGTCCAGAGAGGCACCTGAAAGGCCTCTAAGAAAAGGTCACTGAGTCCCCCTGGTATGCCTGATTGAGCTGAAAACTGTCTCTGGCTTGGTCATTGACATTGGTACCAACAGCACCTCGACAGTCTAAGTGGGGTACCCAGGGCATGCGTGGTACCAAACCCACAAAGCAAGTCAGAATACCTAAAGACCTGCTGGACACAGGCAAAGAAGATACTGTACTATGAGGGCATGAAAAGGAGGGAAGATATGCCCTGGGATAGGTGTCATCTGTACAATCATGAATATCTGTACTGTTGACAACATGCCAGACAGAGATGGTCCATACCATCAGGTCTGCATCTCTGACGTACAGGCCTCACTGCTCTGACAGCCTGCACCGGAACCATCACCTCCTTCATCCCCTGATTTCTGGTGCGCAACGGACCGTTTGGTGTCTAATGCACTGGGTTCTCCATTGCCCAATACCAAGCCAACCTGATACCCAAGGCTCACCACAGCCTCATACCTCGCATTTACAGTATTAGTGGAATCAGAAAGTGAACAAAGGTATTTGATTTTCCACTGCTCATTGCTCCTTCCATATGATGCCCAGTTCCACAAACAGAGAGATCCCATCCCTCTGATCAGCCTCTGTGGTTTGGACAGCGATGGTTCCAACCACCAGGATTGTTTCTGGGAGAATGGCCATATTGGGACCTCTGATAGGACCAAAAGTGGTACATCTCATTGGCCCCTAGGGGGCTTTCCATCAACAAAGGAAGTACTGTCCTTGATCTTCTGCTTCTAGGGCCTCTGAACCAACAAGGGAGGAGCTGATGGGCAAAATGGAGGAGGAGGAGGAGGTTGCTCTTCAGACCCACCTGTCATCATCACCAGATTAGAGACAGTCATGCCTGCTCTCCCTTCTGTGGTGGATAACTTCAAAACCTTTCAGGGCTTGGCACAGAGGGGGGCAGAGCCTCTGCAAATGTCTCTACAAGAAGTGGCTGAGTCACATTATAAGCTAGTGGACATTTTACACTCTCCACAGCTGCAAAAGTCACCCTTGCAATTAATGAGGCCTTAATGGACCCTGCCAAAACAATATGGCAGACTCCTGCATCCATTCCCCCGATGTGCAAGAGGGCAGGCAAACAAAAGTACACCCTGGCAAAGGCACGGAATTCCTTTTTTCACACCTGTCCCCCAATTTGATCATGTGGTCACAGTAAATTCCAAGGGATGACAACACCATTTCAAGTCCATCACTTTTAATCAAGACTGTAAGCAACTAGACTTATTTGGCAGGAATCCTTATTCATCAGTCACCTGCCATTTCAGAGTGGGAAACTATCAAGCCCTATGGGCAAAATACCATTATTTGAATTATGCAAAATTAAACACTTTTTTTTTTTTTTATTGAACAACTTCCTGACTCAGTTAAGGAACAGTTTAAGGCCTTAGTTAAAGACGACAAACTGATGACAAAGATGTCCCTGTAATCAGCTCTGGATGCAGCCGACACAGCGGCTCGTTCCATTTTGACCAATGTGGTAATGATATGGGTCTTGTGGCTTCACATCTCCAGCTTTCCCAAGGAAGAGTAATCGACAGCAAAGGACCTCCCATTCAAAGGAGTGACTCTGTTCACTGAAAAGACAGATGCCTCCCTCTATACTTCAAAGGACTCGAGCTACTCTCAAATCCTTGGGTATATACACTACACTACTGGCTATAAAAAGAAATCAACCCTCAGTCATTCAAGCTGCAGTGACATACTTCTATTCGTATCTATCCCAATACACAGAGGCCATACAAGCTGCAGAGAAAGAGTCCCAGGTTTCCTAGACATAAGAAATTGAGATCCCAACAAACCTCTTCTCAGTCCTTTACATTTGAACAAACTATTTTGATGGGTTGTTTTGAAGTGCCTATATAACACCCCTCATTGCCATTCCATGCTAGTACACCCTTCTCATTCCTTTGGAGACCACCTTATTCAATTCTGCAGCACTTGGGAATGGATAACATCTAACAAGTGAGTGTTGAAGATTAGCCAGACAGCATACTTCATCCATTTCTCCTTCCTCCCATCTTCCAAACTCCTTTCCCTGTCCCTCTTCAGGGACCCTTCTCACAAGAGCTCACTATTGCAGGAGATAGACCACTACCTCGGTATATGAATGATGGAGCCAGTGCCCATGCATCCAAGGGGTAGCAGTTTCTATTCTTGTTACTTCTCACTACAGAAGAAAAAAGAGGGTTGGGGACTTATACAGGACCTCAGAGTGCTCAACAAATTCATCAACGTTCAGAAATTTAAGATGTTGGTGCATAAGAAATCAAGACTCTGTAAGCTCACTGAAAGTCCACCTAGCAGCAATCACAACCTTCCACCAACCAGTGGAAGAACATTCCCTCTTCTCCCACCCAATGATGGAGAGGTTTCTTAAAGACGCAGTGAACTTCTTCCCACAGCCCAGACTCCCCATGCCTCAGTGGGACCTCAGCCTGGTGCTAAAAGGGCTTATTAGACTGTGATTTGAATTTATGGCCATGTGTTCTTTGACTTGCCTGTCTGTGAAGATGGCATTTCTCATTACTGTCACTTCAATGAGAAGTGAAATAGCAGCCCTGATAGTGCATCCTCCCTTCACAGTGTTCTACCCTGAAAAGGTCACATTTAGATCACATCCAAAATTCATTCCTAGGGTGACTTCTGCATTCCATGGGAATCAGCTTGTTAGCTTCCAGCCTCTTATCCCAAGCCTTATTTGGATATTATGGAAGCAATCCCCCGTACGCTCAATGTAAGGAGAACTTTTCCCATCTGCTTGAATAGGATGAAAACAGTTAGGAAATCCTTGAGACTTTCCCCATCCCTTATCAAAGGGAACAGTGATTTCAGCCCAAAGGCTCTCCAGATGGGTTTCAGGATGTATTGAGATCAGTCACCAGTTGCATGCTGCCATATATCCAGCTTCAATATGCGCGCATTTGGCTGATGAGACCGACCTTGTAGCTTCTCTGACGCTAGGATACTTCTAATCTGTAGAGCAGCCATCTCTGCTTCTGCACATATATTTGTAGAACTCTATTCCAGTCTGAGGGATTCACTGGTGGATGCCAAATTTGGTACCAAAGTACTGTCATCCATATTCGAATTGACTGCGAAGCTACAGCTTCCAGTGGTGGCCGCTCCTTGGGACTTAGCTATAGTGGAGTACTCATTAGAGGGAGAAGGGGGCGCATCTCAAAGAACCATAGTTATTGCATAAGATGAGTAATTTCATATCCGAGAGATGAGTACCAATGTGGCGCTTGAGCCACTCATTGCCAGGTGCAATCTTCTGGGTTGCAGCTTTAGTTTTGGTAAGCCTCCTCTTAGCCATGTCCTAGTTCAAGGCAATGCTTGTTACACACCAGGGTTATGTCCGCACTAGAAAAGCTAAGTCGATTTAAAGCGTCTACACTAAAAACTTAAGTCGACTGTCTGCGTCCACACTCGCAGGTGCTAGTTGAAGGAGGAGAGCTGGGGTGAGGGACTTTGGGCAGGGGACAAGGGAGCCGCCGCGGCTTGCGGGGAGCCGCAGCTGGGAACAAGGAGCTGCGGCTCCCTTTTCCCCAGCCCTAGGCCGACTTAAGGAATTAAGTCAACCTAGGGCATCCACACCAGTTTTAGGTCGACTTAACGAATTGACTTAGCCGTTAAGTTGACCTAAAGAACAGTAGTTATTCAGTCAACTTAAGGAAACCCGTAAGTTGATTTAATGAAACCCCGTTGTGAATGCGGTGTTCTTTAGGGCGGCTTAAGCATCCTTAAGTTGACCTAACTTGCAAGTGTAGACATACCCCAAGAGTCTTTTCTGTGTGGATAATCACTTGGAGAGAACATCTATAGTTCCAGAAACTAAGGTTCTTTTAGATGTTGTATCCACACAGATTTCATGACCCACTTTCCATCCCTGCAGATAGTCCTGCTTCAATTGGATTTTTAACCATCTAAAGAATTGAATGTAGGTTGCGGCTGCTTTGCCCTTTATGCCCTCTGCTCTAGGGAGCAAGAGGCTGCTTAGGGAAAGGGCAGGCCCCAGCAGATAGTGCTCTTCAAAAGAATTGGATCTTGTGCTCATGGGGCACAGATGCCGCAGGAATGCAATCTGTGTGTGCAAAAACATCTTGAATCAAAGTTATGCTGTAAGGTAATATTCTTTCCTATTGCTTTGAATGTTAGCTCTGTAGGGTTGGAAGCATGTTAATTCTACTGATTCACTTTCTTAATGGGGAGGATCAGTGTGAGTTAGTGTCACACTTCAAAAAAATCTTATTGTGTTGAGAAGTGTGTGTATAATACATATGGGATTATAGTTGGTACTAAAACTTATTGGGGTAATGTAATAATTATACATATTGGCAAGTGGCATCTATAATTGGCAAAACCCATAATAAGTTGTATCCTAATATTGTGCATGCTAATGTTAAGCTTAAGTTGCTAATTTTGAACATACTGTAACTATAAACCAGGTTATTTTTTAAGGTGGAAAAACTGGGAATGGATTATATATGGGAGAGTGATCAAATAGAAGTTTTTTGGGGGTAACCATAAAGTTTGATTTGGTGTAACTTTAGCAATTTGGAAGAAAGGGATTGGAGAAGCTATATGTAGGAGAAACTTTGAAGGAAGATTACAAAAAGACTGGAAAACTGTTAAAAGATTTTGGGAGAAGTGACTTTTTTTTCCTGGGAAAGCTGGACTAGCCCTCACGTTGTGAAACATCTCTCTTCTTCTTTGCCATCTGTATATCTCGGCTGCTTAAATTTTTAACTATAGCATTAAAGCTGTTCTGGGTTTTTCACTTTTGAGAAATTTATGTGAATATATTAAAACTATATTTTGTAATCTAAAATGGAGTAATTTTCTAGGGTTCAATTAATAGTAATACAGGGTGAGTCATACCAATAAATCTGTTTTGGGGAAGGCATTCTTAATGGAAAAAATTTGGGTGTTACTTTATCGCTACTAGATTTGAAATCTACTAAAAGTAGGGTTTCAGTTATGGGGTTTTTTGTGGGGAAAGGGGACTTGTATCTAACATAGGCTCTAGAATATCTTTCAATATGTATTCTTTTAATAATAGGACAAAAAGTCAGTAGAAAGCACTTGTCTCTGTTTTGCACGGCTAGTGGACAACTTCCAACATGAGGAGGTACGAGGTTTTTCTTCTGTACTATTTTGTTTAAAAGATGTTTTTAGTTAGACTAGAAATCGCTAAACTCTCTTCTTTTCCTCTTTTCCTTCAAGAATTTGCTTCAGCAGGTTGCCTCTAAAGATTTGCTCACAAATATTCAGCAACTCTTGGTAGTGACTCCTCCAATCCTGAGCTCAGGAATGTTCATCATGGTGGTGCGCATGTTTTCCTTAATGTGCTCCAATTGTCCTACACTAGCAGTTCAACTTATGAAGCAAAGTAAGTGCATACGTTCTCCCTTTATTTATATGTCCTTTTCCTTTTTTTGGGCATCGTATTTGTATTAGAAAGGGAAGCATAGCTTCTGTAAATGTTACTGACTTTATTAAACACTCCATAATCTATAATATACTGCACTATAGAAATATGTGGAATAAGGAAGAAAGCAATAGGGATGTAGTAATATTTTTACTGGGATACAAAGTTCAGTTTGCAGTGTAGTTAGATGAGCCTTCCCTTAATTTTCTATATCTTCAGCTCTCAACTGTCACCAGAAGATTAAGCTAGTTTGAGTCAATACTACTCACATATATTAAATCTATCAAAACATTAGTACAAGAATTTTTTCCAACTAAGTTTATTGGGTGGGGAAAATGTGTATTAAACAAGCAGTGTTTTAAGAAATGCTATGAAAACATTCTTGTCATGGTGCTATTGTTGACATTTCTGATTAGGACACTCTTTTCTTTGTGTCGATTAGCTTTTATTCCAGCTTTCTCCTGCCATTTTCTCAGTCCTCTAACCCAGTGGTCACCAAGCTTTTTTTACATTGTGCCTACCTCTTACCCTGCCTGTATCCTCCTCTCCACTAGCAGGGTTGGGGTTCAAGCTACGGCTGGGCTGGAAGAAGGGCCAGAAGTGGAGCCATGAGCTAGAGTGGGGCTGAGGACATAGCCAGGGCCAGATCAGAGTGAGGCTAGGTGGCATTCCATCCCTATCTGTTATGGGGGCTGGCCCGGGCCCTTGCTGCATCACCTGATTGTTTCTCACTGAAGGTTGCGCCTCACAGTTTATGGACCTCTTCTCTAACCTCAGCCTCCGTACTCTGCATGCGCTGTATCTCTATGCCCTCCTCATCAGTGTTCCCTTTCTTAGATTATTGCTGATTAGTTAGGAAGGGGACTAACTATTAAATCTCTTGGTAATTTTTAAAAATGTTCCTTTTTGAAAAGACACTTGCAAACCATCACTGTGTATTGTATCCCTTTTCCTATCCCTTCTCTTCTACTTAGTCTGTAAGGTCTTCAGGACAGGAACTGTCTATTCTGTGCAGTGTCTGTCACCATAGGGCACTAATGTCTGACCCTTGGACAATACTGTAATATAAAATAATAAACAATTGTTTTAAAGATATTGCAGAAACACTTCACTTTCTTCTTTGTGGAGCCTCAAATGGGAGTTGCCAAGAACAAATAGATCTTGTTCCACGAAGTCCTCAAGAACTTTATGAGCTTACTTCTCTTATATGGTAAATCTTAATTTTTCAAGTTTGGTTGGCATACTAATTTCATGAACTACTAAAATGAAAGCTAATACAGTTTTCAAACTACTAACATTGTACTAATGTTGGTAAATTTAAAAAATGCATTGTCACCAAAATGTTGATTTGATGTTTTTTCAGTGAATTGATGCCTTGCCTGCCTAAAGAAGGAATCTTTGCTGTTGATACTATGCTAAAGAAAGGAAATGCACAAAATACAGATGGGGCCATATGGCAGTGGAGAGATGATAGGGGTCTGTGGCATCCCTATAACAGGATTGATAGCCGGATAATTGAGGTAGTAGTTCAAGCATGCGTTTTGAGTATGTGCATTTGTTTAGGGGTTTTGAATGCTGCTTCACATCTTCATCCTTATTCTAAAACTGTACACTGGCTAATATAAGTGCTAACCTTATTATAGCTTTGTTTTCTAAATGTGAAACTAAATGCTTGATTATGTAATATTTCTGCATTCCATCACAAGTGGGTGAATTATTAAACCCCTACTTGGCTACTTTTAATATGTTCATCGGAACCTCGAACTTTCACACTTGTGACTTAAGAGCTGTCTCACTCTGGGGATGTCCCTTAATCTTGCTGCCCACAGAGCAGTCAAAGTACTCTGGATTTTCACTTCAGCAAGACCTATAGGCCTCAGCTAAAACCCTTATTTTGTACAGAGAGCTATTTAGTTCCCAAAGGTGGTGCAGATGTTGCCTTTTAGGATTTTGAGGTGAGGCACTCGAGCTTTTAACTTTCATTTGCCCTGAGATGTGAAGCCTGAGATTGGACACACACAGATTTTATCCAAAATGCACAAGGAAAGGATCAAATTGCTGGATTGTCTCAATGTGTATCACCCTGACTGTTTATGGGAGTCATAGTTTCTTTTTGGAGCAAGAGCAGGTAGGATGATTAAAACCTTACTTTTAAATGGAAAAGTGCCTTCACCTCAATAGCCGTTTGCTGAAATTTTTTCTAATGTGCTCATGTATCCATCAGACAGAACTGCTAAGCAAGCTATCATTCAGCACCTTATAAAATGGGACATCGCACATTTTAAAAAGAACCAAATGTTTTGTTTCCCACCCTTTATGAAACATGAGGTTATTTTTAAAATGGCCTCCTTAGCTGTCAGTATTTCTGTCTCTTGATTTGCTTCATTTTGTGTGTTTGTTCTTAGGCAGCTCATCAGGTTGGGGAGGATGAGATAAGTCTGTCTACACTGGGACGTGTTTACACTATTGACTTCAATTCTATGCAGCAAATCAATGAAGACACTGGAACAGCACGTGCCATTCAGAGAAAACCTAACCCATTAGCCAATACTAATACTAGTAAGTACTGCTTTTGAGTTACCCTGCATCTTTGGCTGCCACTTATTTATACTATTGACAAGTTCCAGAGGGGATAGCCATGTTAATCTAGTTCAGCAAAACAAACAAGGAGTCCTGTGGCACTTTTTAGAGACTAACACATTTGTTTTTCACATGAGCTTTCGTGGGAGAAATCCCACTTCATCAGATTTCTAGCATCTGACAAAGTGGGATTTCTCCCACGAAAGCTCATGTGAAAAACAAATTTGTTAGTCTTTAAAAAGTGCCACAGGACTCCTTGTTTGTTTGTTGTTTATACTCTGATGCTTTTTTTCTGACGGTACGCAGGGGTGTGGAGTACTGGCATCTTTTTTGCTGGCTGCCCAGCTGGGGGGGTGGTCAGCAGGGAAAAGGAGCGTGGGGCTCCTGTCCCCTGCCAGCTCCACTGTCTGCTGGGGGCAGGGTCAGCAGGAGGAAGGGGCACGCCACTCTTGTCCCTTGCCTGCCCTGCTGGGGGGCAAGGTTAGCAGGGGAAAGGAACGCACCACTGGAAGAAGGGGGGTGGGAAAGGTTTTTTTAAATGGAAAAGAAAAGCACTGTTTATAAAGCTGAGAAACGGACAGCCTATTGAGCAATTATCAGAATTGGATTAGTTTTTAAATTTGGGTCTTCTAAATTTATTTTCATTACTTGAATATAGGCTACATTTAAGAAGGTGAACTATTGACAAAACGTCTTAGTATACTGGACAATACGGGAAGGGGGCCTGGAGATTAAGAGGGTTCCGGGGCCTGTCAAATTATACATTAACCATTGGTTATATATCTTCTTATAAATGTGTTAGATCCACCAGAAATACAGTATAGCTGTTGAAACAACTTTGTTCTCTTGTCTTGAATTTGAATGATAGAAATTAAACTTACTACTTAAGCTTAAAAAAGAAAAGAAAAGGGGGGAGGCAATTACCAGTGTAAAGTGAGGGGGTGAACTGCACAGTGCCTCAGGTGTCCAATCTCTGTTCTTTTACAGGTGGACATTCAGAATTAAAGAAGGATGATGCTCGAGCACAACTAATGAAAGAGGACCCAGAATTGGCTAAATCCTTTATTAAAACATTGTTTGGTGTTCTTTATGAAGTGTACAGCTCTTCAGCTGGACCCGCTGTTAGACACAAGTGCCTTAGAGCAATTCTTAGGATAATTTATTTTGCTGATGCAGAACTTCTGAAGGATGTACTAAAAAATCATGCTGTTTCAAGGTGGGTTTCTTTGTGCTTCGTTTTTTGAAAACTTGATTTTTTTTAAAAGTGTTCTTGGGATTAGCCTTACCTTTCAAAAGTGCTGAGAGGAGAACAAAGCAGTTCATGTTCACCTACAGGTTCTCGGCATTTTTGAATATCAAGCTGTGCCTAAACATGCTTCTGGAAGCACAACAGTAAGCATTACTTAAGTCTCAGCCAAAGAATCATTATGGATAGATGCTAGTTACTTAAAGTAATAATCAAATAGTGATGTCCAGCATTTCCTTGGCTTCTAAAACTAAAATATTGAGCCAATTTATCTCCAAATGTAGGGACAGATTAATTCTAGATATGCTGGTGTAAATTGACAGAGAATGGTCATA
Source organism: Pelusios castaneus (assembly GCA_007922175.1). Taxonomy (NCBI): domain Eukaryota; kingdom Metazoa; phylum Chordata; order Testudines; family Pelomedusidae; genus Pelusios; species Pelusios castaneus. Next base: position 7,452,233 of record ML685789.1, read on the forward strand.
GCAGAAAATGTATGAGCTGAGGTGACGGTTGCACAAACCAGCCCCAACTTGGTATGTAGAAATGGGTTTAGGGGCCTGAGCAGCCTGATATGTGAGGAGGAAGTGCACTGAATTAGCAGCTCTTCATGGAAATTACATTTCTTCAGGCACCACTTTCCCTTGGTGGGAATTAGAAAAGGTTTAGCCCACAAACACCGCCAACATCCATGCTTATGTGTGCACACACTAAGCAGAGAGATATAGCTGGTTAAGGAGCAGTAAATTATACCATCTTTGCCCTCAGCTTTTTAAAGTCGTCTTAAATAAAAATAAAAGTGTGATACATGGGTTTGCATTTGACTTTGCTACTAGGTATATCTTTATAGATGGCCTAACTTAATAAATTAGGCTTTTTTTAAAAAGCCTTGAGAAATCAAACTTTTTAAAGCAGACATTTTCTGTTTTAGTCATATTGCCTCCATGCTGTCAAGTCAAGACCTTAAGATAGTCGTTGGAGCCCTTCAGATGGCAGAAATCTTAATGCAAAAATTACCTGACATTTTTAGTGTTTACTTCAGAAGAGAAGGTAAATGTGCTTTTTTCTTTTATTTTTAGTATTTACTCTTAATATGAGACAATAAGCAAAATTCTAATGATGCTTCTTAGACAGTAAGTTTCAAATTAGTTTGAACAGATTTATTTGAATCAAGCACTTCTTTTTAGACTTTAAGAATACTTGTTGAAATTACGTTGACTATGCTGTATTTAGACCAAGTAATTGTATTTTTAAAAGGTCTGGATTTCCTGCCAGTCTAGTGAAGTTCATTGCCATTCCTATTATATTTTGATTCTGGTTTTCTTTTTGGCTATCAACTAGTACAATTACCAAACGCTTTCTGGGATGTTTAAGGGATACCTTTCAAAATACTGTTGAATACAATCGTTGTGGGAGAGGGTACATATTGGTATTTAGAAGAACTGGCTTGTCTAAAGACAAGCATAAACACTTTGCTTTTAAACTTTGGAAAGGGGTGATGCACCAAGTGAAAAATCTAGCAGAGTCTGAAGCTTTGCTGACAAGCCCACCAAAGGCATGCACTAATGGATCAGGAACGCTGGGTACCACTACAATAAGCACTGGAACAGCCACCTCTGCCAGTAATGCAGCTACAGATTTGGGGTCTCCCAGTTTACAGCACAGCCGAGAAGATTCTCTGGACCTGAGTCCACAGGGGTAAGTGTTCAGTTTGTGCTTGTTTTGAAAAAGGGTCTGATTCTGAGCATCACTGGATCACCCATAAGTCTCAGTGACTACAATGGCATTTGTGTTCATCAGAAAGTCAAGCTGAGAGCTATGGATATTTTATGAACCCTTAAGACAAGAACATCTACGCTGCTTTAAGACTATAATCTGTAGTAAAGTAAAAAACATATTGTGATCAGCATCACAATCAAGATTTTAAATCTTAGATTTACTTTTGTTCACATCACAAAATTTTTCAAGATTATATAATCAACATTTACTTGTGTACAGACAAAAGTTTACTTCATTTTCCTATGTTTTACCAAAACATTGAAAATTGTGGAAACAAGTGTTCTAATGATTGAATTTGGCTGCTTCAGCAACAGTACTCTGATTTTCTATTTTGCATTATGAAGGGAACATTTCATAAAGTTCAAGTTTATCATTTGGCAGTTTTCTTTAAGTGTATTAAATTCGATTAACTTCCTGCTGATCTTGCTGTAAAGAGATTAAAGGCAATTTATGCAATGCTAGGGAAAGAGACCAGAAGATGCCAAGAGTGTGAGGGCTGCAATCTCATTTTGTGGATAGAGTTGACTGTCTCCAGAAGAATGGTGGGTGCCATGTGTGTTGCCTTTTTGAAGGTGGCTAAAAAGGAAAAGAAACAGGAAAAAAGGAGAATTGTGAAAAGACTTGCTTTGCCAAAGAGTCTTGCATTTTTAACACTTTGTAAAATTTTTAAATCTCTGGCAATAGACAATATTTAATTTGCTTCCATAATTGTGTTTGTTTTAATTTTAGAGGTTTAAATACATTGACACATTAAAATAGGTAAGGTGCTAGTATTTACTGCTTATTACAGAAGTCTGCCTGTTGGCTAAAGCCATAATTTCACCAGCTAGTCTTGGAAGTGCAATATCTAAGTTCTCAATCATTCAAAAAGAGGGAAAGTTGATACCAAACTGAGTGAATGTTAACCTGCCATTCTGTGGGTGCCCAAATATCAACCATTGGTTTATAGCTGTTAAATGATACTGATTTTTTTTTTGTTTAAAAAGCACATCCTAGCAAAATAAAAAATAGATGTAATAAGCTGCTTATTTTTAACTTTTGACAGCCGACTAAGTGATGTTTTAAAGAGAAAACGACTGCCAAAACGTGGGCCCAGGAGGCCAAAGTATTCACCTCCGAGAGATGATGACAAAGTAGACAATCAAGGTAAAATTAGCTTTGAAATTTTCATAGAAGAAGCCCATGAAGACTAATTAAATACATGAAAAGATGAGTATTGTGACAACTAATAACTTTTTAAAAAACGAAACCATTTCAAATATTTCAATGTATACTAAATATTTCTGACAGTATTAGTGTATTGGATTCTTGGAAACTTGATATCTCTCTGCTTTTAATATATATTCTGTGCCTTTTCTCTCCACCCCTTTCTCCTCCTGTACCAGCTAAAAGCCCCACAACTACTCAGTCTCCTAAATCTTCCTTCTTGGCAAGCTTAAATCCTAAAACTTGGGGAAGATTAAGCACACAGTCCAATAGTAACAACATTGAACCAGCACGCACAGCAGGAGTCAGTGGTCTTGCAAGGGCTGCCTCAAAGGACACCATATCCAACAACAGGTAACGTAATACGTTCTGGTTTAAGAAGTAAAATTCTACTCGGTAAATGTTAAACTGCTTTAAAACGGTTACTTGATATCTTGAATTTCAATAATTAGCCTTTTGGAGTATTCTGGGGGCAATTAGTGAAGCCATGGGTGGGAGATGAAGAAATTGAGTTGGGGAAGAGTGCCTAGGATTAAAAAGTTGAGAGACAGAGGAGGAGTAAAAGGAAGCAGAGTAGAAATTGAAAGAAAATAGGTAGGAAAGAGGAGTGCCCTAGTGCAGGTGTAGTCAATTATTTTTTGTGTAGGCCCAAATTTCCTGGTCCAGGTATAGTTAAGGTCTAGACGCAAGAGAAACATTTTTCACATGGCAGTAACAATAATTATGGTAATTAAAGAGATTTTATGGTTCATTTAAAAGCATCTGGCAGTCTGACTTTGGCTTGCAGTCTGCCCCTTAAGTATCCCGGCCTAGTGAATGGAAAACTTAGACCTGAGAAAGAACTATGTGATGGAGAAATGGAAGGTGGGGGGTGGAAGGAGCGGGGTAAGAGAACATCCCACTGGTTTGAACTGGAGAGAAGGAACATTTATTGTGGTCAGAGATTACATACATGGGATCTGATCTCCCAGGTATTACTTGCATACCATCTAAAAACTTATTATACTGGTTCTGTTCTCACACGTACATGCAAGCGTGCACGCATGCAAATTAATCATCCCACCCTTTATCTCCTTGGTCAGAATTAGGCATTTATCAGCTTGTTCTTATATACTTTGTTGCAGAGAGAAAATTAAGGGTTGGATTAAAGAACAAGCCCATAAATTTGTGGAGCGTTATTTTAGCTCTGAGAACATGGATGGAAGCAATCCTGCACTAAATGTATTACAGAGACTTTGCACTGCAACTGAACAACTCAACCTCCAGGTTAGATATGGAAACTTTGGAAGGGGGTTGGAAACAATGAAAAGGGTTAAGTGGAAAAAGAATAGCTGTGCTTACAGGAAAGTATTTATTTATTTCTCTAGATAGGGCAATGCTTGAGAAACTACTTGTACTATCCAGGAGTGACCACCGTGTAACAAAGGCATTTTAGGATGCAATTAAAGTTCCAGCAATGCTATTTGAGGAACTTAATGTATCCTACCAGCCTATAAATCCCTACTTTGTATAAGTTCTTAAGTGACTTCACTAATGGGAAAAATTGCAAATAGCACTTTGTTTGTTACACAGTTCCTATAACTAAATGGCTGTAAAGCACTATTAAATTTCTCTCAGATCAGTTTTGTTGAAAATCTCACAGTAGAAACAGGCTTCAGAGGGATGAGTGTGAAAGCATAGCATTTTCTTGAAGGGGTGGTAGTACTCATCCTGGCCAGATTTAGGATCCACTCAAATGAGATTTTTAGTTATGGAAGAAAACAACTCCTGTGCTACATATGTCTTATCTCCATGTCCTTGGTGGCCCTAAAAGCATGGCAGCTGTTACAGTTTTAATTCTTGTTAGAAAGTGTGGCACACGCTTCGTGTTAATTTAAAATCCACACACATTTAATTAGGAAAAATCAACATGGTGGGGGGGGAAACATTACAAATGCAGAATGTTAACTGTTTCCTTGATGATGATTTTGCAAAACCCAAAACAGCGTCTTGTATAACTTTTTTTTATTTGTAGCTCCTTTTTCTAAATGGGACAAAACTGCAGTCCTAACTTTTTACCCAATATTGTTACAAATAACATGTAAGATTTTCCACTTCAATTATATAAATTACTTACTTACTTCAGAGTTGTCAACACTTGGCACATAGTAAGTTAGTTACATTGTTTTCCCTCATTATTTCCTCTTTTGTATAGGTCTTCCATGCAGCAGCAGGAAAATGTAAATAAAAATCATTGTTTTTGGAAATACTGGTTCTGTTGGGGATACTAAAGTACAGAACCTTACCTTAATATGCTTTCTTTCAGGTGGATGGTGGAGCTGAGTGCCTTGTAGAAATCCGTAGCATAGTCTCTGAGTCTGATGTCTCCTCATTTGAAATCCAGCATAGTGGGTTTGTTAAACAACTGCTGCTTTACTTGACATCTAAAAGTGAGAAAGATGCTGTAAGCAGGGATATCAGATTAAAAAGGTTCCTTCATGTGTTTTTTTCTTCTCCAGTAAGTTCTTGTGTGTTTTTCATTTTAGTGTTTATTACATAGTGAGCAATATATATCTTCATTATGATTAGAGAGACTGCTGGACCTCAGAAATTTCCAGTTCCTGAGAACGTGCCTTCTTGGCAGAAATTGTATTAATGCATTTTTTTTTTTTTTTTAAAGACAAGCTAAATCATGTGGCCTGTTTAAGTCCAGAGCCACTATTGTTTGTTCCTCTGATTATAGACTGTGGTCAATGGGAAAATACTACACAACAGATAAGGTTTTCCAGAATGGCCGATTGCCTCTAGGGAGGCAGAGCCACTGGTTAAAGTCCACATAATAGGGAGTGTGGGGGTTCAGGCAACAGCACTTGAATGTTTTGTTCTATTTCTCACACCTTATCAAAGAAGAGCAAAATTAAAGGATGAAAATATGCAAGAATGATCTGAAACATCCACTAAAACTTAATGTCCATAGCTAGAAGGGTGGGAAAGAGGGCAAATATTTTAAATCTTTAAGGCTGTTGTTGGATTCTAGTAAATTAGAAGTAAAGATGTCATGCCGTGTAGCAAATTGTCTGGCAGTTTGTTATATTTGTGTCAACCATTAGGTCATCTTAATGTTGCAGCAATTTCAAGAGACAGTGCATTTAAAAAGTTTTTTCACTGTAGTATGTTTCAGAATGCATAAGATCTTTTTAAGATCCAGTGTATGCCAATTTTATTCTAATCGATAATATTAAGTGAAGGATGCTTGGAAGAACATATGTCTTCAGAAAACTGTATATTGAGGTCAAAGTTGAGGGTATGATCAATGTTGTAGTGAGGCAAATCCAGAAAGCTTAACAGCCTCTGTTTTAAGTAGTTGTCCACATAAATCAGGCTGTACAATAATTTATAAAGTGTATTATCTAAACATCTTTAAGTTGTGATTTTTTTCTTTTTTAAAAATAAAGCTGACAATTCATGTGCTATTCTTGAAACTCAGTAAGTAACCTGATAAAGCCAAATACCTTGTTAAATATCAATATTACTCTCAGTTCTTGCACTTAGCTGTTTCAGAGAACACTGGTGCATTAATAGTGAAAGTCAATTATTTTGCATAACGATATGACTAAATTTAATATATTAACATCCACAAAGCTTTTCAATAATAGAAAATTTAACTAAAAAATGTGTTGCCTTCAATTTCAGCCTCCTGAAGAAGAACCCCTTGGAAGATTAGAGCCAGTTGGAAATGCACCCTTGTTGGCATTAGTCCATAAAATGAACAACTGTCTCAGTCAGATGGAACAGTTTCCTGTCAAAGTACATGATTTTCCAAGTGGAAATGGAACAGGGAGCAGGTAAGGATTAATACTCAGGTAACCCCCCTTTTTTTGCTGAAAGTTGCTTGTTTCTGGGACTTGTCCCAATGCTGGTAAAATTTCAAGAGGTAATACAGGACTCTGGCCTCTCCCAAAGAAAAGGGGAGCAGTTATACACTGGTACTTGTTATCAACTAATAGCTGTAAATGTAACCATAGTGACTAGGGATTGACCTTGGAATCTAAAGAATACTATTTTAAAATATAAATTCTAGGTGGAGGAACATACCTGCATGTACACTTTTTAACACACACTCTTGAAACTTGCTTTCTTTTTTCCTGCATTAAAAACTTGGCATGTTCACCTATTTAAGTTTCAGTTCTAAACTGAAGATGGGGTCTCACAATTTTGTCAGAGGAAAATGAACTCACTGCTACATGAGAAATCAATATTCTTCTTTGGGTGCTGGTCCCTATGCATATTCCACCTATTGGTATGCATGTGCTCAGGAGTTGGACAGTTCTGAGAGTAGTTTCTGGTAGTTTGCACATGTGCCATGGCTTACCTCTGGCTTCTGACTGGGAAGATAAAGGGCAAGATAAAGTGGACCAACTGTGTGTCTAGTTCCTTCTCACATCTGCATAGCCTGAGTTAGACCCTCCAGTGTCCCACATTTGTTTTTTATTTCTTGAGAGATTTTGATATTTTTAATAGTTTTTATATTCTACAGTTTTAAAGCTTTTATCTGTTTAGTTTTATTGTTGTAGAGTTTGAGTGAAGTGAGTCAGTTCCCTCCTTCCCCACCCCCAAAATAGTTTTTCACCTGAATCAGTCTAGCCACTTACCTGTGTTCTTTCCAAAACCTCACATGCCCTCAGAAGAAAAGGAACTCTGTTCTCCTGGCACTCAGCAAGACATAGCCTTTATTTGCAGGAAATTAAAACAATTAGGAAATCCCCTAGACCAGGAGTAGACAAAATTGGCACTCAGCTAGGCACTCAGCTTTAAAGCAAGGCACTTGGCTCGGACATCCTTCACCACCAAACAGCCCTGCCCCCGCCCAACAGTTGCCGAAATGCTGTGGAATCCCTAAAGAAGACAGCAGTTTTATTTTTTTGTCACCAGAGGGCACTCCTGGACTGCCTTTTCCCTAGGCTGCCCAGCTCTGCAGCGAAAATGCAGCAGAAAAGCACCCTCTAGTAACTAAAAACAAGAAACAGACGGGCTCCTACATTTAAAACAAAAAACAAAAAAAAACCCCCACAACAACAAAAAAAACAAACAAACCGTCAACTGTATCCTAGGTGCCAGCCTGCAATTTTTAGTCACCATGGTGACCTGGCCACCTGGGTTTTGTCGAACCCTGCTCTAGACTATTTGCTGCCATGGGACAAAGGGTCAGGGATGAGGTGGTATCCTCTCTAAGAATCTCGTAATGGCTCTTGGACTCTATTTTGCTCTGTCAGCTGTCTGATCATCCCCCTCCTTGTGGAGTAAGAGCTCATTCCATAAAAACGCAAACAATGTCTATAGCATTGCTTCAAGAGGTGCCTCTACTTGATATTTGTGAAACATCTATGTTTTTGGTACAGGATCCCTCTGCCAATTAATTTTTTTTTTTTTTTTTTTTTGAACAGTAGTCTTTGTTCAAAGGGTAGCCCTGTCAGTCTAGTTCAGCAAAACAAATAAGGAGTCTGGTGGCACCTTTAAAGACTAATAAATTTATTTATTGCATAAGCTTTCATAAGACGCTTGAAGATGGGGAACTTGCAGAATGGAAGCAAAATAAATGCAAGGGGGTGCAAGTCATAGGGTCAGGTCAGACTGTTACAGCAAATCAGAGTAGTTGTCTAGATTCAAGCATATAGGAGGAAAAACCCTATTGTCTCTATTCAGTCCAAAGCTGACAGTGTCAAATCTGTATATGAATGCCAATTCTGGAGTTTCTCTTTGAAGCTTTGATTTTGTTTGGCTCTGCCATCTGACTTCAAACCCTCCTCTGAGAACAGCTTGTCAGTCACCCACAGTGGAATACACGTGGGGCAAGCATTTGAAGAAAAAGCTACTTACCTTACAGTAACTGGAGGCTCTCTGAGATGTGTGGTCCCTATCATTTTTCCTACTCTCCACCATCCTTTCCCTCTGCTGTTGGATTGCCTGATTCTCAGTGGAGAATGGTCAGGCCATCCCACCCTTTATCTCCTTGGCCCAGAAGCATGAGGTGAGCTGGGGCACACGTATTGACCAATAGACATGGTTTTCAAAATCTTTGGTTCTGGGGACATGGAGTGCATATATACCCAGAGTGGAATGCACATAGGGATCACATCTCTCGATGGACTTCCAATTACTATAAGGTGAGTAACTAACTTTCTAATTTCATTTTGGAAGAGTTAATCTTGTGACATTTGTATTACAATGCTAATGTTTGTATTGTGTAATCTAGGTGAAGATTTAATTTTGTTGGGTAATGATGTGGTTGAGTGACAGTTGCTCACAATAAAACTATTTTTAAAACACCTGTATGGAAAATCTGGTTTTTAATGTATGTACCAGGTCTGTCTTCTAAACTTGGATTGAGGCAGATTATTAATGCACTGTAAACTTTAAAATTTATGCATGAGTCAGATTCTAAGACACAAGTTTTAATAATCAAGATTTTTGACTATATTTAGTTGACTTCTGTATTTGATATAGCTACTAATGCAAGGTCATCAAGCACTCAGTGACTCATAGATCTAATTTGCCATAATCTAGCATAAAAACTTCAAAAGTAACTTGGTGGGAGTAATTAACAAAACGGGACATTTGAAAAGTTTTGTGTCTTCTAAAATGAAAATTATACATTTATAAAAGGCATTGATTAATATTCCCTTTTTGAAAACTGTTTTACCATTAATGACTTCATTTCCTGGTGTCATACAGTGTGTGTTAAATCAATGATATCGTTTATGCTTATACTTATGTTTAAAGATTGTGGCATGTGTGTGCAAGGATGAAAAGATTTTTAGTGGAGGGAATTATTTGAAAGTTTCTCGGCCATTTTTGGTCCAGGCTAATGTGGTAGGAACTTCTTGTCCATCAGCATATTACAAAAGTCCAAGATTAACTGCTGATGAGAATTACACTTTTCCAATGGATTGGGTTTTTTGTTTCTTTGGGTTTGGTTTTGTTTTTTTCCCTTTGGATATCCTTTCTTGGGAGTGGGAAGAAATATGAGGAGATTAATGACATTTTATAGCTAAACTTGAGATGCCAAGATAGTTTCTCTTTGGGGCAGTGACCATCTTGTTTGTTCTGTTGCATGGTTCCTAGCACAGTGGGGCCATGATTTGGGCTCCTAAATCCTGACAAATTTAATCTGCAATTTCCTATGAACTGAGTAATTTTGCATTGTGAATGGTGCACATTTAATAATTTTCTTGTAAAATTTCTCAGTAAATGCAATTTGACTAATCAATGGAGCAAATATACATTTTATGAATTACGGACGCAGATATTTGTTGGATCTTCTTTTAGAAAAGCAAGTCTAGCAGAGAAGTGTAACTGCTAGATTACTAAATTCAGGGGAGACAACATCTATGCTAAAGGGTTTGAAACTTTTGGTAACCTCTGTTCCTCTACTAGTACTTGGAGGTCAGGAGCAGCACCAGAAGGTTTAATATTTCAAACTGCATCATCTGTAGAGAAGTGAGCAGTAGGTTAGATAAG
>ML685789.1:7467171-7538366 GCA_007922175.1 Pelusios castaneus
TTAAGTCAACTTAAAGCCAGCGTGGACAGCTATGTCTACTGTTAAGTTGGCTTAAGTTTACAAGGGTAGATGTAGCCTAGGAACCTAATATTTTTGGTGGATGTTCCTAGGCACTCTTTCCTTTACCAGTATGACAGAATCTAATTCTACTGAACTCTTTTGGTACAATGTCAGACTCCTCTTCTGAATGTTGAGTGGATAGCTTGCTGGATTTTTCTGCTTGTGGGGTTCCCATCCCCAAAACATGCAAAAGTTGTATTTATATTTATTTAAATCATATTTTTAAACTTTTGCATGTGTGCTTGACATGATAGGGTACCTCTGATATATCTAAAAATATATGAAAAATGACGTGTTTACTACACAGTATGATGAAGAATCATAATGACCATCTTAAAAGGCAGACAAAAAAAATCAACATGACAGCTTTGTTCAGAGAACAATAGATTCTGAACATATGTCATAGAATGTCTAGAATAATGGAAACAAATCAGATTAGAGTAGAGTTGTATGCTCAAGCTTCTCTCTCTCACCAACAGAAGTTCTAATAAAAGGTATCCCCTTAATCTCCTTGCCTCTCTAATATCCTGGGACCAACACATATACAACTATACTGTATACAGAAGCAAATCAGTCTTGAACTTCACAATAATTAATTATGTATAATATGCTATTTAATATGTATATTGCCTTAGTGCCTACCAGAAGCCAGCCAGGCACTGTACAAATATGCAGGAAAGGACAGTCCCTCTCCTATAGTTCTAAAATGTTGAGAGAAAACAGACCTGTAACAGAATTGTATAATGTGATCCAAATAGGTCTTATATTCAAATTACTAGAAAACAGGTATGAAATTCTACTTTCTCAACAGTATTTGGTATAACTGCTTGTTACACATAATATAGAAATATGGATCTTCATACTGACTTAAATAACTCTGGGTTTGATCCTGCAACCCTTGCTCAAATAATCTGATTGGGTGGCATAACAGAGGTCAATTGTAAATTCTCTTTTCTCACAGTGAAAGAACAAGGGAACATTCAATTCAATTGAAAGGCAGTGAATTAAAAATTGGTAAAAGGAAGTATCTTTACACAAAGCATGATTAACTTGTGGAATTCACTGCCACAAGATATCATTGAGACTAATAGCACTGTATGGTTCCAGTAGGATTAGCTATCTGTATGGATAATGAGCACATCCAGAGTTGCATTAGACTAGATGATTATTCTGTAACGGATAGAAACCTCATGCCTCAGGGAATAAACAAGGAAAAGGCTTCTTCTCCAGGCAAGCTGTTCCATAACTGCCATCTACAGGATTTCTTGCACCTTCCTGAGGCAGTTGGCACTGGCCGCTGTCAGAAATAAGATAACTAGACGAGATGGATATATCCAGAATGGAAAATCCATTGTTCCATTGACCTCAATGAGATGGTGAATGTTGCAGGACCAGACCATGTATTTCTGTCATGCTGAATATACAGTATTAAGGCTCCAGGTAACTGACAATGGTTAGTAAAATCTCATGTTGGTTAATGAGAGGAGATACAAGAAGGATGTTTTATTGTTCCATACCTAAATTCCTCAATACTAGCAATCCTAAAGACATTTACATGGAAGTGTTTTGTGTGTTTGTTTTGTGTTGCATAACTTTTGGAACAAAGCAGTCTGAGATGATGAATGAGAAGACAAGTTCAAGTGATGGTAGCAAAAGTTGCTTGGAAAAGGTGTCGGGATTGAATCAGAAATGGGGAACAATAGCAGAACAATTTTGTATGCTCAAACAATGGCTTTCACTATTTTGCTTGGCTGATGATAACAAATCAAATGCTTTTTGGATTTCCAGACAGGCTGGATAATATTGCTAATAGGAATATTTATAGTTACGCATACTAAGATATAAAGATTTTTTCTTATTGTAGCTCCCATCAATTGTGCACTAGCAAGCATCAGTCTCTCTAATTTCATAAATATATATTTAATATGAATGTTGTATACTAATAAAACCTGCAAAGAGTAGATTGTAGTACCAAATAAACCTAAAGATTATACACCACTTGATTTTTGGCAATGTTTGGAAGTGGATCTATATCCAGAATTTATTTCGTGTCCATTTGTAATAAATTCCAGAGGGGTAGCTGTGTTAGTTTGTGTACAGCAGAAACAACGTAATTTGTAATAAAAACAGTATTGAAAAACCGCTCTCCTCACAAATATACCTATATTTTGTCACCTTACAATTGATATAGAACATCGTATGTTAAGCCTAGATCTTCAGCAAAGATATTAGAGAATCACACTGTACTTTAAGATTATGCATTCCAAGCAAAATCTTTATTCCTTGTTAACGTGGTGTTGAATCTGTCATCTATCTAAACTGCTATAGGGTTTAAACCAATCTTGTAAAGAATATTAATATATTTACTGCTTGTGAGCATGCAGCCTATGTTTCACAAATGGTTTGATCAGTCGCCATCCAAATTAATAGCTAACTATGTTTTGGAATGGATAATTTAGGCCTATCTTTTACTCTTTCGGAAAAGATGGTAAAGAGAAGTCTTTTTTCACTTCCACTCAATAAAGATGCTGCATTCAGAGGCAGATACATACTTAAATTGCTCTTTTAATCATTGCATCCCTAGGATTAAATGTATTCAACAAAATATATCCAGGTTGGTCTCCCTCAGACAACCAGACTTATTAATTTAGAGGTGGGAGTTCCCATCTGAACTGAAGCATCTCTAAACTCTGTGGCTCTTTGGCTTTGATGTTCTGAGTGGGATCTGATGAATTTGGTGCAAGAGGATGGCTAGTTATGCTATTCTGGATCAGGCCCAACTAGGTACATTCCTGGGAAAGTAACAAAAAATTCATATAAAATAATTTTGATTCTGGGGTTATCCAAGTGGAGTAAATTGATGGCGTTTTTTCTTTACATATTTTGTAAGGCAAAGCCAACTTTCTGATCCTCTCTTAGTGACTAGCTGAATCCTTTCATTGTCTTTCTGTTCCCCTCCAAATCAAAATATTGACCCCTCTAGCTAGCGCAGTAGCTTGGCAGACATTCAACCTACCATAGTAGGGGAAACACATAGATTCATACATTATTCACCACATTGGCAAGAATGGGAGCTGCTTTTGATGTGGGATGGAGCAGCACCACTCTGTTCTTATCTTTATTTCCACTCTTCCCTCCAGCTCCCATGCATGCACACAACCCATTCACCTTTGACAAGGATAGTTTACTGCATGTTACTCATGGGTGCAGTGGGTGAAATGGATTATTAGGCAACAGGGTCATGAAGAACCTTCAGGTTTTAAAATCTCCACAAGCTCTGTCAAAATATGCAACTGTAGCCCAATCTTCAACGTATTTCCTGCTTGCAATTCCCCTTGATTTCATTGCAGGCAGCTGAACCCAGCACTCCTGGAGAGCATGGGCAAGGTGGTCACAAAAAATGAATGAGCACTTCTGAAAACATGGGACCTTTAAGTTTTGTGATTGTTAGATTAAAAAACTGAAGTGGTGGGGGAAGTGTGTGTGAATAAAATCTTCCTGATGGGTTTGGGGTTATCTCGACACCAAAACATTATAATCTGGGAGACCTGTTGTATTTCAGAGGCTTCAGAAGAACTGTCATGAGGCAGGAATTTTAAAGTAGGTCCTAGCAGGTATGTATTCACAAGAGAACCTCCAGGAGGGATGGAAAATTATCTCCAATGCTAACACTGTTAATTCTGCATGCAGTGAACTTCATATTGATCATAATTTCCAGAGGGGTCTGACGAAGTGGGTTATAGTCCACGAAAGCTTATGCCAAAGAAAATCTGTTAGTCTATAAGGTGCCACAGGACTCTCATTGTTTTTTACTGATATACTTGGTGCACCAATAAAGTGGCTTTCCAAATTAAGATCTCCAGAACCTTGAGCTGTGAGGTTTTTAAAGTCCTTGATCTGAAAATATTATTATAAAAAAAGCATGAAGGAACTAAGAAGAGGGGGCTATAATGTTAAATAGACATGTCTGCCTTTTCAAATATTGGAGTTTAACCTTCACTCTGAATTTTCTAGATTTCCAATGGTCGCTTTCTAAAATAGTCTTTGCCAAGCTTCTATACTTAAATATACCTGATATCAAGTTCAGTGGCTTTTGTTCTCAGAAGTATCCTTTACACTAGGAAAAGTGACCTCCAAGGGACAGTAACAACTGGCCTAACTCTATATTTTCAGGCATTATGTGAAACCCCTGTTTAGTCTATCTACATTCTTAGATTGCCTGTATAAACTAACTAATTCCAACTCTTTACAGCCCATTTTTCTTTCCATTTGACACCCGGCAAATGCTATTTTATGTAACTGCTTTTGATCGAGATCGAGCAATGCAGAGATTATTAGATACCAATCCAGAAATCAATCAGTCAGATTCTCAGGACAGCAGAGTGGCACCACGACTGGACAGGAAAAAGGTGAGTGTTACGTGAAAATCCATTTCACAAGATAATGCGTAGTAATTTGCCATTTGGATGATTCTTCCACAACTTCCAGTGAAGGCAGATTGTACAGTGTTTGCTCAAAAGGACACAATCTCTCTGTCATGCCAGTACATTTCTCAAGTGGAGTTTGAGACGAGGCAGTGGGACAGCTGGCAAACGCCCAAAAGAATGAAGTGTATTCCCACTGAATATCTTCCATTGGGAAGCAGAGGTGGCTGGCGTACATCACGCAACTCTTCCCCTGCTCATTTTGGATGCTTTTAAAGATTGGAGGCATCGTCTACCTGTGATATTTAAACTTGGTTGTTGAAAAAATGTTTGTGCTACTCTTATAAATTCCTTATATAGATATAAGCACTTAAAGCTTCTTTTTTAGGCTTATTCTTGTTATATTCACCTGAGCCTGTGTCTTCTGCTAATGATTCTGGAAAAGTCATATAAATAGAGCACAACAGAATAGTATCCATAGGCCTAAGTATTCAGTGTAATGCATTCTTAGAACGTCATCATCCCTTGTACAGAACATAACTATGAACCTAAGATATGAGGAGAAAAGTGATAAGCTTGATTATATAACTCACTCCTGGACAGCCACCAGACCCTAGTAGTTTATTGCTCTGTACACCAGAGGAAGGAGACAGGATACCAAGAACGTGGCTTAACTGGGTCACATCTCTTTAAGTAACACATCTGGGCACTATTGGCACTAACTTGTCCCACAGGGGGAAAGCTTCTGTCAGCCACACAAGCCATTATAACCTAGTCTCAGCCCACTGGAGGGACCCCCTGCCACTCCCTTGTTCAAGGGTGAAGAGGGTGCTGGGTGGACAACCTATCAGCTGATGATTTTGATTACGATGCTCTAGTGCTAGTGTGGAGACTTAAAATTTAAAATTTTTCTGGTCCAGAGCAAGAATGTTCCCTAATAATACATATTTCTATAACTGTAGGACGACCAGTTTGCATTCGACATGAAACGGCTTTTAATAAGAACTTCATATAAATTAGTTTATTTAGAATCCTAGAAACGTATGGCTCAAAAACTTTGAGAGGTCATCTAGTCCAGCCCTCAGTTATGCTGAGGCAAAACCCAGTAACCTAGACCACCCCTGACAGTTGCTTGTCTAACATGTTCTTAAACCTCCACTGATTGGAAAATTCCACAACTTCCCTTGGAATCTTCCTATTCTAGGACTTTCCTACCCTTATCGTAAGGAGAGTTTGTATGCGTGCGTGCATTTTCCCCTCCACTCCCACTGTCTAATCTAAATTGCCCTAGCCACAGCTTAAGCCCGTTATTACTTGCCCTTCAGTAGATATGGAAAACAATTGATTACTGTCCTCATGGGCATGGATCACCTAAAGGTGAATTCTCTCTATCTTAAAGTCCTTAAATCATGATTTAAGGAGGTAAATAACTCAGTCATAGGTTGGTGGCCTATTGCTGGAGTGGGTGGGTGAGGTCTTGAGGCCTTTATTTTGCAGGAGGTCAGACTCGATGATTGTACTGGTCCCTTCTGACCTTAAAGGTTTGAATCTGTAAGAGCTCTTAACAAATTTGTTGACTGTTACCAGGTTCCCTCTCAATCTTCTCTTATCAAGACTAAACATGCCCAGTTTTTAACCTTTCCTCAGAGGTCAGGTTTCCTAAACCTTCTATCATTTTTGTTGCTCTTCTCTAGACTCTAATTTGTACACAGCTTTCTTGAGGTGTTTCGTCAATGTCAAGTAGAACGAGACAGTTACAACTCATGACTTACACATGACAATCTTGTTAACTGCACACCCAGGATTGTATAAACTTTTCTTTTGCAATTCATCACATTGTTGACTTTGTCAGTTTGTGATCTATTCTGACCCCCAGATCTTTTCAGCAATACTACTCCATAACCAGTTATTCCCATTTTTTTATTTGTGCCTTTGATTTTTATCTTCCTACATGTAGTTGCTTGTAGTGATGCCAGACCAGTTCTTCAGTCTGTCAAGGTCATTTTGGATTCTATTCCTGCTTCCAGAGTGTTAGCAATCCTGCCCACAATGGTGTCATTTTCAGATTTTATAAGTGTACCCTCTACTCCATAATGCAAGTCATTAATGGAAGTATTGAACAAAGAATTGGATAGACCCTTGTGGCTCCACTAGATTGTCTTCAGTCTGACAGCAATATATTGATAACTGCTTTTTGACTATGGTTTTTTAACCAGTTTTATACCTGCCTTATGGTAAAGTACTCGAGACCATTTTCCCCTAGTTTCATTATGAGACTGTCACGTGGAACTCTGCCAAAAACTTTACTATGATCTAAGCTTTACTACAAACTTTCACTCCAAAATTTTGTTTCCTGTTGTAACTCCCTTGCTTGCTAAGGAATTGAGATTTGCAAAACCTAATTCTATTGCTTAAAATATCTCTAATGTTGTAGCGCACTGTGAACAGAGAAGAGCTGTTGAAACAGGCAGAATCTGTGATGCAAGATCTAGGCAGTTCAAGAGCTATGTTGGAAATCCAGTATGAGAATGAAGTAAGTAATGGCAGCTGTGACTGAATTAACCCTTTTTAATGAATGCTGTAATTGCCATAGAATAGCTTGGTCAGATTCTCTTCTGTCCCATTACAGGCAGCTAAAAATTCTATGCACTAACACTCATCTGCTTCTTCCAATTATGATTGGCTTCTGACTGTCTGCCAAATAGCTAGATGGAAACACCCTTTTCACCTGTAAATGCACTGACTTACGTTAAGCAGTCAGAAATGTGTTCAGTTTAAAATTAGAAAATAATCTTATTGTGAGGAAACACACATGCATGTCTTTAGTTTGGTCGCTAGGAGAGGAAATACATATTCTGTTTGGTCAATATCCTTCAATGCATGTTTTTCCCCCCCTACACTTCTGCAGTTTTATTAACAGCTGTTAACTGGAGTTAGGCCTTTCTATAACAAAGTTTTCTCTGAAGAAAGAAATGGTAGTGAATATAACTGTTCTATAATATTACAGAGCTCTTACTTAAATAAGAATCTTTTAATATTCAAAACATTTTTAAATGGAAAAATTATCTCTGAAGGTTGGCACAGGTCTAGGACCGACACTGGAGTTTTATGCACTTGTATCTCAGGAACTACAGAGAGCAGACTTAGGCCTCTGGAGAGGAGAAGAAGTAACTCTATCCAATCCAAAAGGTAACTCTTTTTGTGACTGTCAGTGTACTTTCAGCTGATTCAGAAACTGTCCTTTGGAACTTTTAAGTACTAAGCCTCTGGAACATGCCTTAATGTGTAATTCTACCCAGAAGACGTGGAGGTCAGAGAGCACCTGTCATGGTTACTGGTCCAGCTACACCTCTGCCTCTTTTCAGGAGTCTTTGGGTCCATCCACCACTCCCACATTCTCCCCCGTTTTCAGATCTCACACCTTTACCCCACCTAAGGTGGAACTCTGCAATTTGCCTACTCTGACCAGGACCTCAGTTATAACCACGAGGGTACCACCCATGACTAATCCAGCAGGAGACACTAGAGTTGGCACTTGCAAGAGATTTCCTCCAGAAACCTCTGATAACATACATTTGCAGTGAGAAATAACTTTACCAACATAGTTTGTTTTGCTTAAAAGGTATATAGCATTTAGAAGTGGATTTAAAATCAGAGACTGGAACACACATTCTGTTAGCTAAGACTAATGTTGGGAGAGCCAGCGTACACGCCTTCTAGCCACCTTCTTCTGAGTGTCTTCAGCTCTCCCGGTCTTTTTAAGTGACCCATACTGTGGCCTCTGTCCTTCTTCCCCCATCCTGGTTTCTGACACCTTTTTAATTTCTAAAGTAGTTCGATCTTTTAGATCTCCTTTGATCCCTGGCTTAGCCTTGGGATGATTAACATGTCCTAGCCTACCTGGAGTCAGCTATGTAATATTTTGCACAGGTTGTTGACCCAGCCATTGTTTATCTTCACTCACTTGAAGCTGGGTATTCAAAGCTGTTTTGTGTCACTTTTTTAACTTTACTACTTAGCACCTCAATCCTTTTTACAGTCTTATTTGGTAAACTCTATACATATAGGCAGGCAGCAATACACACTTGAACAGGAAAGCAGTCACACACAAAAGTTGGAAGAAATAATAAATACTTTCCCAGTTTGTCACAGGACTTCCATACTTAAGAAGTGTCTTTTTGTTTGTTTTTTATTTTTTGTTTTTGTTTTTAAAAACAGGAAGCCAAGAAGGCACAAAGTATATTCATAATCTCCAAGGCCTGTTTGCACTTCCCTTTGGTAGAACAGCTAAACCTGCTCACATTGCAAAGGTTAAAATGAAGTTCCGTTTTCTGGGAAAACTAATGGCCAAGGCTATCATGGATTTCAGATTGGTAAGAATGAAATTATATACAACAATATTTTCGGGAGGTTCCAGTGTTGAACACTTATTGCTAGACTCTAGATTCAGGAAGACAAAATTGGTAATGCTGTGAGTCTGACTATGGCTTAATATTGAGAGAACCTGAATTTCAATGTTGTCTAAGCCAGTCAGTATTTTAAAATGCAGATGGACCATAATCTCCAGGGTGACTTGAGCTCATCTTTCTCTGGAAAAGAAAGTACCTAATTTCTGTCTCCATTGTGTTTTTTTTTTTTTTTTTTTTTTTTTTTTTTTTTTAAATCCCTTTGTGTATTTAGCCCAAAATTCTATGTGGTTTGTAATAGAGCAACAAGCAGTGAAAATTCATTCTTAATGTGCTAATGACCACTATACGAGGTCTTACAACATAATTGTCCTGTATATTAAAATCTCCACGATAAATTTCTCCCAGAGTCAGGGCTGGATTATAGCAGAGACTATAGGGACTGAAGTCCCTAAAACAGCTATTTGTGGTGCCCAGTGCGCATCCGTCCCTCCCTCTTCTCCCCCCCCCCCCCCCCCCCAGCGATTGCAGGGCAGGAGCACTGAGATTGTTTCTGCCCTGCTCGTGCTGGGGGGTGGAGGGAGAGGCCCTGGTGCCAGAGGTGGGGCAGGCCAGGGCCTGTTTGCTCTGCCTGGGGAGTGAGGCCGGGGGGGCACATGATGCAGCCTCAGCTCTGGCCCTGGGGGGCTGCACCAGGGCCGTGCCATACACCAGCCAGCCCAACCCCCACCCCGGGGGCAGACTGGTCAGAGTGGGGCCAGGGCAGTAGTGCCCTTTGGCCCCAGACTCCCATAGTGACAGGCCTCCATGCTGGGGGCCCCATAGTGGGGAGCAGCTCAGGGCCCCCTGGCTTGCTAATCCGGCCCTGCCCAGAGTACTGTATGATGGATCACTCTCAACCAGGCCAAGTAAACGTGTACTGCTCAGCTACAGCCTTGACTGTAAGGGAAGGAAACGTCAAAACTTAAGCTGCTGAAACTGCAATGTTTTGTATTAACTATTAATTTAAAAACAATACTGCTTTGGTTTCCAGGTGGACCTTCCCCTTGGCCTGCCTTTCTACAAATGGATGTTACGACAGGAAACTTCCCTAACCTCACATGACTTGTTTAATATAGATCCAGTAGTAGCCAGATCAGTATATCATCTTGAAGATATAGTGAGACAGAAGAAAAGACTTGAACAGGACAGATCACAGGTAGGAGGGGAATTTATATGACAGGGGAAAGATCAACCGTTGTTTGATGTATTTCTGGATTTTTGTAAGCCATAGCTGAGAGAGTGTGAATACTTAATTTATATAGTCTTACTACTGCTATTATTGCTTATAAGAGGAATAGTAATACTGATGCATCAATTTGAAGTCAAACTTGTCAATCATTTGCTAGCAATGGGCAGCCACAGTGAACTTTTAATGAAGGTACTGACAAATCTACTTGCCATATACTGTATGGCACATCTTCCAGCAAGTGAATTACTAGTCTTTATTAGCAAAGAGTTTTCACCTCAAGGCACAGCCTGTGTTGCATATAAGTACAGTTATTAACTGCATCACAGTTTTATCCTCTTCACAATGTTGGTGAGAAATGTGGTATTATAGAGAAGGGTTTATTTAGGGAACCTATGTATGTTGGGCACTGCTCAGCAGTTCTAGAGACACATCAGGAATATTACATCTCTCACACACTACAGTCAAGGCTTTTCATATGTGTTGAAGAAAATTGAGTAATTTGAGAGACAAATGGCATCATATATTTTGAAGTTACACTGAGTTTTCTGATTTTACCAGAGTCAGATAAATGCGTGAATTAAAATAATTATCCAGTACAAGGTCAAAAAGTCGGGACTGCAGTAAGTTCCTTACTTTTAAAGCAGCCTTGATAGTTGAGACCCAACTTAAAAATTTCTTCATGTGGCTTCAAGAAAATTATC
Source organism: Pelusios castaneus (assembly GCA_007922175.1). NCBI lineage: Eukaryota > Metazoa > Chordata > Testudines > Pelomedusidae > Pelusios > Pelusios castaneus. The sequence goes on from ML685789.1 coordinate 7,477,994, forward strand.
TGCATCTAATTTTTTCATGAAGAAAAAAGGTAAGTTACTTGTACTGAGAAGAGCTTTGATACCTTAGTGCAATTCTTGAAGATGTATTTCTGTCTCAGTTCCAGCTTTAATGCCATGAAATCTTTCAACATTCCCTTTAGTGTTCCATCTGATCATCTGAGTTTTGGAGCCTTGTTTTTTCATAAGTGATAAGATTTAGTCAAATGGCTCCAAATTTGAATCATTCATCCATGTCTCCATGAGGCACATCAGATTTCAAGCCAATCTGATTAACTGTATGGATTTTAAACAACGCTAAACAGTCAGTCTTTAAACTGAAAGCTGGCCTTAACTATAGAAGAGCTATCACATTGCTATAGTAACATTCACCTCTGCTATGGAAGTATCGCACTGGCATTCCTTGACAGAACTTCTCACTGTTTTAAGAGCTGATACAGTTACCTTGTGTAAGGCTTTCAGGGTCTTGAAAAAGGAATATTTGATCAGATCCAATATATTTCCCTTTTTAGATGTAGGCTTAATTATGCCTGGGGGGTGGAGGGGGAAGCTGTTAAACAAGCATCACCATCTCAGTGCCACATACCAAAAATGACATGAGCCAGTGTTACTATAATAGCATTTTGATACTTTCAGAGATAGATTAACAAGCAGTTTTTCTCTTGCACGGTAGTGTGTGGCCTTTATTTTAAAGGTGTAAGCAAAATTAATGCCAACAGAAACCCATTAGTGATGGAGCTGTAGTTGGGGAAACCTGTGCTATGAGTTGGTGGTGTTCTCAGCTCCCTTACACATACTCTTGCTAGCTCTTCTCTGGGCTGATGTGCAAAAAAAAAAAAGTAGCACAGCCACAAAGTCACATAAAGACAAACGTACCTGAACTGCAATTGGCCTGTGCTGTGGCTGTAGGTGCATGGGCAGTGACCCTGCTATTTTTAGCATGTTAGCTCAGGTGAGAGCAAGTGCCCGTGTGTCTGTCTGTGTGATCTTGAAAAACAAACAAGGAGTCTGGTGGCACCTTTAAAGACTAACCAATTTATTTATCACATGAGCTTTCGTGGGAGAAAATCCCACGTCATCAGATGCTTGAAGATGGAAAACTTACAGAATGGAGGAAAATAAATGCAGGGAAATGTAGGTTGTAGGATCTGGCCAGACTGTTTCAGCAAATAAAAACTGTTTGCAGATCTGTGCAATAAGTATTCATGTTCAGTTTTATTAGTTTGCACACGTGCACATCCTTATACTTCTGTGGGTTCCTCAACTATCGACCATAAATAGCAACAATATTCTATTGAGCAAAATGGTGGTAGATTTTTTTACATGTATTCTCATTTTTAGAATCTACAAATTTACCAATTCCTCACTTTAAAGAAACATTTTGAAAGGTGTTTCTTTAAAAAAACCTACTTTGGTGCCATTTTGCTAATAGACCATTGGTAATGAATCTCTTCCCCAACTCCCAGTAGGTACTAGTAGTTCTCACTTCAGTGCCTGAGTTTGGATCATGTATTGCCGTGCACATGAGAACTTACTATATGATCCAGAAGTTTGGCTCTTCAGCCTCCAATGCTATTGTAATTGCCTAACAGTAGAGAGAGAGAAAATCAATGTTATTATTGGGGTTTTTTTAAGTTGATGGCTTCTACTCTGGTTATTTTTAGTCTGCCTTCAAACAAAACTCTGTTTCCTTTCACACCAGCCTTTATTAGATGGTGATTCTGCTTTGAAATAAAATAACTCCAGAAACGTCAGCAAAACTATGCTTCATTCCTTTCCAGATTTATTCACAATCAAGACAGATGTTATTGATTATATTGATTCATTAACTTTTAATGTATATGAAAAAGTTTAAATTTAAAGGGGGAACAAAACGTATTATAATCCTGTATCTGATCTGTTTCAATAATTGTTCTGCCATTGAGTATCATGTATTTAATAGCATTACACGTGTTAAAATGCTAAATAATTTAATGATAAACTAATGAAAGCTAGTGAGAATAATTAATTCACTTACATTTCCTTTTAGACCAAAGAAAGTTTACAGTATGAATTGGAGACCCTAAATATGAATGGCTGCTCAGTGGAAGATCTAGGGCTGGATTTCACATTACCTGGGTTTCCCAATATAGAGCTGAAAAAAGGGGGAAAAGATGTACCTGTCACCATTCACAACTTAGAAGAGTATCTAAGAGTACGTAAAAGCAAAGTTCTGGCTTTTTTTTTTTTAATGTTTTCACATAACTCTTCCCATCTTACAATGAATTCTAAGTTTACTTTCAGAAATATTTTAATTGCTTGTTCTTTTGCAAATTGGCCATTGCAATAGTACTTTTCAACTGACTGATTTGCTTCTGTTTATCTGAATGCCCTGTTAAGAAATTAGCACAAATAATTGGAATCCAAGTAATCTACAACTCAGCTAACTTCAAAGGAAGCTTTTGTGGTGTTGAAGAATCTGTTCTTAAGGCTTCAGAAAACTTACTTTGTACTGGATCAAAAATGTAGTCATAAATGGGATGGCTTTGCATTGGGAGCTGTGGGTTCTCAGTACCTCTGAAACCAAGCCAGAAATTACTGGGCAAAGTGGTGAAACAATATTTTGGTCTAGTAGTGGAACACACTGCTAAACAAGACTGCTGGTTTCTAAAATGACTTTGGGATTGTACCTTTGCAAGGCAGAAGTTTGTGGAAGGTGAAAGTCTTCAGAGTTCTGCTTAATTACTTTTTCGACCATGGTAGCAACTGGTTTTATCAAATTTTTTTTGAAGGGATCAAGAAAAATAGTGCTTGTGTCTATTTACAGTTCAAAACTTACTTCCACAAAACATTCCAGATGATAGGTAGTAAATAGAATGTCACCAATTTCCTACACAAAAACCAAAGTAAACTTCCAATATTTAATAAGCAATATTAGGCATTCTAACCGGTTTCCAAAACTATTTTTGTGAGGGGGGAGGAGATAATACACTTATTAAAATTTGGCTCTGGGCCTTAACTTCTGCCTGATGTATGGGAGTGGAAAATTTGACTACTTGCATTTTGGCAAGTGGTGTGCATGCATTTGAGTTCGGATTCTTTTGACAAGCAGTGGCCCATTGAGGGCTATGTTTGTACTTCAAAGTGATCTCGCATCTCCCGTTCAGGACACAGAGTAAAGCAACACCAGCTACCCCTCAGTTCCTTCTCACCACGCATGGCTCAGACTCCGAACCCTGCAGAGTTTGGGCCTTTTTGCTCACTGTGTGGCCTTACTACTCTGTGTAAATAGGTAGTTCAGGTGTTGTCCATTCCACTATAGTTTTGTGTGTGTGCCTTGTGCACAGTGGTCAGAAGATTTTTCCTCGGTGGTACTCATGACGGGGCTTGACATTGCCTACCACTGCACACAGATACAGGAGGAAGGAGCTGGAGACAGTTTCATACCATCAGCGAGGATTTTTGCAGTGCATTCAGTCTTGCCATCACAAGTTTATTTCCTTCTTTGTATGGTGTCTGTTTTAGTAGAGGTTAAATGGAGTATAGTTCATCTTAGTGATAGGTTTCAACTTTTAGGCCCTCTTTGGACCAAATTTGATTATCTGAACCATGACCAGAACTGGAGCCATGCTTTGCTTTCCAGGATTTAAGTCCTGATGGTTATGTGCTAGGCTGATGCCCCTCAGTGACCCACATCCCAGGTACCTAGAAGATTTCAAGTGCCACATCAGTGATGGGGGAGCGAGCAGTGAGATTGAAGTGCCTCCTTGTGAACGCAACCCTTTGCCCTCCATCGGAGCAGCTGTGGTTAGAACATACTCCAAGTATGGCCCCAGCAGTGCAGACTGCGCCTCCTAAGATGTGTTTATCACCAAGGTCTGTGTCTCTGGCACTATAGAAGAGATGCAGACCATATTCAGCAAGACTTTTGGTACTGAGGCCACATAAAGGCAAGAACTCCGAGAGAGAGACTGAGTGGAAGTGTTTCCCTGAGAGTTTCTTGCTAAAAGGGGGTTCAACTCCAGAACCTAGAATCCTAGAGTCATAGAAGCTGGAAGGGGCCATGAGGGGTCATAGAGTCCAGTCCCCTGCACTTATGGCAGGACCAAGTATGATCTTAAACCATACCTGACAGGTGCTTGTCTAACCTGCTCTTAAAAACTTCCAATGATGGAGATTCCACAACTTGCCTAGGCGATATATCTTCATCTTAGCAGATAATATCTGAGAGTTTCCATGGCCCACTTGACAGCAAGGTATTCCTTCACCACCACTGCATATTTCTATTCCCTTGGAAGGAGCTTCCCGCTGAGGTACAGGAGAGGGTGTTTCTTTCCCCACCATCTGTGATAGAACAGCCCCCAATCCTACCTCAGATGTGTCAGTCTGTAATATAAATTCTTGCGTGAAGTCTGGGGCCACAAGTACAGGGTTACTGCAGAGGGCTGTCTGTAGGTCTTTGAAAGACTCCGCCGCCTCATCAGTCTGTTTTCACCATTTCACAACCCCCGAGCCTTTATCAGGTCCATCTCGGAACTTGCTCTGGTGACAAAGTGGGGACCGAAGCACCGGTAATACCCCACTACGCCAAGGAGTGCGCGGACCTGTTTCTTCTGATATGGTTGGGTCCAATTTTGGATAGCCTCCAGCTTATTCAGTTGGAGCATCACAACACCTCTTCCATGATGTCATTGGTATATAGCTTCTCATAATCCTGTACACACTTGGCTGGATTTGCTGTAAGGCTGCTCGTCTCAGGGTGCTCAGTACTGCTTCCACCTTTTCCACATAGGTCTCCCAGTCTGGGGTACGGATAATCTCATCATCATAGCTGGCATAGGGGTGCAACAACTTGTCCACAAGGCACTGAAAAGTTGTGGGAGTGCTGTGTTGTCTGAAAGGGAGAACAGCGGACTGGAACAGACTGTCAGTCTTTTCTTCTGTTTCTTTGGCCAGGGGACTTTGCCAATATTCTTTCATCAAATCCTGTGTGGTCAGGAATTGGGCCTTGCCTGATTGGTCAACTAACTCATCTATGCGTGGTATTGTGTATGCATCAAATTTGGAAATCTCACTCAGTTGGCGGAAGTCATTACAGAACCTTGGGGTGCCATCGGATTTAGGCACCGGCCCAAGCAGGCTGGACCACTGGCTGTGAGTATAGGTATTTGCTGTAGTGGACCACCTGGAGGGCACCCCCTGGTGGTGGTCTTGGCAATTGGCTCAAGTGGTCCGCCTTCAGGCGGTCCGGTCCGTACTTTGCCTGTTGCCACACTGGACTCACTCCCTGAGTCGTCTTCTGGGATCTTAGCCCTCCAGCCAAGCCCCTTAAGTCCACCCCTTTTGGGGTATACTCCAACTCGCGCCTCCCAGGCCCACTTGGTTAAAAGAGTCAATAAGCCAGCAAGCCTGTGCTGCTCCTGGCACACTGGGGGACTGGGGAGGGACCCGGGCCCATCCACTTCTCCAGGCCCTGGCTCAGGGACCCTATGCACCACCTTTGAGGCCTCCACCTCCCTCCAGTCCTCTGGAACAGTTCCCTGGGCCACTTTTTCCACAGCCAGAGCCTCACGCAGCACCTCACCACCTGTCAGCCATCATCCGATCCTGAGTCCTTAACCTCGGACTGCTGATCCTGCTGCTGCTCGCTCCACTCCTGGCCCTCGGATCGCTGTTCCTGTCTCACCGCTGCCCACTCCTTTCAGGCACTCGGGCCTTTGGCCAGCCCTTACTGACTGCACTGTGAGCTCTCCGTGGTCCTGGCTCCTGCAGCCTGCTAACCTGGGAGAGACCTTCACCTTTCAAGCTCCCTAGGCAGACTGTCATCCTACTCTGCTGCTTCTGTCTTTATACTGTCTGCTTGCCCCTAAGTGGCCCAGTAGCCCTCCCTTCTGATTGGCTACTGCAGGCAGTCCCCTTTTTAATCCTTTCTAGGTCCGAGCGGGGCAAGTGCACTGCTCTAGTGATATTCTTCAATGACTCCCACTTCTCTCTACCTCCGCCTTGATTTCTTCCCTTTTTGCCTCTGGGATTCTGTAGGGCCTTATTTTTATCTTGGCCCCAGGGCTTGTGCTGATGTGGTGACTAGTTTCTGTTGTCTGGCTCGGTTTTGTTGAGAACACATCTCTCTTTCAATTGACCATCTCAGCTACTTAGGCCTTTTGGTTTGGCGTTAGGTCGAGGGATATCTTTACCTGCTCGTGTTGAGTTGTTTTCCTGAGGCAGAGTCTCTACGGTGACTACACACACATCTTGGGCCCCCCAAGGCTTCAAGAGGTTAATGTGGTAGGCTTGCTCTTGTTTCCGGTGACCCTGCTGTCGCACCTTGTAATTCATCTCTCCCAAAGGTACAACTACTACTTAAGGCCCCTGCCATTGGGCCAGGAGCTTGCTCTCAGCTGTGGGTACCAGTACCATTATTCGATCTCCAGGCTGGAACTGTCGAACTTTTGCTTTCTGTTGTGGTAGGCCTTGTAGGCCTCTTGTGCCTTCTCCAAGTGTTCTCATACAATGGGAGTGATTCGGGCTATTTGGTCTCTCATCTGTAGTACGTGGTCAATGATCTTTCTCCCCAGTTTGGTTCTTCCTCCAAAATCTCTCTAGCAATGTCTAATATGCTCCATGGGTGTCACCCATATAATAACTCAAAGGGGGAAAACTTCATCAAAACCTGAGGGACCTCTCAGATGGCATCTCGGTCTTTCCCCAAACTGACTTGCTACTTCTCTTATCATAGCCTTGAGGGTCCTGTTGAACCTTTTCACCAGGTCATCCATCTGTGGGTCATAAACAGAAGTCTAGAGAGCCTGTATGTGAAGCAGGGCACATAGGTCCTTCATTACTTTTGACGTGAAGGGGGTCCCTTGATCTGTCAGGATCTCTTTAGGTAGTCCTACTCTGGCAAAGATCTTTATTAATTCTGTTGCTATCATCTTAGACGCAGTGTTCCATAGGGGAATGGCTTCTGGGAAATGGGGGCTTGTTTTCTCAGTACTTCCACCCAAGAAACCTCTGGACCCGCACAGCTGCTGTTACTCCTTCCTGGGAAAGGATCCTGCTTTCAGCTGTGGATAGTCATCAGCAGCCTCAGTGGACATGTCATGATAGGCCTTCTTGGCTTCCCCACACAGAAAAAGGGCAAGAATGCTGGCCCACTATTCCTCAGGCCAGGCTTCATGCAGTGCAGTCTTCTCAAAAGTCAGAAGATAAGCCTCCACATGCATTTTCCACAGCCATCTTTAGTAAGTAGCTGGTGGCTCTCCAGGCTCACATAGCATCAGACCCACGGACTGAGATGGTTAGGGTCTTCAGCTGGTCCATCACTTCTTGCAGGAGAACTCGGTCCTGGGCTGCCTGACTCACTAGCAACTGATTTGTCTCTTGTTGCAGCTGCATTGATTCCTGCTGGGTGGTCATCTAGGCCCTGGTGGCCTCTTGTTGGGCCACTGTGGCCTGTATTAATGCCCCCACCACATCATCCATAATGGTGAATGTGACAACAAAAAAATCATAAACACCCCCACCTTTCTTGTCATGTCCCCCCCCCTGTGTGTGTGCTTAGTCTGCTGGGCTGAAAGATCCCTCCCCTGACACCAATTGTGACAAAGTTCCTCCTGTACCGTGGTGGGTCCTGCGCTTCCCTCTAGTGGTGGGTTTGTTTCTTTCAGGCCAGGGAAAGATCCTTTGCCCGCTTTGGGCAGGGGGTTTTCCCTCCCTTGTACCTGTGGAGCTCTTCTTGACCAGCGTTTTGCTCCTTCTCCAGATCTCTCTTCCTTCCAACGCTTTTGCCTCCTCTCAAACTCTCCTCACACTCACACTCCAGCTACCCCCTTTCTCTGGAAGGAAGGCTTTTTAACAAGTCCTGGGAGGGGCCTTAATTAGCTCCAGGTGTGCCAATTAACCTGGAGTAACTACTGCTCAGCTACAAGGGGAAAAGGGACTTGCTGAGCCTGGGGCTAATATATTGTCTTTCTAGAACTTGCCAGAAACCCTCCAGTCTGACCCTATCACAATGAACAAGCACTCAAAGAAAAATTACTTACCTTAGAGAAAATGTGTGGTTGTTTAAGAAATGAACATCTGGATTCTGGTACTGGTCAAGTAACTGAGGAGTGCTTGGACTTGCCATTCATTGTCTGTGCCCTCGGTTAGAGGCACAAAGACACTCCCGGCAGGCAGGCATGACTCCCAACAGACACTGCTGGCCAAAAGAATCTGGACTTCATGCATGTGCACAATCTAGTGGTTAAAGTATAATTTGACGGGCCCTGGAACCCTCCTGATCTCTGGGCCCCGTTCCCATATTGTGTGGGCCCCAGCCTAGGTAGGCATTTGTAACCACTTCTCAGTACCATATGCATCGGTTATCACGCCATAAAAATATTTATAATTTTATATGCCATTTATGTCTATAGCAATTATTGTCACACACTAGCAAACACTACACAACACAATAAGTATTGTGATCTTTATATTCCCAATATGCACATTTCACTTCATTAAATGCAATGCCAAACTTGGAACACACAAATTTTGTCACTTTCACCAAGTTCCAGTGACAGCTCTGTAGTGAAACGTGATGGGTCAGTGCTTCAACAACCCTGCTTAGATATTTTTCTGAGTCTGGCAACAATCTAGCATTCATACAGTCCGCTATGGCCTGATAAAACTCTCATTTAGAAATTTCAATTTGCTTGCCAGCATTCACAGACACTTTTACTAATACACCTTTAAAGCAACCTGCAGCAATAGTCTCACAAGCCTCTTGGTAGAACTCTGAACCACACTCTGCGAGCTATAAACACCTGAACTTGTCGCCTTATCAACTTACTTGCTGTAGATAATGTTACAGCAGACTTTTGCAACGCCAAGGACAGGTCTGCAAGTTCCTCCAGAGCATCAAGCATAAGAGCAAAGTTTTTAACAAAAACTAGATTCTCCAGTTTTTTTGCCATGCCAGCAAATTTTGCTTTACGTTTCCTTTCGCGTGAGAAATCAGTGGATTTTTTTCAAGAAGTGGCTATGGAGGGCTACATCTGACTGCCAAGCAGCTCATACAGTGGGGCAGTTAGAGGCAACCTAATGTACATCAAGTAGGTGTCCAATCCTATTAAGCTGGACTTCCATAGCACTTGCACATTCAGCCAACTCTCTCAAGCACTTCGGCGACTGACTGCACAGAGCATACAATGAATCCATGAATGATTTAAAGTGACTAACTTCACTGCAGTATTTGATAGCATCAACCATGGCCAAGTCCAAACTGTGGTTAAAACAATGCCAACTTATCAAAAATGGAAATCGTGTCTTTAATTTTGTGGCAACACCCAGCCTTACTGCCTAACATGACAGAGGCTCCATCTACACTTAACCAATTCAATTATCCTTGAGAAATTCCTCCATTAACCCGTGTGCTGTCAAACACTGCAGCAAAGCTAATTCTACACCATCAGCATCATTGCTGTCTACTTCAACCACATCAAGAAAAAATGTAACAGGACCAATGTTTGCATCCTGTACTCCTTAGCCATTTTCCAATAAGAGATGAGCAGTACCAAATGACTTACTTGAACCACTGCTGGCAAGTTCCAAAGGGGGAGCCGTGTTAGTCTACTGAAGAAAAATAAACAGAGTCTTGTGGCACTTTTAAAGACTAAGAGATTTATTTATTGCATAAGCTTTCGTGGGAGAAAATCCCACTTCGTCAGATGCTTTGAAGATGGGGAAACTTTTACAGAATGGGAGGAAATTAAATGCAGGGAGTTGTACGACATAAGATCAGGTCAGGCTGTAACAGCAAATCAAAATAGATATTAGGATTCAAACACTGGGGAACAGCACATAGAGGAAGGTGAGGTCAAATCACCTGCTGTAATGAGGAAAAAAAAATCTATAGTCCCTGTTCAACCCCAAGGCAACTAATTTGAATTTGCATATAAATTCGAGTTCTGCAGTTTCTCTTGGAAGTGGTGATTTGTTATTCATTTGTTTCAGCACAGCTATTAGCAAGTCATCAATGGAATGAGCAGAGAGATTGAAGTGTTAGGGACAGACACCTTCGGGATCTCTATCAAGCATTCTTAAGACTACAGTACCCACCCGCAGAAGTGAAGAAACGGATTGACAGAGCCAGATGGGTACCCAGAAGTTAACTACTACAGGAGAAGCGCAAGGAAAAAACAACAGAACACCACTGGTCACCACCTACAACCCCCAAGTCAGACCTCTTCATCACATCATCAAAGATCTACAGCCTATTCTACAAGATGATCCCTCACTCTCTAAAGCCTTGGGAGATAGACCTCTCCTTGCTTACAGACAGCCCCCCAACCTTAAACGGATACTCACCAGCAACTACAGACCACACAACAGAAACACTAAAGCAGGAACATATCCCTGCAACAGACCACGCTGCCAACTTTGCCCATATCTCTACACAAAAGACAGCATCACAGGACCTAATCAAGCCACCTACTCCATCAAGGGCTCATTCACCTGCTCATCCACCAATGTGATTTATGCCATCATGTGCCGGAAATGCCCCTCTGCCTTGTATATTGGACAAACAGGACAGTCTCTGCGCAGAAGAATAAATGGACACATCTGACATCAGAAATTGAAACACTCAAAAACCAACAGGGGAACACTTCAATCTCTCTGCTCACTCCACTGACGACTTGTTAATAGCTGTGTTGAAACAGATGAATAACAAATCACAGCTTCAAAGAGAGACTGCAGAACTCGAACTTATATGCAAATTTGACTCAGTTGCCTTGGGGTTAAACAGGGACTACAGATTTTTTTTTTTTTAATTACAACAGGTGATTTGACCTCACCTTCCTCTATGTGCTGTTCACCAGTGTTTGAATCCTAATATCTACTTTGATTTGCTGTTACAGCCTGACCTGATCTTATGTCATACACTCCCCTGCATTTAATTTCCTCCCATTCTGTAAGTTTCCCATCTTCAAAGCGTCTGATAAAGTGGGATTTTTCTCCCATGAAAGCTCATGCAATAAATAAATGTTAGTCTTTTAAAGTGCCACAGGACTTTGTTTTTTTTAACTACTGTATCATAGATAAAGGATACCATGATTCAAGTGTGACACATTCTAATGAAAGCATATCAGAGGTGAATCTGGCCCAATATGTGCATATCACAAAACCACCACACGACCTGGCACAATTCAACACAATTAATAACATTGTGTGGCAGTGGGGAAATCAGGGCCAATACACCTCACTGGCACTATTAATGCTAAAGGTATTATTTTTGTGGCAGTTTTATATTCTTGTGGCTCTGCATTTTGTTTATAACAGGCAAAAACTGTTCATCTTTTTTCTCTTCTCTTCTAAGCAACAAATACAGGTCCTGATCTTCAGTCACACTGAAGTCAAAGGACATTTTGTCACTGGGTTCAGAGAGCAAATTTAGGCTAGACAAGGCATAGAAACTGTGGAGTGGTAGGAGAGGCAGGGGTACCCTGGCAGGGGAGTGTGGTAGGGATGGGTGGCGAAGGAGGAATGGCTGGGGAGCTTGGCAGGACAGGGCAGAGGGGGGGTGGGGTTCCAAAGGGATATGGGGACCACTGGCACTAGGTGGGGGTGTCAGGTACCAGATCCCCCACTGGGCCTCCCTGGTGTTGTCCCCCAAAGGGGCCCCTCTGCTGCCCCCCCATTGGTCCGCTGCCCCAAGCCCTCTGGGCCCCTTCCCCTTCCTCCCCCCCATCCTTTCTCCTCCCCCCCCCAGGTCTCTTCCCTGTTCCCCTCACCACCACCCCGCCTGCCAGCTCTCCGACCCCCCCCCACCTTCTCCAAGCCCCTCGTTCCTCAAGGCCCCTTCCCCATCCGCCCGTCAGCTCCCCAACTGCCCCAGTCCCTTCCCTGATCCTCTCTTGGGGGGGCCCCCTGCAGGCCCTGACCTCCTGGACCCTTTCCCTCCCCAATCCTCTCTTGGGGGGGCCCCCCTGCAGGCCCTAACCCTCCTGGGCCCCTTCCCCATTAGCTCCCCGACTCTCCAGGACTCCTTTCCCTTCCCCACTCCTTTCGCCTGGGAGGCCTTCTGCACCCGCCCTCCTGACCCTTCCCCGAACCTCTTCTCTTGCTCCCCGACCCTCCTTACCTGGCTGGAGCTGCAGGGGTGGCTGTGGCCAAATCTGCTCCTTGGCCAGGCTACTCCCACCCTGAGTAGGCTCAGGGCAGGAGACTTGAAACTCCCCAGTCTGGCCACTGCTCCCAGCCTCCTGCGGACCAGATTCTGGGCAGCCCGCAGTCCGCACGTGAAGGAGGTTGGATGAGCGTGGGATCCTAGTTGGCGTTTTGCCCCATTCTTTTTATTTTTGGGGCCTCAAACGTTTGCTGGCCAAATTTGTGGGCCGTTCCGAGGCATTCCGGCGCACTTTAACCCCTAGCACAATCAGTAGGATGTATGTGGACAAGAACCACCATTAACTGTGAGGTATGTAATCTGAGCAGGAGCCCAGCCATTCATTGAGGCTGCATCTGTTCTTTTGCACATATTACTTAGCACAGGCAAAGTGCTCTGCCTTAGCTTGTTTCAATCTGTTAGCTTTTGGAGCACCACTTTGACTACCTGTGGAGGACTGATACAGTGCAAAGACATGTGGAAGTCTTAGTTGATGTTTCTAATCTGCCTGGGAGCTCTGTAGGGAGAGACTGGTCCATGCAATTGAACTGTTAAACCTCGTGGGATAAGTGGGAGTAAAATTCTCCCAAGTTACTCTTCTCATATTACAGTTACATTACAAAATCAGCCCATGCACATCTAGCAAAAAAAGAGAAAAAAATCACTGTTAATGTTGCTTGAAGTCTGAAGGATTTCTATTTTAGAAACCTCCAGAAGGATTCATTTCAACACAATGCTATTTCCCAAGGGAAAAATAGCGATCTAGATTTTGATTGTATGTATTGTACCATTTGATACATTTTGGCATTAGGATGCATGACTTTTATACAACTTATTAAAAAATACCTTCTTTAATAAATGAAGGTTAGCTGAGCACTTTAAATGCTTAATTAATATATACCATGTATAATATTTCCCTGAAATTGAGGTATGCTAGCTGCATAATATATTTCAAATGATTTTTTTAAATAAGGTTTGAATGGGAATAGGGATATTTTGTGATAAAGGATATAGGTGAACATCTGTTTGTTAGCCTAACGTACATCTGGCAGACTTAACTCTTGTACAAGAAGATGTATCCCATTTCTATTCAGCTAGTTACAAGAACAAAATCTCTGTTTAAAATGTCTCACTATTTACATATTGTTAACTTTGGGAGAGTGGGGGAAGGGTTATTATCCAGTTGGTTCTTAAACATATGCCCTAAAGAACCGTCAGCTAGATTGATAGGGACACAGCAGTCTTTGGAAGAATTTGTTTCACCTTTGAGGGTCCAGTTGTGTGCACTGTTACAACCGTATGCAGCTGATGGCTGGCTGGTATTGGGTTGGTGAGAGGTGGCAGACGTGGACATGTGGTTATGTTCCTGATTCTATTGTCACATCCTTTGTGTAACTCAGCTGTTCAATGTTCACATCACTTCTCAGTCTGTTCACTTAGCATGGTTTTTTTTCTTTACAGCTGGTTATATTCTGGGCACTAAATGAAGGTGTTTCCAGACAATTTGACTCGTTCAGAGATGGATTTGAATCAGTCTTCCCACTCAGTCATCTTCAGTACTTTTATCCTGAGGAGGTTAGTAAATGTGAATATATAATTGATACCAATTATGGGGATAAGAATGTAGATTAATATTATTTAGTTATGGGCAGGGTATTGTGCAATTCTCTCAGAAATGCAATGATATTTATGAAACTCATTTACCAAGACGATTGTGAGTTTCAAATTACATCCTTGTATGTTTGTTTTATAGAAACTTTTATATTTAATAGTAGTTCTAATTAGTATTTCTGGTGGTGGATTTTATACTAAGTTATTTCCTGCAGTGTCAAATTTAGTATATTGTAATGCCTCCCAAAGAAAGTAATGCATCCACCAGAGATGCAGATTTCTGGAGTCTCATATTCCCAATGTGTTGGAGGACACTCCAGGAATCCAGAAACTTCATAATTATTTATTATAATATTGTGGTAGTAACTACCGATTTACAGACATGGACCAGGACCCTATTGTTCCAGGTGTACGAACACAGAACAAAAGAGTCCCTACTCCAAAGAGCTTATACTTGGGCGTGGTCTACACTGCACCTGGTCAACATCAGATACGCTAAGTGTGTCTCTTGTTGATGTTCTTCATCTACATAGTGCAACATCATCATAATGGTACATTGATCAACTGAGCAGCTCTACGCAGACTGGCTCAACTGATGCCATTGTATTGATGCCTGCCACTGCAGCAGTGTAGACATGCCCTTAATTGTAAGAGAAGAGACAGTGGATGGTCATAGAAGGACATGGGAGCCCAAGGAAACAATGAGACAGCACTGCTCGGCATGGTAGGCAGTGGTTCTAATACCCTGGCTGCCTAACCATTGAAGATGTTTGTAGGTATCATGGCAGTAGAGATTTGATAGGAGGCAGTGAGGTAGTTGACAGGAAGTTCCTTCTAAGGACCAGGGGCAGGATGGGAGAAAACACAAGGATGCTTGTTTAAAAAATGAATGTAGGCAATGAAGCCTGATGGCATTGACTGACTGGAGGCAAGAATCAACATTTTGACAGTGCAGCAAGAGAAAATGGGTAGGTTTGGGATAGGCCGTGAAGGGCCTTGAAAATGAAAACAGGTAGCTTGTTTTGATGCAATAGAGAAAGGGAGCCGATTGGGGGATTCAGAGAAGGGTAACAGACGAAACAGGTAGGGGAATGATCTTTGCAATGGACATGTGTGAGGCAAGACAGCGGTTGTGAGCATCTTTTTTTCTGAAGTTGAAGTAATTGCATTGAGAGACTGGATAAGCATTTTAGATGTGTGGATGGGTAGGAAAAGTCATCTCAGAGGTTTTATCTTTCTATACACACTATACTTCTGAGTTTCACATGGAAATGGTAAAGGCACTCACCTGGAAGGCTGAATTGCTGCATTTTGACTTTCCTCTTGATGCTTTGCACGGTGATGTGGAGTTCCTCAAAAGCTGAGAAATGTATAGATGAACCAGGATAAGCAGCTACATCTTGCTGTGAGAATGCCGCCTGCTGGCCAAAGTTCAGCTCCATGTTGCCTATCTGCAGCAGAACACTGCTTCTCACCGTTGGACGAGATTCGCCCGCTGTTACTTTTGTCTTTTCCTCTTGATGCAGTGTTTCTCTTTTGTTGTTCTGTTTGTGGAATCCAGCATGAAACGGTACAGACTGTCTGTTGGGATGCAGCTGAAGTTGTTGACAGCACCTCCTTCCTATTTGTAAACATAATTGACAGTCAAGGAGCGGAAGCAGTATATCAGAAACACAACGTACCATACTTCAGGAAAAAAGCTTAAACATCCTATTCTGAACTTGGCTTGTACAAATGATTCCCTGAACAATCAAAAAGAACTGATTTGTAAAAATTAGCTCCATTTGGCTTATAAGCAAGGAGGTTAAAAAAATGCCAAAATAAACTTGCTACACACTTGTCAAGCAGAACTGAATTCACATCTTCTAACATGGTATCCCAGCCCATGTGCAGGATCTGTGGTAGCCGTCTTCCAGCTTTTGAGCTTCAGCTGTATTCCTGAGCCTACAGATGTGCCAGCTGAGGCTTAAGCACAAAGCTTAATAGTGTCCACTGTAGTTTGAAGAAAGTCTCCAGGAACAAAGATCTGGAAAAGAAGGATTAGAGAGAGACTCTCTGCTGCCCTGAAATCAGTTGTATAAGCCTGGTAAAAAGGAGTAAGGAAGTTGTGTCCAAATGTCATTGAAATTCAGACGTGGCTAATTCTCATAGGTTGAGACTCAAATCTGCACTGCTGCTCACTCCAGGAAGCGATGCAACCCACTGGTAGCAGAAGGTTTGGAGATGTTGGGAATTCAGGAAATGAAGTTATTTTTGGGGATGGGGCGGTTAAATTCCAATGAGCTCTGTGTAGCACTATTCAATTGATCTGATGTTCCGGAAAATAGATTCATGTTGTTGTAACCACATGTATAGTTTTCATTCTGCTTTAGCACTAGGACAAACAGTTCTCTCTACTTACATTTATAGTTGGATCAGCTCCTGTGTGGCAGCAAAACCGACACTTGGGATGCAAAGACATTAATGGAATGCTGCAGGCCAGATCACGGTTATACACATGACAGGTAACATGGACGGGATACTAGGAGACCAAAGGTTGAAAACTGTGCATCTGATTGTTGTTATACACGAAATACCTCTCATAGTCACTGTACATGAAATAATGGAACACATTTTACAGCGCGAAGAAATTGAGATGTTTTAATAAAAACACCATTTATAATTCACCTAGTCCAAGGGTTGGCAACCTTTGCCGGCCCCTGGGCCAGCCCTGCCCACTGCACCCTTAGCAGGTGCAGGCGGGTGGGGCCTGGGCCGGCGGCCTCCAGTTTCCAGCCCTGGGGCCGGCTCCCATCCACAGGGGCGGCCCGCAGCTGAGGGCCCCTGCTGGATGGCAGGAGCGGAGCGGGTCACGTTGCCCCTCCCTGGCCGGCCGAGAGCCACGCCGCTGCAGTAGAGCTGTCCCCAGCCATGGCCGGCAGGAGGGCGGGTCAGCTCGGCCCACCTGGATCCGCCACTGCTGGCAGGAGCAGGGGCCAGGAACCGGAGGCTGCAAACCAGCAGCGGCAGCTCTGGCCGGGCCGGGCTGACCGCCCTCTTGCCGGCCATGGCCGGGGCCGGTTCTGCCCTGCCTGCAGTGGTGCGGCTCAGGGCGGGTGATGCGACGCGACCCGCTCTGCTCCCCTCCACTCCCCTCCACTCCCCAGCAGAGGGTGGGGCCAGTAGGGGCCCTGAGCTGCGGGCTGCAGCTTCTGGCCACGCGGTTTGCGGGGCCGCATGCCGCTCAGGCTCGGCCTGCGTGCCGGAGGTTGCCGACCCCTGGGCTAGTCTGTGCATGAGACCATGTGTATTAATGCTGTGATACAGATATTTTTAAAAGTATATATTGAAAGCAAAGGAGTAAAAACTAACAGTTGTTTTTGTTTTCTCTTTTAGTCGAGCCGTGAAGTACCTGTTTGAAATCCTTAGTAGTTTTGACAGTGAGCAACAAAGATTATTTCTCCAGTTTGTGACTGGTAGCCCTAGACTGCCGGTAGGAGGTAGGTTTATTTAGTAGATATTGCCATCATGTCTGCATGTACTTGTATAATCAGCACAGCTAATACATTTCTCAGTCTTTAAAAAACATTTGTTTATTTCACTTCAGTAGATACAAATCTGCATAAACCATTTTCAATGCTTGAAATGTTAGTTAACAAAGTCTGAGGTGTTAAAACTATTTGGAATTGTTCAAATCAAATCTTCGAGGTTTGCGTTGATGAAATGATAGTGGCTTGAATATTAACATTAATAAAGATTTTGCTTGAATAGGTTTCTTTACAAAGTGGACTACAGATAATGTATAATATTTCAGAGCTGACGACAGTGTTACCAGATGTCCTGCTGCATGACAAATAGTCCACATTAAAACAAAGGTCCTGTTACTTTAAAAAAAAAAAAAAAACAAACAAACCAGTTCAGTGCTCGTGATTATGCTATTGACCATGAGATAAGTTGCAGCAGACCAAACGATAAAGTGGCAGTGTGTTTCTTGTAAGGAAGAGTCACTAAGAATTCCTGTCAAGAAATGCATATAAGCATAGATACTGAATCCTACAGTACAAAAGAGGGAATGAAAAGAGGATACTGCTTTTTAAAGACTAGAAATAAAGAGAAAAAATAGACTATTGGATGTCCTTGCTTAGAATCTGTCTCCAGATATTAAATATATTCATGGTGATGCAATAGTATACTTGAAGAAGAAAAAAATAGATAAAATACTCTTGCCAGCTTTCTTAACTGATTGCTTTGTGAATCAAAATCAGATCTCAGAGTATGCGTCAGCCCTACTCGTGTTCTTTAGTTTTCATGTATAGACTGCAGCAGTGTGTGTGTGCTGAAGAACCAAAAAGTAAAATGGACCTGTCTAATTTTATTCTTTATGCTAACTAAAAAGCAAAAATTAGTTGGCATAAATAAAAAGTACATCTGGCTTTATACTTCGTTTAAGATTGTGGCAGTAGATGTGGAAAATGTTCTTAAGCAAAGGTTGAAAAGTGATAATTTAGAGTGAAAATTGTTTTGAATTACTGTCAGTTTAATAGTAGGTTAAACGTTTTTCTTAAGAAAAGCACTTTTCCTATTTATATTCAAATACAGTGGACCTTTTTTTCTTCCTTTTAGGCTTTCGAAGTTTGAATCCTCCATTAACAATTGTACGCAAGACATTTGAGTCTACAGAAAATCCAGATGACTTCTTGCCCTCAGTAATGACTTGTGTGAATTATCTCAAGTTGCCGGACTATTCAAGTATTGAGATAATGCGTGAAAAACTCTTGATAGCTGCAAGAGAAGGGCAGCAGTCATTCCATCTTTCCTGATCACAATGAAAAATGAAATGTCTGCCTGTTACAGCAAAGAGAAAATCATGATTCTTTTCTAAATGTATCACCTGAGTCAAGGAAACGTGTTACGCCTTCTTGTTGTAGAAAAACGGCTTGCAGATTATAAACAAAGACACTTGGTTGATATTCATTAAAGGCCCCATGGACTTAAAGTGATCAGGCCCTAAAAAGTTGTTGTGACAAGGTTTCTTTAGCAAGTTCTTGTTTAAATTATCATTTATTTGATGAGTGAAGTTTTTAACTTGCTTTGCTGTGTGAAATTTAAAAAAGGGATGTTTTTCCAGGCTGGAACAATAAATGTCGCTGTGCAGTTTAATATCGGGCTGTGTGTATCCATCTAGCTAAGTCTGCATTTTTTTCCTCCAAAGACAAGTTTTGTACATAAGTACAGAAATTAAAATACACATGTATTTGACAAATCTAGTTTAGTAGACTAGTTCTGTGTACCTTCACATGCCTCCGATTTTTTTCCCCTTCCTCTTGTACTGTCTGACGTGCAATTCACATGGTTCTTTTTTGTGTGCAACACTCAACAGTTGTTCCATTTTGGTTAGCATGGCATTTATTGCTCCATGTTTTCTCTCAAATTAAGATATAATTTAAATTTTACTGAATTAAAAATATATATTGTCAATATAATTCAGCCTTTGTAATTAGGTAGAGCTTAGTTTTAATGTAGATGTAGGATATATTGGCTACGGTCTTTACTAGATGACACTCTAGAACTGTTTACACAGTAATTCAGGCAACAAAAAAACCCTCTTACTAGAGGCTAGCAAGAATTCCTTTCTTTTGTGTAGTTAAATTCAACAGATTGGGCTGGCCAGTATTTATTATTATAAGGCCAGAGCATTTCAAATTGATGTATAGTTTTTTAAAAGACAAATTACCAGTTTTATTCCTTGTTCAAGTAAATGAAAATTTCTTGTTCTTGACTTTAAGTTCATGTTACTTTTGTAGGCTCTGCCTTTGCCCCCTCCTCCACTCCCCCAGTGCTAGCTTGGAACAAACAGTTCAGCCTTTGTCTTTTGACACAGATAAAGCACCTGTAAGCAAAGCTCTGTCCAACTGTTTTATGTGCTGATTTCTCAAATCTGCAATAATTTACTTCATCAGGTTAATGTTTTTACCTGAACATAAATAAAAAAGTTTGCTTCACCTTTTTGTTCATAGTTTTGTACTGTATGCATAAGTTCAATTGTGTAAATTATTTCAACATGAGTAAATCATCTTAAATCTCCTTGGCTAACTGCCTACATGTTGTGGATGATTTACTATTAAAACAAGAGTTTGTAAGATCTGCTATTTAACTTAGACCATGGTGGATAAAGAGGAAGGAGAATTTTCCTTTCTATGGTTCAAAAAAAGAAAAAAAGGGCAATTCCAAACATTCCGGAGATGCACATGCTATAGTTCATCTCTATGAAAATCTGATAAATAGCCAATTACTTTATTCAACTTTGAGAAATCAAAATTAATTTTTCAGTGCATAGCAATTGTTAACTCTGAATAATCAGTTAAGATTCCCCTAAATGAAGAATAATTTTTTATTTAGTTGAAGAACTTGTCATTTGAAAAAAATGTATTTCAATACATGTAACTGACATTCTTTACAGATAACATTCACAGAATTACATGTGGTTGCTCAATCAGGTGCCACAAAACTGTAATGCGAATTTGTCACGAGCAGTCGAATGTTGAAATCGTTGCACAAAAAATCTGATAACTGAGCAGTTTAACTACCATATTAAAACTGAATGAAGGCGCTTCACACTGTACATATAATATTGGTAGTGCAGAATGTGGCAAAGATTTCATAGAGGTTAAAGGCAGTGTTTAAAATATGGACTGGTGTTTAAAATTGTTCTGAAAACTTGATCAAACTGAGCACAAAGATGCGTGTTTATAGTGTGTGGATAGCAACTTGTTCATTTTTTTAAGGTTCTATATTTTAAAAAAAAAACTGACTTGTGTAAAAAGCTAATATTTTGTATTAAAATATCATCTGTATTGATATTTTTTTACCCACGTTGTCTCCCTACAGAATCTGGCTTTCATTGACTTGAGGAGTTTACAAATTTCCAATAGCCATTGTGTGATAGCTGAAAGTCCATTACAGTCTGGTCCTGTGCAATCTGGTGACTGTTCAAGGGCTTATGTAAAAACAAGGTGCTGGTGGTCTCAACCTGTTTGCTTGTGGATGAATACTCACATCACAAAATTAATACCAGAGTTTAACATATATTGATGTGTTAGCTGTCCATTTCAGCAGACAGACCAGGGATTGGTTGGGCTTTGAAACTGAATTTATCTTAGCCCCCTAGATTTGTTCGAGGACAGTCCTGGGGCACACTGACAGTGCACTATGGGGAATTCTGTGTGGCCTGTGATACTCTGGTACTTTTGTTTTGTGGATAAACTGAAGGTTGTAGTTTCCATGATGGGTGGCACCTTTTCCCAAGCACTACATTTTAAACATACTTTAGTTATCTCTAAGAGTACTTCAGAGAATTATGGGTCGTAGATTATGCACTGGGATTAACAATTTTCATGAAAAAGTGTTTAAATAAGGGGTAGCTCACACTAGAATTTAATTTTGGTGGACACATCCTAATCCCTAATGGATATTTGTCCACATCATGCAATTTAATGCAATAGCCAGTCTGCTTAGCAGTTAAGCACCTAGCTGTGTGATTGTAATTTGGAAGTAAAGTTCTTTGCAATCTGAAAAATTTAGGTGTTATCCACCTGGTTAAATTCTACTGGTTTTATATAGGTATAATTCTACCTCCCTTTCCATGCTGTGTGAATATTCTTATATAAGAATTAGAGTGGCTGTTTTTGAGTTAGTTCAAATCACTTTCCAAACAAATAAACAGACTTACTCTGGTACAAGTTTCTATAGAGAATTTTACACCTATAAGTAAATCTGTTTTTAAATGAACATCCCAGGTTACATGAGGTAGACAAGGTCTTAAAAACCATATCAACTCTAGACCTATTACTTATCAAAGCCATTAGTCCATCACATCAATGAGCTCTTAAAATATCTC
The DNA here is from genome assembly GCA_007922175.1 of Pelusios castaneus. NCBI lineage: Eukaryota > Metazoa > Chordata > Testudines > Pelomedusidae > Pelusios > Pelusios castaneus. The sequence goes on from ML685789.1 coordinate 7,499,602, forward strand.
CATTTATAAGCAAAATTTTTATAATATAAAAACTAAAAGTTTGTTTTAAACTTCTGCATAATGCATGTACAGATGCTATAAAAAGAGTACACATGTAATAAGTAATGTATAATGGCAAATTTGAACTGACTACATTTAAAGGATCTCTTATGTGAATTGCCCACCTAAATTTAACTGCTTATACCTTTGGGTGTACAGTGCCTGCTTGAAAAAACAAACAAGTGCTTGGGTGGGTCTGTGGTGGGAATTTACATCAGCATACCTATATGAAATATCCACCTCCCTGACGTGCATCTCTAATGTTTCTGTTAACACAGCTTACTGCTTCTTCAGGGAGGTGGATTCAGTACAGTGATAGAAGAAGCCCTCCTGTCTCCGTCATCTACACCGAAATGCGCTGTAGTGTTTTAAGTGTAGACATACCCTAAGAATGCAGACCTAACATCAGTGGTCTGTTACCTTGGTGTGGTTTTTTGTTACTCATTATTTTGTATGTCATCCATTCAGACTGTGAGCTTCTAGGAGCACGGTCCTTGTCTATATGCTTGCGTGTGAAATGTACTTCCTTGGTCATTAGCTCACCTCTAATCAAGAAACTTCAGCTGGTCCTCTCTTCCTGCAGACACTGGAGGCAGTTTAGACTTGCCTGCAGAGTTCTAAGGCTTCAGTCACACATTGTCCACTCTCAATCATGTTGTCTTCACCTATGCAAACAGACTGGTAGATCAGCAGTTGTCATCCCAGCTTTCAAAGGCAGACTCTGGGGTAGCGCCAAGCAGCTCCTTTCACACAGCTAGGGGACAGCTCCTTGAGGAATTATTCCTTGAGATGGACCACTTTCTCAGTTGCTTCCCTTAATTTCTCTCCTAGCCTGAGGATGGCAGAGAGAGAGCACCTCGTGGCCTACCTTTTCCATTAAGCTATCTGTGACAAACCCCCTTGAGGATCCATAGAAAAGGTTTGCAAAGCAATATTTATTTCCAGCCCATAGGTGCTTGGGTCCAGATTTTTAAGAGTATGTGGGTTTTTCTGGGCTCAGTGTTGCAATACTTCACTTTTTTAGGAGCCCAAATCCTGTTGTCATAGCTGCACATATCCCTGCATACCCTTAAAAGTCTGGGCTTTGGTCTAAGAGCTAGCCTAGTCTGTCTCCTGCACACACCTACCCCACAGGTGGAGATTTCTCCAGAGACCCCTTTGGAAGGGTGGATCATTCCTTAAGTGTCTGGACACCAGCAAACTTTGGGAATCATTTCTGATGAAGTCTAAAAATGCTTTGAAATTATTCCTTAGTTTTGCCTGTCTGTGAAGAGAAAAGATCTCAAGTCTCTTAGTAGTAATTGAGGGACTTGACAAGAATGGAACATTTTAAGGGATATCCCTTCTTACCTGTTGGAAAGACCTAGCACTGCATGAAAGTATTCCCCCTCCCCAACCCAACTATACTTCTACTTCAGTTATATATTGGGAATGAGCTAGACAAGGATTTCTTTATCCTTGGCCCTCCATGGTCTATGATGCAGGAGGCAACTGCTTTCTAATGACTCTAGTTTTGTGTATAGTTATCGTCGTCCACCATGAAAACTAAGCCAAAAGGACTAAAATTAAAAAAAACCCACATGAGACTCATCCTCTCCTTCCATGACCAACTTCTCCCTTGAAGACAGATTTCTCCTCTTTGAATTATAAACCCAGACCTCAAAAACAGCAAAAGTCCTTCTCCATACATAAATGAAACCATGTTGAGGAATCTGGTAACCCTTATTTAGCTCCAGCAAGATGGAGAGTTCTTTTTCCTCCCCATATCCCATCAATTGGGTATTGGTTGTTGTGTAAGCACCTGCCATCTTTGTCTCTGAGGCAGCACTGAGGTCCACCTGGCTTTACCATCTTTGATCCAATCAATCCATTGGTGTCTCTTTGCTACCTCGGTGTCTCTTTGCTACCACCACCTCCTTGTAGACTATTTTCTCCTTCAGTCATCCTTCATATGTGTCCAACACAGTGAAGTTGTGTTTCTTGGATTTTGTCGGCCACAACATAGACTTTGACTTCCACCCTAATACTTCCATTTTGAAATGTCTCCTCATGCAACTTTTCCTGTGGGGTGGAGACATCTTGCCTCCAACAGCTGTAGGGTTGAACACGCTGTTGCCCTTGCTTCTGCTTCATACAGCATTGCAGGGCACTCCGCTGTTCTATACAATTACACTTTTAGTCTCCAAGGGCATATGCTTATTACACATTACCCCAAAGATGATATTCCATGCTCTTCCAGCACTCTCCAATCTGGACAGCCTCATGTTTAAGCTCAATCTTCTGTGAATTAGCTGCCAAGCTACTGGAACAAGTCATCTGGTTTAACCTCTATCCACCTTCCCTGTGACACCTCTCTAACTAGGAAACTTAACCAGGTAGATGAGCCCTAATGTTCTTTGTCACTGCACAGTCCCACTTAATGGATTCTATGACACTTTGTGGTACCTTGCAGTACAACCATCTTCTAGCAGCGTCAGCTAGAGGTCTTGCATGCTGCCCCTCCTCTCCATATCATGACACAGTGAGGGGGAGGCTATACAAGAGCAGAGCATGCTCCCCACCTTAGTTTCTTCCAACCATATGCCAGGATGGATGTGAACCCCTCCAGCTCTTTAAAGCTCAGAGGAGTTTCCTACAAAAATTAGTGTTCGAGAGATGTCCCCAGGGGTGCTCCACATAAGGTGTCGGTGCGCCCTCGGGGGACAGATCGGAGACATTTAAGCAGTATTTGTTGGAGCCGCGCGAGTGATCCTGTGGTGACCCGTGTCCTCGTGCGTCACTTGGCGCCGTTTTTGAAGCGCGAGCAGCTCCAACTGCCTCCGTTCCTTTTCTACTGCCTTTGGCGACAGATGGAGCTTTACCCTCTCTTATTACCTCAGAGACAGTTCAAGCCACTAATGACTTCACCTTTCTTTCTTCAAACTCCTCTTTCTCCCTTTGCTCTTTAAAAAAAAAAAAAAAAAAAAAAAAAAAAAAAAAAAGCCTCAAAATGCCAGTATCTCCCGGCTCTAAAAGAGCTGAAAAGTGCCGTGTGGCCATGCCAGCCTCAGACGGCCATTCAGTCTGCATAAGATGCCTGGGAGAGGAACATATCTTCCAGAAGTCTAATCACTGTAGAAATCTCAGTAGCAGAGCAAGATGCGACAGGGACCTGTGTCTAAAGTTACTATTAATGGAAAAATCTTTGTGACCTGCCTCTGTCCCGGGACAGAGGCAAACAGCCTCTCTAGAACAATAGCCCAGAAAGAGGCATCTCACTCCGTCTCGCACCTTGATGAAAATGAGAAAAACCCCAATGGGATCTCCTGATAAAGCCCGTACCAAAGAGGCTCCTGGCTCCTCCGGTACACAGGCTGACAGGCAGGGGAAAAGATCGCTACCTGCCGCTGGATCACTCAAAGGGAGCCAGACAAAAACCTCGGTAGCTAAACCGCCGATCCCAGAGGTGCTGCACACACCGAGGTAAAGCTCGGCACTGTCAACGTCTCACAGGCACTGGAGACACCGGACCCCAGGCACCTAAACCAGTGGTGCAGAGGGCGGCACAAGAAAAAACAACCACCATGGCACCGGTGGAGCCGCTACAGCCCTTAAGCTCAGCAGAACAGAGTGTGCCGCAGCATGAACAAACACAATACGTGCCCAGAAAATGTACTGAAAAGAAAAAACACCACGGTGCTGGGGAGGAGCACATACCACAATCGGCATCAAGTCACCGCTGTCACCACCACAGGGAACATTGTCACCAGTTCCCTTCTCCAGTGAGGAGGAAACTGAGGCAGAGTAACTAGCATTCTCACCTCAACCATACTCCCCTCATGGATTCCAATGCAAAAGGAGACATGACAAGATGCCACCCTACCCATGGGATGGCCCCTCCTGGTACAGACCACCCACAGTTTACCCACCTCATTGGCTAAGGTACAAGCCATGGTCTCTGTGGGTGTCCGGACATAACAACCCATCCACCCTCAGAGCACACAAGTCAACATCAGAACAACCACCAAGAATACCGGAGCCCCACCCCACAGAGGTTGAAAAGGAGGAGGATATACCTGACTCTCCTCCACATACGCATAATGCCTCCCCTTCACTGCCAGAGGCTATTATTCAATCTCCTTCAACAACAGTTGATGAGTTGAAACAATTCCAAGAACTCTTCAAGCTAGTAGCAGAGTCTTTAGAGATGCCTCTACAGGAAGCGGCAGAATCGCAGCACAAACTCCCAAGGATGCTGCAGACACCGTCTTCTACAAAAAATGCCCTCCCTGTAGACTCTGCCCTAATGGAACCAGCAGGGCATATCTGGCAGACTCCTGCCACTATTTCATCAACATCTAACGAGTGGATAAAAAGTATTTTATTCCAGCAAAAACCTCATAACTTCTGTTTTCCTGCCCTTCTCCAAATTTGGTAGTGGTGGACACAGCCAACCACCGACATAAGCTACAAGTTAATAAAACTACCCCACATGATAAGGAGGACAAAAAAATGGACCTCCTTGGCAAGAAAGTATACTCTTCATCGTTTACATCTTTAAGTAGCGAACTATTCAGCACTACTTGCAAATTACAACTACAACAATTATTTGAAATTATTTGGACTTTATTGAGGACATTCCAGAAGCAAAAAACCCAGCAATTCCATGCCATCGTGCCTGAAGGACAACTTATATCCCGAACAGCTCTGCAGGCAGCATTGGATATGGCTGATACGGCAGCCCACAACATCGCCACGGCAGTCATGATGAGGAGATCCTCCTGGTTATACTTGGCGGACCTACCAAAGCCAATCTGGGCCACGATAGGAGCTTTACCTTTTGACAAAAAGAAATTATTTTCAGAGAAAACAGAAGAACTTATGCAGTCTTCCAAGGATTCTAGAGCCACACTAAGGACATTCGGCATATATCCCACCATTGCCAGAAGACAACCCTACAGGTATCAGCCCTACAATTCCAGATATCAATATCAATACCAATATAGACCTTTGTACAGAAGACAAGATCATCAGCCAGGCAGACAACGATCACAAAGACACAGACAGCCAAACCACCGTCAAACCACATCTCAAACACCCTCCTCTAAATCTCAATTTTGAGGATTTGGTTGAGGGACTGCACAACCTCCTCAAGTTCACAGAGCATCCTCTCTCTTACAAGCACAGACTTCAACCATTCCTACAACACTGGTCAGAGATCACCACAGACAAATGGGTCTTAGAAATAATCAGTACTGGATATACTATCCCATTCTCATCAAAGCCAAAATACAACCTCCCTCCCCCGTCCGTCTTCAGGGACACAGCTCACGTACACGTCCTACAACAAGAAATTCTTCATCTCCTACTAGTAGGAGCAATAGAACGTGTTCCCGAGCATCACAGAAGGAAAGGGTTCTACTCCCCATACTTCCTTATTCAGAAGAAGTCAGGAAGGTGGAGACCCATACTTGATCTAAGAAGATTAAACAGATTGATAAAACCCCGAAGATTCAGAATGGTAACTTTATCTGCTATCATCCCAGCTCTGGAACGTGAGGATTGGTTCACGGTCTTCGACCTACAGGACAAATCTTTTCATATATCCATCCATCCGGCACCCAGGAGATTCCTCAGATTCAAATACAGTGCAGACCATTACCAATATACAGTGCTATCCTGTGGCCTCTCTACAGCGCCAAGGGTATTTTCAAAAGTCCTTGTTGCAGCATATCTCCAAAAACACAACATAACAATATTTCCTTACCTAGACGATTGTCTCCTAACATCCCAAAGTCGTGCACAAGCAACAAGGGACATACAATTCACAATAGCACTATTCCAGAGACTAGGCATGCTAATAAATATACAAAAGTCAACTCTGATGCCCACTCAATCAATAGAATTTATAGGAGCACATCTTGACTCACGGACAGAATGGGCATATATTCCCCAAAACAGATTCGACACGATCTCTCAACCAATAGATACAATCTGCAAATCTCCAACTACAAATGCCCTAACCTGCCTTCAAGCTGTTGGCCACATGGCAGCCAACACTTTTGTGGTTCAACACACGCCTACACACCCTACAGATATGGTTAGGGCACATATACAAACCCAACAAGCACTCAATATACAAGTCAGTCACCGTACCAGGCAATATAAAACAAACACTACGGTGGTGGATGACACCACACAATCTTCTGACAGGAGTGCCATTCCACCAGGAAAACCGCCCCTCCTGATGATTACAGATGCATCCCTCACAGGACAGTGCACATTCACAATCAAACTGCACAGGGAAGGTGGTTGATTTCAGGAATCATCCCTGCATATAAACATTTTGGAAATGAGAGCAATCCACAGGGCTTGCATGCAGTTTCAACATATGATCATGCACAAACATATAAAAATTATGACGGACAACATCTCATGTATGTTTTATATAAACAGGCAGGGTGGAGCCAGATCCCCCTCCCTTTGCATGAAAGCTATAAAGCTATGGAACTGGTGCATAGCACACAATGTTACAATCTCCGCAGCATACCTCCCAGGGTTAGACAATACCATAGCCAATTCCCTCAGTCGCTCCTTCTTGATAACACACAAATGGGAAATTCATCCAAATATAATACAGGTCATATTTCACCAATGGGGACATCCTCTGATAGACTTATTTGCCACACACCGCAACAACAAATGCCAACTCTTCTGCACGAGAGCAGGTATTGGACACAGCTCCCTGGGAGATGCCTTCCTAATACCATGGAACAAGAATCTACTATATGCATTTCCTCCAATGCCACTAGTACAGAGGACATTACTAAAGATACAACAGGACAAGGCAACAGTAATCATGATAGCATCCTTCTGGCCCAGAAGACTGTGGTTCATACTCCTGAATCAAATGTCCATCATAACTCTCCCTGCACAACACGACCTGTTATCTCAGGACAAGGGATGGATTCTTCATCCCCAGAAGCTACACCTAATGGTGTGGCTCCTTCATGGTTCATGAAACAGGAACAACTATGCTCTGAACCAGTAAAACATGTTCTGTTAAACAGCAGAAAACCCTCCACAAGACGCACCAGATTTTCCCACTGGTGAGATACACAACAAATTATCACCTCAAACGCCAACATTCCTGACATACTGCAATATCTCCTGCACTTGAAGCAAACAGGATTATCCATCAGTTCACTGAAAGTGCATTTGCCATCAATATCCACCTTCCACACAAAGTCAGAACACAAGCAAATATTCACGCATCCTGTAGTGAAGCGTTTTCTAACAGGCATTCGAAACCTGTATCCAGAAGTATGCCTGCCCACCCCATCGTGGGACCTACAGGTCGTATTATGTACTATTATGAAAATACCATTCGTGCCTTTAGCATCCTGCTCCCTGAAATATATGTCAATGAAGGTCGCATTTCTCGTAGCCATCACTTCCACAAGACAAGTAAGTGAGATAACAGAACTCATGGCAGACACGCCATACACTATATTTCACAAGGACAGGGTCACTCTCAGACCACCTCTGAAGTTTATATATTATTCCAATATGCTGACATGCAACATTCTTTCCTGATGAATTACCTAACACGGGTAGATACTGGTTTTAAATGTGCCACCCAACCCAGTCACAGTTCGAGATGGACCTGCAGGTTTGGGTGCACACCCTTGAGCTCATTTTTCCTGCTTGCCCATCAGTCTAGAGAAGTTCTGATGCATGATGATCAATGACCGAAGATTGTCTTGACTTGGACTGTAAACCTGGGACCTCCAGAGGTATATGGGCCTCAGACAGGGAAACAGAATCATATACATCTTGGCTGCCGTAAACTCCATGAGACTCAGGAACACACTTATTCGGTGTGAGACAGTTTCAAAACTTCAAATATATTAACTCATTTTGAGAAACCTGTCCTCAGGTAAAGAAAGCTCTCCCTACTACTGAGTCCAATATGGCACCAATAAAAGGGATCATTTGTGTAGCACAGTGATCAACTTTGGAAAGTTGAGGAAAAGCCCTGGGTCCAAGAAAAGACTGGTCAAAAGAAACTGTGGCTCAACAGGTCTTTGCACACAGCAGCCTTCAGTACTCAATTATCTAAGTAAGGATATAAACTTTATATCCTGCTTCCTCCAATATGCCATTACCATGGAGAGGCACTTTGTGAAAACCCTGAGTGGCATAGAAAGGCTACATCAGAGCACCCCAAGTGTACTGGAAATGGTGCCCAGCCACCACAAATCAAAGGCATTTTCAATCTTTTTGACTAACTGCAATGAGGAAATCAGTATCTTTTAAAGTCGAGAGTTACAAACAAATCCAGGACTGAGAATGAGGGGATTATGTCAGGATCAGGCAGCATATGGAACCATGGCTTTGGATGTACTTGTTCAGTGCTCTCAGGTCAAATGTCAGTTTGAAACCCACCTCCATCATTCTTCTGTACCAAAAAACCCCACCACGAAAAAAAATCCTGATCCTTTAGGTGAACAGTAACCACCTTGACTGTTCCTGTGATAAACAACTTTTCCACTTCTTTGAGAATTACCTCATGATAGGGGTAACTGAATATGGAAGATTGGGGACAGTGGGAGCAAGGCAGTCTTTCGAATTAAATAGCATAGCCCCAGTCCTCAATCTAAGTCCCATTGGACTGACCTAATCTACCTTCACTTGTTGACAAAATGGGCTAGCCTGTCTTCAAAGGACGGAGTAGCTGGCTAATTCTAGATTCTTGGGCATCTTGTCAAAATGAAGGCTTGGTGTTCTGGTAAGAGGACACTGATGAGGAAGCTGACTGTTTAGATGCGGAGCTTCATTTGAAAGGTGTCTTTCTATAGTAGCTCTGAGGCACCATTTTGTTGGTATTATTGAGTTTCTTATTGGGCAAAAAGTAGGAAGCTGAAGACAGAGTAGTGGTGTTTCTGAAATAGAAAAGAGGATGGAGACCTCCTTTAAAAGGATGATATTAACACCAGGGAACAAAATGTCAAATCTTGTGTCCTTCAGTTTTTCTATTAAGTTATCAGAATTTTCACTGAGAAGACCTCCCCATAACAAAGGAGAGATCTTAAACCTCACTTCTAGCATCTATAGCTAGAGAAAGGGATAAAAGCCATGCATGCCTCTTGATGGTCACAGCTGATGTCAATGTTCTTGCAGCAGAATCTGAAGCAACAAAGGAGGCCCTAAAGGAATGCTTGGCTACATTCAGACCATCCAATAAGATGCTGTTTGCCAACCTTCTTCTATCACTGTGAAGGTCCTGGAGAAAAGGTGACATCTCCTTTAGATGAAGTTTGTAATGGGCTGTAACTGCCAAATAATTCACCACCCTGCTACCAAGGGATGAGGAGAACACTTTTCTCCCCAATCTTGTTTCCCCATCTATGATCCAGGGTGCAATACGGTTGTTCAGATCTCACCCTGTTGGTGATAGCAGCCACCACTAGCGAGTTGGCCACACTGTGGATGTGGAAAAGAGAAACTTTCAGAAGGTATTTCATATATAGTCTACCTTTTTAGAGGTAGGTTTACAAGAATGTGAAATTGGACCATGCAGATTTGGCTGGCTGCAGCAAACCAACCAAGATGAGGAACAATATCTTACTGTTGTCAGTAGCACCAAGACTATTGACTACTAGGCAGGAAATCTTCTCCATCATTACTGCCAGGAGATTCGAAGTAGACAATGTGATCTGCCAGATCATGGAACTGAAGAACATACAGAGTGCAGGTCTACACCATGGCGGGATTTCAGCGGCAGTTGAAGGGAGATATGCAAAGTATATAAAATACCATGCATATCTCCCTTCTTCTGTCAAACACCTACTTACTGTGGTGTCTTCAGTTCACTGAGTCGAAGGGAAATGCCCCCGCTTGGACTCACCACTACTCCAGTTGCCAGGGTGGTTTTCAGTGAGTGACTTCCTGATCAGTTGAGCGGGTCTTCACAGACCCGATAACCCAGTTGGGTAGATCGATCTGATGGCAGCAAATTTGCCACTATTAGTGAAGAATAGCCCTCAGAAGAAGAAGAAGGGACTGAAGCCTTCTCCCCATACACATCTGGTGATAGATCAGGCTTGAAGTCAGTTCCTAAACACTCCTGTTCAAAGACAGGAGCTCTTTGTCCTCCTTTTCTGAAAGTACATCAGGTATTATTAATTGTAGCGTCAGGGGATCCAGAGGAATCGGATCCAAGGATCTTTGGACTTTTGGATTCTTTGGAGATAGTGTCATCTCTCTGTCCACAAAGAGGGTAACTGAAGTGGTCCTGAGGTGATACTCAGTCCCCAGGACTGGTAGTCTCCCTAACCACTGGGAGGTCTCTATTTTTCTTCTATTCTCCTCCTGAAATGGGTACAGGTCTAGATAAGAGAAAGAACATAACAGGAATAATAATGGATCTAGAGGAGGTATGAGGATCCAGTTTTGTGGAGATCCTGACAGAGTTCTCAGGCAGTGTTCAGAAGAGGACCAACAATGGGATCTGGGTCTCTTCTTCTTAACGGGACAATGACCTGAAGCCGAGGGCACTTACCTCCTTTTATGTACTTCACACCTAGATCCAGGAACTGCACCAAAGTTGAAGGCTGGACTTGGGCTGCCATAGTGATAGAACTCTTCAGAACAGGAACCAGGTCAGGAAATGAAAGAAGGACTGAGGGTACATAGACTCTTCTCCCTTTCAAAAGCTGGAGATGAAGTGTCTCTCTGCTTCCAAAGAGTGGTGGCTTTATCAGAACCAAACAGATGAGAACTCTGATGCCTGGAAACTGGCACTGCTAGTATTGACCATCTTGCTCCTCTGCCTCTTTTTCTTCAGTGCTGCAGCATCTGGAACTGAAAGCACCCATGGCCCTCATTCAGGGGCACCATTTACACCAATTTTCCAGGCTCTTGAAGAGGGAGTTGGAAATGACATTGGTCCTGCAGCCACAGGGATTGAATCAGAGTGAGATCACTGAGAAGCATGGCACCAGTGAGGGTGGCTGAACTTGTCTTTGACCTTTCCAGAACCAGGGCAGTGGGATCCAACCAAACAGTCTTTGAGTAGGGCATATACATGTCAGTTCCATTTCTTTGTGTTCTGGAATATTTAATGTACTTTAAAATTCAAGGCTTTTCTAGCTGATCATTAAAGGTCTATTTGGCAGGTTGCTCCCCATACCGTACTTTAGTTGATGGTATATCACTGTTCATACTTCAGTTAAAAAGTTTATGAAAGTTTTATCAAATGTGTGTCCCCCTGTTAGAGACCCTGTCCCTTCTGGGGACCTATGTTTTGTTTTCACAAAATCTACATTCAAGCCAGTGGCTGTGTTTGTTTTATCATGTCTATCAAAATTGGCCTTCAACATTGCCATTACATCAGGCAGAAAAGTGAGCATATTGAAGGCACTAATGTCTGACCCACCTTTCACTTTACTTTTGTTCATAAGGACAAGGTAGTCCTTGGAGCTTGTGACGGAATGCACATCTGTGCAGCCCTTGGGCGTGACCTGTATAATCTTTCTGTTCAGTTTTGCAGTGTAATTGTGTTATTTGATGACAATTACACTATACCGGGTTCCTCTGAGAATGCTCAGAGCATGGGCCACGTGATTACCAGGGTGCCATGTTCCCTGCTGCAACATGTATGTATAAATGTGAAGCATGTTACAGGGTTCAGACTCAGGACTGTCTCTAGCACAATAGCTGAAGATTTACACATCAAAGGGAATGCTAATGCCCTCCCCTGCTCAGGTAGAGGTGAAGAAAATCTCACAACAGGATAGTGAGGGGAGGGGCTGTCAGCAGTTTGTTAAAACAAAGACACAGAGACTGTGAGAGTGGAGAAGCTGCAGACTCCCAGTCTGAGGAGACACCATCCTGCAACCAACCTCAAGCAAGATCGGGGCCCTGCCTAAGAACAGGCAGAGAATGGCTGCAAGACATCAGACAGCCAAACACCATGCACATAATCTTGGACTCTGAGGTTAGTTTAGGTGAAGATGTTAGAGTAGTATGCGGTTTATACCTTTTATTTGATAGTGGTCACTCCTGACTCATTTGTAACATGTTGCTGCCATGATTGGCCATATTCTCACTTGAAATCAGACTCTGATCAATAAACTAATAGTTGTTTTACCTAAAGCTGTGTGGTCTTTAGAGGGTGTGGATGTGGGAGGCTGGGCACAATCCACTTCTTTGTTAAGTGGACGGACTGGAGACTAAGGTGATTGGGAGTGGGTCCCAATCCCTGTAAGGCAGTGGCTCCCAGTGTAGTGTCTGGGGCTGGGTGTGCTTGCTTGGGGACCAACGCCTGTGTGGCTAGTGGATTTACACCCACTGCCTGGGACCAATTACACGCTGGTGGCTGGTGTGGACTGACTCAGGAGTGAGCGGTCACCCAGCAGAGCGGGGTAAATTGGGGTTCAGGAGTGGGGTTCAAGGGGTCATAGCAGCACACCAGACTGCATTTGGGGAGCAGCCTGTCACAGAGCTGATCTTTCTTTCCACATAGCTGAACATTTCTGCACTGGAGCTATCTACAATACCATTACTCTTCACACTAGCTGTCAAGACGTAAAACCAACACTTACTGCAATCTCTACAGCAAATTCCTCTGACTTTCAAGAACATGCAGCAGACACTTAAATAATTGCGTAGAATTTCACAGTTGACAATGTTAAACAAATCATTGTGATCACCACCGAATCCTGGCTAAAGTCAGCAAACAAAGAGAAAACATGCAAGTAACAAGGAAATGGAAAATCATTTATATTTTAAATATTATAAAACAATATTGACACTGTAATCACCCTATAAAATTGCAAATGGAACAGAGTCCTATATAGGAGAAGGAAAAAAAGAACAGATGTGTGGCCAGATTTTTAAAAGGGGTCAGCACCCATAACTGAGGCCAGATCTTCAAAGCTCAGTGAAGATATTTTCTTGAAAGCTGGTTGTGCTGAGCTTTTTTGAAATTCTGGCCCCATTTGAATGTTGAGCCCTTCTGAAAATTCTGGCCTTATTATTTATAATAGAGGGCTTTGGCTAGATTTAGGGAAAGGAACTTTTAGGTGTTTAAAGTGGAGAAGGCTGAATTGAATTAGACACAAAGAACACAAGTTCCACATTCTAGGAACCACTAAAGCAATAGCATGATTGCAGACTGACCTGAAACGTGATGCTGGACTCCCAAAATAGCAAAAGCCCAAATACCTAACTCAATAAGGTTCAAAATAGTTGTTCTTTGATATAGTCAGGGTCTACATAAACAGGCTTAAATTTAAATAAAGCTAAGGTATTTAAAAATAAACTTAGCACTTTAAAAAAACCACAAACTATGTTTCAGGGTTGATCAATTAAAGGATGCAATTTCCTTTTATGAAACAACAGAGATATTTCAATTCCCCAATAAATATTTAAACAGGGGAGATAGATACTCTCTTGCAGAGCCCATGCATCAAGTGAACACCATTTAGCTACTCCTCCATCAAAAAATTAGTTGAGATATAATTAGTTGAGCTGATTTAAGCTGCACTAATAGACTGTTAGACTAGTAATGGGATTCAAATTTTAGCAAGTGCAAAATGAAGGAAGGCTACTTGAATCCTTGTTAACTACAGTATTTAGTAACTTGCTCATGGATAATTGACTATAAAATCATTTAAATTATTTATATTGGCACAATTAAGTAATGAAGGAATAAAGCATTTTGGAAAAAACACTATCTAATAAAATAAGAATAAATGGTCTACTGCTTAAAGTTAAATCTTGCAAGCATAGTGTTTTCAATGCAAACATTGCCTAGATGGTCGATAGAAAGCTAAGGAACACCAGGCAATGTTTTTATGGGCAATTTGACTCAAAACAGTGTTGTGCCTTGTTTTGCTAGTTGCTCTATTTATTTTTTTAAAAAAAATCCTCTTCTAAAAATGCTCTGTTACTAAGTCAATGGAAGTGATTATTGGAAAGACAAACTTCAAGATTGACAGCTAGTTTCAGTTTTACTTTGTGACGGGATGCAGATCTGTGCAGCTCTGGGGCGTGACCTGTATAATCTTTCTGTTCAGTTTTGCAGTATAATTGTGTTATTTGATGCCAATTACGCTATACCAGGTTCCTCTGTGAATGCTCAGAACATATGCCACGTGATTACCAGGGTGCCATGTTCCCTGCTGCGACATGTATGTATAGATGTGAAGCATGTTGCAGGGTTCAGACTCTCAGGGCTGTCTCTAGCACAATGGCTGAAGATTTACACATCAAAGGGAATGCTAATACCCTCCCCTGCTCAGGTAGAAGTGAAAAGAATCTCACAATAGGACAGCGGGGGGAGGGGCTGTCAACAGTTTGTTAAAACAAAGACAGAGACTGTGAAGGGGGAGAAGCTGCAGGCTTTCAGCCTGAGAAGACACCATCTTGCAACCAACTTCAAGCAAGATTGGGGCCCTGCCTGGGAACAGGCAGAGAATGGCTGTAAAACATCAAACAGTCAAACACCATGCGCATAATCTTGGACTCTAAGGTCAGTTTAGGTGAAGATGTTAGGGTAGTATGCGGTTTATACCTTTTATTTGAATATTTTTGAGCAACACAGGTCCTTTCCCTCTCCCTTATTGCTCTGGTTGTTGAGAGAGAGAAACTTATTTCATCCTTTTTGGTACAGTAGCTTACTCCTTCCCTGTGTGTTCAGCCAGCTATTCTGTCCAGCAAATGGGGAAGGATTCAGGGCTTCTCCTCCTCTTCCTCTTTATTCCTCTTATCTCCTCTCAACCCACTCGATACCAAGGAGAGACAGTACTGGGAAAGTAGCTGAGCAAGATTGAATGGAATCTGTGGGGAGTCTTATGCCTAGGTGGTCATGTAACAGCTGTGACACTCTAGCGCCCAATGTAACTTTCAGACAGCAGTCATAAAACAGGATGGTTTAACTTTTCCAATTTAATGCTTATTTCCTAAACAAAAGCTATGTAAATAATATTTATCTGTGGAAGGGGACAAATATTCAATGGAGACAAGCCTTTAAATAACTAGTTTTCTGTGGTATTTGATGAAGGTATTAATGTTACTTTACTTTAAATTTTAATCTCTAAATTTTAGCTCATTAGGTGTCTTTTGCTGAAGTCACAGTTTGCTGTTAAGAGGAAAACACACTTAAGACAAAAATTCCTGTATATAGAATATACAACAGTACCCTTCAGGCAATAAGTGTTTTTGAAATGTCTACATATAGTAACTCTGAGGTGCAAAAGGAATAGATACTGTCTTTAAGATAAATTCCTAATATATTAAGGTAATGAAAAACATCTGGTAATTCTTAAGGTAAACAGTTAATACATTAAAAAGCATCCCAAGGATACTTTAACAGCCTCTAAAAATCACTGCTTGTGTTGAAGTTATACAAGAGGTAACACAAACTATACACAAACAGTTGTGCCTTAGACAATGACCTAAAGTGTGAATCAATATCACTTCTTTCTAGGAGACAGAATACTTTTTTTTTTGGCCTGTTTGCATAAAAATTGGGTCACTATTAGGTCATTTAAGTGGGCCAAGGCGTGTGTCTGCAGGCCACTTTAAGGAATTCCAAAATAGACTAGCATTTTGCCTAGAAAGGAGATTTTAGCTTAAATTAAATAGTTCTGAGACTTATTAAAAATAAAAGTAAGCAGCTTGTTACTCAGAGATTTTGGGAATCCGATTTTACCACAATTCAAAAACTCACTGGTTTGGTGACGTCCTTCCTTTAGTTTGGCCTTGGGTCTGGAATGTCCGGTTGATTTCCAGGCAGGAAAAGGTGAAATTAAAACAATTCTAGTTCATTCATAGCAAAGCTCTTTGGATTGAGGTGTTGGGGTCAGAATGTATGAAA
Source organism: Pelusios castaneus (assembly GCA_007922175.1). Lineage (NCBI taxonomy): Eukaryota > Metazoa > Chordata > Testudines > Pelomedusidae > Pelusios > Pelusios castaneus. The sequence continues at coordinate 7,515,506 of ML685789.1, forward strand.
GAAAAGGTGGAACGACACCTCTTGGCAGTTTATATAGGACTCAGTCAGGATAACATCTCAGGGTCTTCCAGTTTCTTAGCTTGATCCCTACTCAACAGTACATGTAGCAGCTTTGTTGGGCTACAGCTTCTCCAGTTTAATAAATTTAGATTTGGTATGCCCTAGTGATTCTCAGATTGGAGGAAAGGTGGGTAATGCCAACTGGAATGGACTTACAGCTCTTTTTACACACAAGACTTCTGCTGGGTTCAGGTAGAGAGCATCTGTCTAAAATTTTTTTTCTGACTTTGAGTTTCATTTGGAAGGCAATGACAACTCTCAACGATAGGACTGACCGTAAGAACATTTTGCATGTAATCAATTCTTGGTTCTTTGCATTCCCCTCAGTTTCCAGTAGATGGCAATAATGTATTAAAATGCTTCTTAGGCTACAAAGTCCTGCAGAATGCACTAGTATGTTGTGCTGTATCTGTCCCATGCGGATGCTGCTGGCGTGAACTAAAAGGTACCCAGTTTGTATAAATTTATTATAGTCCCATTTGAAAGATCACTATGTTATGTTAATGTGAACTAGGAAGAAGAAAAGAAGATAATAGTGGACCTGCCCATTACTTTCGTTATAAACTCTAGCCCAGTGGTTAAGGTCGGGGAAGATGGAGTTCAATTCCTGCTCTAGTTGATGTGGAATTTGAACCTTCCCAATTGTAGGTCAACATCCTAGCCATCAGGCTAAAGGACAGTCTGGGATGGGTGTGTCTCAATTTTTCCTGTGTATTAAATACCTGAATAGTTATTAGACCCGATTAGTTAAAATACCTGAGTAGTTACTAGTTAGAATGACTCTATAGTCCATTAGTTAGGCACTCTTCTGGGAGACTGGAGCCTCAAGTGCCTGCTACAGCGCCTTGTTAATTATGTATACACAGTGGAACAGCAGCAACAAGTGAGACTGAGAAAACCATGCCTTAGACTATCAGATATCCAGTGCTTAGGTTACTCTTCAAATCCCTGCTCTGCATCAGGGTGGGGAATTGAACAGTGTTTCCTCCCATCTGACGTGAATGCTCTAACCATTGGGCTAAAGGTGAGAAGAAAGGTACCTCCATCTGCTCTGGCTGTAGTTGTTTACCAAATGCCCCTTCTGTCCCATGCTGAATACAGCCTCCAAATTTTATTTTGGCAGAAACCAATTGGTTAATTCATGTAAAATTTGGGAATCATTTGAGATGAACTGAAACAGCATTTTTTAAAAAATAAACTGTGTGTGAATAATTTTACTCAGTTCTACTAGGTGAAAGAGAGAATATTTAACTGATACATACACTGAGGAAATAGTTATCCCTTATTATCAGAACTGAAGGCATATTTAACTTTTTTTTGCATTTTACGGCGTTTTGTAGTTAAAGACAATGTCACACCGAGAAATCTAACGTGTTAATCAGAACATAGCTACTAAACTACAACAAAAGATCTTCAGAAACTCTTTGATTTATTATCTTAATAGAAGAGCCAAATATAAAACAAAAATAGGAAGACAGTGTAAGTTTAATAAAAATGTTAAAATTTACAGTGGTTCCTGACTAGCTAATCAGTTAGAGAAATAAAATAATTTAACTACTTCAAAAGCAGGAAGCCTGTAAGAAAATTTGTAGGGCAGCTGGACTCACAGGAAAGAAATGGAACAAATAAGACAAGTATATTGCAAAGAAGTAAATGACTTCTTTGCATCACCTTTCATCACAGATCATGGTGTAGAAGACTTACTTAACATAGACTATTCCAATCAGAGTATAAAACTGAATCATTGTCCTGTGGGGGAAAAAGGGTGCTAGACCATTAATAAACAACTAATATTCATTCCTGAGTTTTGAAGGAACATGAGAATGAAGTAGGTGAGCTGATTTAAAAAAACAAACAAACATAGGGACAAATCAGTGTGGCTTCTGTATGATACAGACAGACAACCCCTCCCTTCGCAACGTTTCTTCAAACTACTGGAATTCTTTAAGCATCAAATTAAAACACTAGACAAAGGAGAACTGTTCAATTTACTTAGACTTTAAAAAATCTTTTTGCAAAGTTTTCACAAATTACAAGAGCATATTAAACAAACTAAAGAGCCAAAATATGAGAATTAAACTCCTGTCATTAGAAACAGACTGAAATACAGAAGACAAAGAGCAGGAAAGACAAGTCCATTTAAACATGGCAATAAGCTAATAGTAGCATGACCCACAGAATTAGGACTTAATGTTTACTATATTTATAATTAATTTATGAAACAGGTAAAAATGGGCAGATGACAAAATTATTGGGTTAGTCAAGACTAAAAATAACAGGGAAATTCAGAAGGCCCTATCAAACTCAGGTGAATGGGCAACATAATGACAGAGCTTAGGACAACTTACAACAGACACAGATCTAACTTGGTCGTAACTAGAGATACTTTTGTGACACTGTGGACAACGGAGTGAAAATGTTTTCTCAATGCACAGCTGCAGCCAAAAGAGGAAAAAAAATGCATATAAAGGATTGGGATAGAAAATAATACTGAAAATGTCACAATTTAATGATATAAATCAGTAGTACATTCTCCCTTGAAATACTATATTAAGTTCTGGTCATTCTGCGTTAAAGTTTTAGTAGAAATATACCAGGAGTCTAGAGCTGAGCAGCAAAAATGAATGAGCAACAGGGAGACTTGCATATGAAGAGAAATTGAAAAGAGCAGAAATATTTAATTTGGAGAAGAGCTAGATAAGAGGGGAACATGATGGAGGTATGCCAAGAAATAAAGATTGGATAAATCACATGGTTCCACTTACCCTTCCTCACAAAGCAAAAACAAGAGATCATTGGATAAGATTTAAAGGCAACAAATTTGAAATTATAAAAGGATGTTTTCATACAGTGCATAATTAGCCTTTAGAACTTATTGCCACAATATGTTGTTGAAGGCTAGTGTTTAGGGTTTAAAAATAATTAGACATTAGAATGAGAACATCCATAATTATATTAGTTAAAACATTTTAATAAGGGATATAAATCCTTGTGCTTCAGGGCATGTATCAGAGGTAAGAGAGAAACTTCCCCTATAGGTTGGACATTGTATAAGAACTCGCTATTGAATTTCTTCTTTCTTCATCTGAAACATTTGGTATTAGCTCTTGAAAAAGACAGCATACTGGATTAAATGGACCCTTGATATGATCTGGTACAGCGATTCCTATATCCATCTTCCCATAGGTTCTGATGAATAAACTTTGGTAGGCAATGCAGAGGTCAAGAACAAATAACCTGAGCAAGAAGGTCAAGAGCAAATAACCTGAACAAATAACCATGGTAGCAAGACAGTCCTGAGGTAATGTAACAGAAAAAAAAACTTCATTCAGGCAGTATACATATTATTGTAAAATATTCTATAGGAAGCTACAGTATATATGGTTTTGAATAGCATAGGTAATAATTTGACTGAGGTAGCTTGCCTGTTTGGTAGCATCTAGATTCACTACTATCTATCAGAACTATGGAAAATTCAAGTAGGGCCTGCTCCTTCTTCCATTCCCATCTCTCCCAAGATTGTGGAATGGAAACGATGTAGAACAAGAACTGAAGGGAGCATCTTGAAACACTGACTTTGGGAGAAGTGAGGGGAGAACAAGAGAGTGTGCACACATCCATAGATAATTAAAAAAATATATACTTAAAATCAGAAGCATTATATGTTACACAGCTGGGAATGAGGACACCAGACAAAAGCAAGTAAAGAGAACAGGTGAAATTGGAAAAGAGGGAAATAAGAAGAGGGCCAGCAGAGGGAGTTAGTATGGCACAGAAATGTAACATGAAAATGCAGTGGAAATAAGATAGGAAAGCAGAAAGTCATGAGGTTATGAAAAAGCAATGGCAGTTCATTTTTGCTTCCAGGTATGAATCCAGTACTGTAGCCTGGCTGCAAATGGTCCAGCTGAGTTTTCAGTTCAGTTCATTTCAAGAAGTATTTTCAATTATTGCTGGCCAGGATATAGGTTTCACTCATCATTCGTAGGAGAACTGTCAGATATCCAGCCTTGTTAGAATACGTTTCTGAAAAGTATCACAGATTGCTGCCAGCAGCATTACCATGTTCTTGAAATGGTCTGGCAGAGATCTGAGGTGAAGTCATTAGTTATTACAGGTTTAAATGCCTGAGGTCAGACAACATGAATTACCTTCATGCTCTGTTACACTCTCTACAGAACACAGAGTTAGGTTCTAGCCAGGGGCAACTGAAATCTGCACAAAAGATGAGCAAAATGTAGACCCATTTTTTAACTTACTGCACTTTACCTCGGTAAGGGAAATAGTGAATCCTCCCCTGTTTCTGTGGGATTTTTGTGATGTGTGGCTTGCCAAGGACGACCCCAAAATACACATCACTCATTTTTATCTGCATCTAGCTTGACTGTAAGAGAGCATTATAAAACTAATTAGCGTAATATTTGAAAACCATCTGTAAGCTTCCATCATAAGCTCTCCGGAGCAAGGACAGTCCCTTAGTTTGGGTCTGTCCAGCACTCAGCACACCCGGGCCAGCGTCTCTGCCCCAAGCACCCGCTGCAGCCCCGGGGCTGCGCCAGGCGCTGCCCCACCCGGCCGGGAAGCTCCTCGGTGGAGGCTGGCAGCCAGCACGGCTCAGCCTCCCTCCCCAGCTCAGCTCCGCCGCTCGCAGCCGCGGCCGGGCGCCCTCTGGCGGGCGCTGGGCTGGAAGGATGCCGGCAGCCCCGCCCCGCCCCGCCCCAGTCCCCGCCCGCACGTTGCACGGGGAAGCGGCGCCGGGGAGCAGCCGAGCAGCGCCGCGTAGCCGCCGTCCCTGTGTCCTCTGCCCGCCGCACAGCGGCCCCGAGATCTGGGCTGCACCGGCCGCCGCGGCATCGCCATGCACCGCGCCGCCCCGCTCCTGCTGCTGCTCAGCCTGGCCCAGCGCCGTGCCTGCCTCTCCGGGCCGGTCAGCGCCGCGCCCCCCGGCCCCGCGGGGGACCCCTGCCTCAGCCAGCCCTGCTGGAACAACGGCAGCTGCTCCCCGGCGCCGGCCCGGGCCCCGGGCAACCTCCGCCGCTTGCCGCTGCCCCAGTCCCCGCTCGCCTTCAGCTGCGCCTGCCCCGCCGGGGTCACCGGCACCTACTGCCAGGTAAGGGGGAGCTGCCTGCCCGGCCCGGCCCGCGCTCTGCCCTGGTGTCTGCCCGCCGCGGGCCCCCGTCTGTCCCTGCCCTTGTGCATGTGTCCCTGCCGCCCGCGCCGCCCGGCTCTGCCCATCCGTGTCTGGGATTGGCAGTCTGTCTGTCCCATCTTCCTCGCGCCCTCTCCGGAGTCTGTCTGTCTGTCTTGGCTCATTCGTCCTCCCGCTCCCGGTTCATCGGGCCCTACCGTTCCCCAGCTGTTTGTGTGTCCTGGTGCAGCGCTATCACTGCTGGGCATCGGCGGTTTCGCCTTGCTCATCTGTGAGCGCCCCAGTGCCAGGCTGTCTGTGCTATGTTGTGCACTGTGACTGTCCTCTCCTGGGCGGCTGGGCTTGTCTCCCCAGCTACCTATTATACAGCTGTGTCCATCAGTGGAGCTGCCTGCTCTCTTACGCGTATGTTGCATACACCCAGATAGCTCCTTGTATGAGTCTGCTTGGCAGAACATTTGCCCTTCTTTCCTTAGCGAGGGGCCCAGATTCTTAGGTGCGGCAATACCGAATCAGCAGTTTTTATCTCCTGCAAAAATCTATCTGCAAAGGTTGGGGTTTTGTTTTTTTTTTGGTTTTTTTTAAACCCATTAAACATTTAAGATGGATGGTGTTACTTAGAGTAACTGAGCTTGACTCTTCTCTGGCAGGTGTTGGAATTTTGTTCCTAGGCTTGTAAGACTGATAGATCAAATCTCCAATGTTTTTAACCCTACCTGCATTTAAAAAAAAACAAAACAAAAAACTCAGGGGGTTAAATTATTAAAAGGTGAATGAAATTGGATTAGTCAGAATATTTTAACAAGGATCTCTGTTTTCTTTTCTTTTTTTTCCACTCTAGTGGCATTTTATATATCCTCTTTGGGAGATGGGTAGCAAGATGTATTGTATATACAAATGACTAACTCAGATTTAGGATGGCAGTTTATTTTTAGAGCATTTTCTATCATTGTGTGCGCTACTTGTATTTATCTTACTAAATTCTAGAAAAAGATCAAAATGCCAGTGTAAGAGTAGAAAAATGTTATCTGGTACATCTAGGATAAAAAAAATACATCTTTTTAACTTGCTTGTTCATATGCTGATTTAATGCAGCTTTTAGTTAAAATATTGATTTATTTGGTCTGTGAAGACTTGAGTGAATGCTGATCACAGTATTCGTAACGCTTACATTTTGTCTCCTAACTATTAAATGTCTTTTGGTACCACATTCTAAAACAAGAGGTTAAATCGCTCCCTTTATTCCACCACCTGCCTTTTCCTTATGTGCAGAAAGAAGGGTTTGTTCTTGTGAAGGTTTAAGTGATAGTGATATACTTTCAGTGAGAATAACTATAATAGAACACAGATTGGTTCACATTTCTTTGGACAACACTTCCAGGGTTACAGGATTTGACATAGAGGTAAACTAATGTTATATTTTCCCCCTGCAGTACACTCCTAAACAGAACTAGCCTGATTTTGTTTTGTTGATATGTGTTACTTTGGTCACAAAATACCAAAGCTGTAGTTTTCCTGACTGGCTGGAAAGAACAGATTTCTTAATAAACCATGAATATCATGTGTAGGATTCAGTAATGAGCATCGTATGGATGATGTTGAAAGTCACTGTGAACTGCAAGCATTTTAGAAAGAAATACTTCTGTGCTCACCCCAAAATGTGTGTCTTGCTTCCTTTTAACAATGAAAATCAAAATGTTAATGTTAACGAGGTTCTGCAAAATCAGAGAGATTAAAGTAGATTAAATAGAGTCCCCCCTCTGGCAAATTTTAGAAGTGTTGCACATAAGAATTTGGCCAATTATGCATAGGCTTATTGTGTCTTCTGATCTAGAAAAGACAGACAAACTTACATGTGTGCTGCTGCTGCTGTTTATTGCTGTTATATTTTAGTGTCTGAAATCCATGACTGAAGGATAAATGGCTCTCTTAAATGCTTTGGTAAACTGTAGCACTTACTGGCGTCATAACCTCCAGGAGGTGTTATATATGGGGTTTTGGTGGAAGAAAGGAATACATTTCTTTGTAACCTGAGAAAATATATAATGATTCCCATTTATACTTTTTATTAAATAATATTAAAGGCTAACTCTGGAAATATTTTTTATAATTTTTTTTCATTATAATATCATTGACCTGTATTTTAATGCGTGGAATGATATTTTTATATAAGGGAAACTTTCTAAACAGAAGATAAAAGAAATTCACCTCTGTATATCAGGAAGCCTAAATATTTTAGTTCACTCTGAAAAGTGATTTTTTTTAAAAAAAACTATAGTTGAAATGAAAGAGAGGACAAAAGATTTGCCTAAAGAAAAATTAGTTAACCTTCTTGTATGTATACCATATTTTATCCTTGTTTTATCAAAGTAGGAAATGAATAAATATGAATTACAGGATTATTCAATAGTTCAGATGCCAATTTTTTTGGCAGTTTAAAAAAAAACCCCTCACAGGGAAAAACAGTATATGTATTCTGTTTGATAAAGTATTCTGGTTCAAGGGGATTCTAGAACACTAGGACTTTTAATTTCAAAAAAGGCTATGAGAAAACGGAGAGCTAGATCAGGCAGATGATTGTTTCAAATTTAAAGTTGCAATTTCAGGCAGAGGCTTCCCAACTTACTGCTGAGGATGTTATTTAACTATTAAAATGGGGGAAAGGAAATATTAAAAGGGAAAACAAACACATATAAGGCATTTAAGACTAAATTGAAATAATTAGTCAGTAATCTGAAGATGGTAAATTTGCACTGCTGCAATTTGTCATGGAAGTGGAATAATAACTCAAATTTTGTTCTCTGAAAACAAAGTAAAATATAGTCCTGTTTTAACACACACATTGCTATCTGTAAAAAAGACTAAGTGAACAGTCCATTTGATTTTACATTATTTTGATGCAAGGAAATATAGAATCAGAGGTCAGAAGAGGATATGCTAGCACTCTTCTTTGCACGTGCTGGAAGAGGACTGATAACTACTCTCAGCTGGAAATTACTCCGAACTTACTCAGTAATATATCAGCTCTATCCAATTTTTATGATGCACATCACAGTGCTTTTCGTGGAAGAAAAGTGACAAAGAAGGAAATTGCCACATCAGACACATTTAAGATATTTTTGAAATCCACAGCTTTTCTATCACCAAGTGCAATCTTTCACTTCTGTGGGGTTTTTTTTTGTTGTGTGTTTTTTTTGTTTTGTCCTAGGAACCATTTTTCCATGAGATGTCGTGGTTGCTGTGGTAACTATTTTCTACTGAGCGGAAGAAAAAAATTCATATCTGTTTGTGCATACATCAAAATTATTTATGGGTGGTTTTGATATATACTGTCTTGAAAACATCAAGTTTTTCTTATTATGTAATATTTTCAGATTACACCTCCAAGGATATGCCTGGTTTTCATTGCATTCCACTAATGAATAGATGACAATTTGTGCACAGGGAAAATGGATTTGTTCAAGTGCTTAAGTGTATATCTTTCTCAACTAGTTAGTTCTTTGCATTTCTTTGTGGTGAAGAATGTGAATGGATGTTCTGCATAAAATTGTGCAAACTTTTTTTAAATGAATCTGGCTCTTCTGGAAGAGACTGAAACTAATCAGAAAATTTTTACCATTATTCTGAAAAGTCAGTGGCAGAAAATTAAACCTAATAAAAATATGGGTAATATAAGTTGTTGAAATTGTGTTGGTATACTTCCTTTGTTTCTGCTGTTAAAAACCAAAAAATAATGCTTGACAAAAGAGAAAATTTCACACTTTTTCTTTGTTTTGATACATCTAAAATTAATTTATAATGGGGCGGACTAGGTTTGGGGGGCCCTCCAACTGGTGGCCTCATAGCCCTGTCTCATTCTGCCCCAGAAAAGAGAAGAGAAGAAGTCCTCCAGGCAGCCTCGAGTGGCTGCAGAGAAGAAGCCAAACAGAGGGGATTGCTGGAACAGCCAATCAGGAGTCAGGAGGGCCATAGATGAGGAAGCCTGGGGCAGAGGCAGAACAATCAGTTACTACCTAGAACTTGAAGAAGGTGGATCAGAACCCTGGCTGGCTGGAAGAGCAGCAAGATGGCAGAGGGCTCAGACCTGCCTGTAGTAAGCTTAGAGAAGGCTGCTAAAGACTGGGTGCCTGGCAGGATGGAAGAGCAGTGGGACCATGGAGAGGACCATACAGGCAGGTTGAGGTCAGACCTAGCTAGACCAGTAGAGGGTACTGTGGGCCCTGCTTGTCTGGTTGAAGACTGAGCCCAACTGAGGATGGAGCCCAACTGAAAGGACTCCAACTGTAGGTACTGAGAAGGGAGAAGGGCCCCAGTTGGGCTGTTAAAAAAGGCTGTGTCTCCAGAAAGGAAGCTTTGGTGCTACAGCCCTTATACCAGGGACGTGAGAAAGAATCAGAGACTAGTCTGGAATGGGGTACAGTGTCTGTGACTTGGCTAGAAGGCTGAGTTGTTGAAGACCTGTTGAAAGAACCTTTAGCTGGGGGGTCGGAGGGCACTCAAGAGGTTAGTGCCTCCCTGTTGAAAGAACTGAAAGAAAAGCAGGCTTGCACCTAACCTGAAGGGGGTATTCATAAGAAGCAGGTGCCGTCCCATTCAAAACTAAGAGATTGCAGGCACTTTTTGTCCAGAGAGGGGGTGCATCCAAGAAATGGATGCCAACATCATTACATTTTGGTACTGGAAGTGGGATCTTCTGGACTTACCCTGTCAAAAGGGGGCTAGGTCAAAGTTAATTGGTTTTACTGCAGCAAGATTTTAAGTGTTTTATTGCAATATTTAGCTCTTTTAGTGTGTAAAGCCAAAGCGAGAGGCCAAAGGAGAGCCAGAGGCAGAAGCAGAGGTGAAGGAGAGCCAGAGGCAGCCATGGAAACAGGCAAAATTTTTACTGGTATATTGGGCAGAGCCAAAGGTGAGCCAGAGCCAGAGGTGGTCCAAGAAAAAGGTGAACTGAAGAGACTCTTGCATGCTCTCTACACAAGAGAGACCTGGGAGAGGAGGCACTGACAGTCTGGGGCAAGAAAAAGATTATGCCCTGACTGAAGGGAGCAAAAGCCTGGGAGAACCATTGCTCCAATCTTGTCTGAAGTGGTTAGGGTTAGGTTTTCAGACAGCCTAGAGTGGACAGCCAATAAGAGACTGTCTGCTCCAGCAGCTCAAGGGGCATATAAGAAAAAGCCTTAGGCAGAGGCAGAGGGTCAGTTGCTGCCTGCAGCTTGAAGAGGGAGAACTGGGTGATTGGCTAGCAGGAAGAGCAGCAGGACCATGCACAGGGCCATGTAGGCAGGCTGAGCCCAGAACCGAGCCAGACCAGGCGAGAGTACTGTGATGGGCTTTGCCAGTCTGGTTAAAAACTGAGCCCAGGGAGGGCTGCTGAAAGGACTCCAACCAAGTGTACCAAGAAGGTCCCCTATTGAGCTGTTAAAGAAGGCAGTGCCTTCAGGAAGGAAACCAGGTGCTCTGGTCCCTATGGTCCCATACCAGGGCCGTGAGAAAGAACTAGAGACTGTATTCCCTGGAAAGTGAGATAGTGTGTGCGACTCGGCTGGACTCTCTAAAGACCTAATGAAAGAACCATTGGCAGCAGGATGGGGTGCTTGTGAGGGGGATGTGCTACCCCTTTTATAAGAACTGAAAGAAAAGTAGGCTCACATAGAGCTAGGAGGGGTGCTCACAAGCAGTGGATGCCAGCCTGTTCAAAAAAGAGAGATTGCAGGCATGTATCGTCCTGAGAGTGGGCACTCATGAGAGATGGATGCTGACATTGATACACCAATCAAATTATTTTTTTTCCTGAAAGAGACAGATTGTTGCTTGTCCTGTGAATTCAGTTGGAACATATGTTTTGTGGAAGGTCATCTCGATTGGGACTTTAACGATAGAGACATAAAAATCAAAACAATTAAACAGGGAATGAAGAATTCCATGACAGATTTGGATTTTTAAAATGATAAGGTGACCCTATCAGGTACAGTTTTCTTACATTAATCAATTTTAGTGAAGTCCTAGTGACAATTTCACTAATAGATCTTATCTTGTGTAGAAGTTGTTACTTGTTACTATTTTTATTACTTTTAAAGAGGTATGGTCAGGTTCTTTATCACTTTTATATTTTTGTCCTTTTGCTTGAAAATAATTTATTTTCCTTTCTCCCCAGTTGTCAAATAACCACTTTTTATTTTTGGCAATGTGGTTTTGCTGTATTTTATATCTATATTTCATAGACCTCTTCAATAATATGATTAGAGGCAGGGAACAAGTATTGTCTTTTGAGTCCTAAGGACTGGCTATCAGCGTTTGAGTTCCGTTCTTGGGTTTACTCCTCTTTCTTGGTTCATTTCCACACAAGTCACTTCAGATATCTTTGCCTCAGTTAACCCATATTTAAAATGGAGATACTATCTTATGGGTGATGTTAGTTTTAATTTTTTAAGTGATTTGGGAACCTGTCATGAATATACAAATGCTTCTTGCAGTGCATTTGCTAGCAATTCAGGAAGTAGATTCTTGCGCTCCCCCTGCTGGATAGCTTTCTGCATTTGCGGTAGAAAATGTTTTCTAAAGTCAACTTAATTGTGACTCTGAACAATTTGTTCATGTAAAAGGAATAGAAAGAAAGATGTTTCTAGAGTTTGAGATGGAGACTCTACAGAAAGATTTCATATTCAAAAGTAACAGATATCATCTCTTTAATTCTGCTCTTAAAAATGGCAAAAGGCAAAGATTCTTTAAAAATAATACTTTGAAGTATCCTGTGACAACAGATTCTTTCCATTTGAATAAAAAAGTTTTAGCTAGTAAATTCAGAATGGAAATTGACCTATCAAGTCATCCTCTGCATCCCCCTGTCATCGTGGGAAAATGTACTTTTAACCCATTTTCTAAAGTTTTGTCTGGTTTTATAAGTCCCAAGTAATCAGGTTTCCATCACTTCCTTTTGTCATCTGCTAATACACGTTGCTGTGAGTTTTCCTGATATTTCAGCCTATTTTATTTCTTAAGTTCTTCCCATGAGTTATCTCTATGTGTAAAATTACTTAATTCGTGTCCTCTCTTAACAGTAATGCTCTTCAGTCATTTGCAGCTTGTTATATTCCTTCCTAAGCAACTTCTGCTTCCCTGCTCTACAATATAATGCCTCTGTGTTAGCTGTTTCACTGGCCATTTTATTTTCTGACTGCATTGCACAGTTCTGTGTCTCTATACATCTGTTAGTCTCTTTTAGTAGCTAGGTGATTTAAAATCAAATCAAATTTAATAATTCTAATTTTTTTGGTATTTACTAGTAACATTCTGTATTTTTCTTACCTGTGTAAATGTTGAGTCTTTCTTTCAAGCCTGGTCACTTCTTGGCTTTCACGGTATCATGCAGCAAAGAGTTCCATTGTCTTATTATATATTATGTAAAAATATTTCCTTTGATAAGTTTTGCATTTGCTACCTTTCAGTTTCATTAAAAGTCCCCTTGCTTTTATATGGGGTGAGAATGGAAGTTCCCAATCTATCTTCTCTGTACCATTCATCATTTTTTTATATTGCTGTCATGTTTCCTCTTTAAAGTAAACAATCCCAATATTTTCATATGAATGTTTTCTCAAATTCTAATCAGTCTTGTCATTCTTTTCTGCATTTTCTCAGATTCTGTGATATCCTTTTTGAGATGAAGTAATCAGTACTGAACACAGTATTCCAAGTGGAGGAGGACAATTGATTCATTAACAGCATTATACTGTTTTCTGTATTAGTCGCCATTTCGTTTCTTATGCACGCTAATAATATTTTATCTGGTCTTTTGAGCAGAGGTCTCATTGAGCTATCCACACTGATAGCTGAGTTGATGGCTATTTTAGAACCCAGTAGCCTACATGGAGAGCATTGATAATAGAAACCTTTGACTCGGTCATCCCAAAATGAAAAACATTACATATAGATAGAAAACTGCTGCATTTGGGAAGGTTGTGATTCCTTGCCCTAAAACTTCTTCTAATGGTAGTTTAGTGTGTAAGTGCTTTCAACCTGTTAGGACTTACTCTTCTATTAGTAGATTTTCTATTAATTCTCTGCTTTACAGAAAGAAAATAAGTTTTTTTCAATGTTCTATCTCCCTAATTACTGTACTTATTAATTTACATTATACAGACATAACGTAAAAAGTGAAAAAAGTACCCTCTGGTAGGAAACTCATCATATTGCTCTTTAACATAGGCAAGATTAATCATAAATGATAATTATATTAGTAAAAGAAAATTGTATGTGATATACTTTTTGAGGAAGTTATTCCCTGACAGTAAAGGAGCATAGAAAATGCAAGTCACATCAAAGTCATAACTGCGAGGGCCTGCCTCAGTGTAGACCGTTGAAAACAGGGCAGACACTAAGCTGTTGGATGCCTGGGTCACTATAACAGTCTTACCATGTAGTCACAGACGCCTTCCTTAGACCCGCCACTCAGATAAACTGGACTTAGTGATCACACCAGGGTGCCTGGAGTCCCAAAAGCCATTCACTTACCCCAGTTCAGGTGGTACCCTAGATCTTACACCAACCACAAGACCTGTAGCCAGTCCTGTAGTAAACTATCTAAAGGCTTATTAAGTAGGAAAAGTAATGCGTTATTTACAGGGTAAAGCAAGCAGCCATATAAATGAGTTATCTAAATCTGAAGAATGACAGCGTTGTAGTGATTTGTCAGTTTGATGTGTCTTTCAGGGTAGACCAGGAGGCAGTCTATGGGGAGCACTGGCTTCAGTTTAAAGTCTGTGACCCTGTCAGAATTTCAAACAGCCAAAATGATGGAAATTTTTCCTGTGAACTTGTTTTATTTCCTTCATTTAACTCCCAAATCCACAGGATAAGCTTCCTTGCACATAGCATTTCCAAGATGTGATTGGATAATTAACCAGTTCTTTGTATTGCAATATTCCTTGCTGGCCCATCTGATTTTGAGAGTCCTCATGGGTGGGTGGGGGGTGATTCCCGCACCTGATTTCACAAGCAAACGTATTCAAAGCTTTATAAAGCAAAATGTACGTATTTTCTTATAGCGTGGAATGCAGACATTACGAGAGAGATTAATGCATGCAGCAATTCACAAGTTTCTCATAGAATCTAAATGCTAAATAAATTCTTTTAAGTCAAATACCTCTTTTGAGAAAAACCAACATACAGGTGAACCAGATTGGTCTCCAGCTATGAGTTGGTTAGTTTTTAAGCTTTGAAAGAAGAGTTTACATTAGGAAAAGTAGCTACAAAGTCCTTGGAATCCATTTCTTTTGGGTCAAGTACAACCTTTTACCCAGAAGCACTTTTACAGCTGAAAGATACACATGTAGCCATGCTCTACATTGAATACTGAGCCCAGCAGAGTATAGGAATAAGTATATATAGTTCATATTTTTCTTTAACTCTCCCTTACATAATAAATGCATTATGACATGAAATAAAAACAGGACTGTTAGCTTGAAGAAATAGTTGTGAGCCTTGTGGAGCAAAGTCTATTGATAAATGTTCAAGACTAGGATTCTGTTCTTGCCTTGACTTGATGAGGAAGTCACTTGATTTATTGTGTGTTGGTATTCCCACTTAGAAATGGGAAAAACCCTATCATCTCAGGAGTGTTGTGAGAACTAATTCTTTACTTGTAAAGAACTCCAGGAATCTTGGAATAAACTATGTAAAGGTGAATTGGATTCATTATTTGGAAATGTTAGATTCTGAATTGTATCAAAGTTTCTGATCCAATAGTTACCATTTCTAGTGTGTCACAGAACAAAGGATGCCTGGGCCAACTGCACAACATAACCAAATTGATTTTAGGGGAAATTAAGTTACTAATCTTCAGTTTCTTCAGAATGCATTGCAAAAATATTTTAATCTGTTGTCACACTGCTTGGAAATGCATTAGCACATTAAATGATTTGAATATTTCATAGGGCTGGTCATTAAGTCCAGCAGGTGTCTGAGGCACAGTTTGATTCCCATGTGTTTGTTGTTTTCTCAGTTACTGACAGCAGGTAGTGATCTAAGTCTGTTGAGGAATAATCCTTTCTCTGTCAGGTGCTTTGTGGGTGACCATTACTGATCTGTTTGTTTACCTTTGGGCCCGCTCCTCCTCTGGTGTCAGGTTGATTGGATATTTTCTCTCCCATTTAAAAGCTGCTGCTGGGCCAGATTTTGCCCATTTATTCCTGATTTTGAATATATCACAATTGCTATGATATTACTCCAGAAGTCCTACAGCATGTCTCAAGTAGTTGCCATGTGGGTAAAAGCGCTAGTGCAGGAAGCTTTTTTGTAATATTGTACTAAAGGTCTGTTTGTGGGTATTGCTAAGCAGATGCATGCCTATGAAGGGTCACAACTGGGATGCCAGCCAGTGCTGGATAAAGAGCAGGGATGTCAGAAAAAGATCCATCAGGGGACATGTAACCAGCTTATTTTTTGAAGAGCTGGATAGGGTTTTACACAATTCCACAACCACCCAACCCAGGAAGTTTATGGAGCCTGGTGCCTGTTCCCTTTATTCACCCTCTCCACAAGGGCAAGTAGCAGAACTCACCAGAGGATGAGCATGCGGCTGGGACTGAGGAGGCAGATCCTGTGGAGGGAACTTCCCAATGTCAGAATATAGCACTACAGTTTGTCGTGTTATGCTGCAGTGCTAGCTTCTGTTCCAGGTGCCAGATGACAATTAACATTTTAAGAGGATATGAGCCAGGAGCCTTCTAAGTCTCCAGCACCCATCTCCCTCCCTCCTTTGGCCCACACTGATTAGCTCCCCCTACAAATTTCCAAAACGGCAGGCAGTTGGCCCTGTCTCTGCCATAGCCCTGACTACTCACTGGTTTTAGGCCCAATATGGAGGGCACCTGGCCATCTACATATTTTCCTTTCCCCTCCCCTTATCTGTTCTGGCTGGTGAACGACTCCACAGCACTGTTTGTCAGGTCAGAATGGTGCCTGACTTCAGGGCGCAGCTGCAGCCTCTACCTAAGCCCTTCTCTGATGCCAGATTCAAATAATGAAAACATTAATTTGTGGAAACAACTGTTAATTGAGACAATGATTACAGGAAAAGATATTGGGTTAGGATTCTCAGTTGGCATGAGGCAGATGTGGACATTCCGGGCTCACAAAAGCACAAAATTTGCAGATCCCTGCTGATGTATAAAAACATGCATTCCTACAGGGAAAGAACTTTTTACCTCAGGGATAGCTAAGATTTTAATGGCTTTTCACAGTCTTATGTAGAAAAAGGCTAGATACAGAGAATGTTTCATACAATAATTACAGAATCCTATTTGTTTTTCTCTACACTTTCCCCATGTCTGCAGGGGACATAAAGCAGAATCTAAGGCCCAGTCTACACTGCTAGCAGAAGTTGGCGGCAGTTGACAGGAGTTGCGCAACCTATACATTGTAATTTTCCTTCTTATATGCTGTCTCTGCTGTGCTGGGCCGTGCCGATGGGAAATGCATTCCTGTTGACACAGCACTATGCCACCTGAGGAGGTGATATACTAAATCAACTTCCGGATCAATCGTGCATGTCTTTATTGCCACTCAATCAAACCAGCTAAATAAATCTGATGGCAGTGAATTTGCCACAGTAGACATAGCTTAAATCTTAAAAATTGCTCTGTTTTTGTCCGTCCATTACGGAAAATAGCTTCATGGCATTCCCCCAGTATAACTCTTGGCTCACTAGCCGCTTCTCAGGGACCCATCTTTTTGATTAAAGATATCTAAGCAAAACCCCAATGTAAAATAAGGGTTGACACAATATTATACTTCTACCACCCATACACAACATGGAACTGCTCACAATCCATTCCCCATTTAGCCCTGAGATCAAAATAAGAGCCATAGGCAGCCCTGGTAATATTGCCACAGCTGTTTCCATTTTCTCTTGGGTGCCTCGTTGGCCATTCAAACAGCTGAGAAAATCTCTGCACTTGAGCCTCTCACATTTTTGACAGCCTTTAAAATATGACATTTCCTAATCTTACTGTTTCCAGGATATAACTTTAAAGCAGCATATAGATGAGATTTGTCTAGCTATTTGTTTAATAAGTCATCTCATTATCTAGGAATACTGTAAGTTATTTTTCCTATGCTACATTTGGAAATTGATAGCTATTTTTTTTAACCAATTTAAATCATTAGGTCTTCTGAATCTTTGGGTGCCAAATTTAATAGTGAAGTTTTCCTTTGTTTTCTCTATGTCAATAAACATTTTAAGTTTCCTGTAATGTACATTTTCATGACTTATCCCTAAAAATAACTGGCTGGATAGATGAGACTGTAGAGTACAGACCTCTTTGCTAGCACCATTTTAACAATTAAGTCATCTTCTAGCAGTTCATTCCTCTGGCAACTTAGACCAAGGTCGGAGCCCTACTGATTAATTTAGTTTTGTAATGTTCCTTTCCACTGGAACAATATATAATAGCTAAGTAATTAATTTATTAGTGTGTTATGTTCATGAATAAGATCAATAAGAGTGAATTAGGTAAGACCAACAGGACTGACTTAGACTGTGAAAATAAGGTGATTTTTGAATTATGGACTCCCGTAGTTTCAGAGACTTTGCTGTATATATCTGATGTATTGGTCACAAGAGGAACCAAATTGTTAGTTTGATTGAGAAGACTGTCAAGCAACTTCAGGAATAGGCAAGGAGAACTGAGGGCAGTGTTCTGTACCTATAGGATTCCATTTATAGCAACAAATCCTCTTTTCTGTTAGTACCACTTGGTATTTTCTACTGGAAAATTCAGAAGGGTTTAACAAAGAGGAAATTTAATGCCGACAAATGCAAATGGAAAGGAATAATTTGGGCCACTCTTGCATATCCTAAATTAATTATAAGGACTCAGGTGAAAGATCCACATGTCATTGTGCAGCTCCTTGAAAACATCTCTTCACCATGCAGCAGTGCTCAAAAATCTCAAATTATATTAAGCATAAATAGTAAAATAGAAAGCATTTAAAATATAAAGCCATTGTATGAATTGATAGTGAACCATCCCCTGAAATTAACTTTCGGTCATCTTCTCTTAAAAATAACCAATTAAATGAATAAAAGCAAATCAGAAATAAAATGAGTTCAGAGATTGGCAGCAGAAACAATTGGAGGCATGACAGGGATTCCATCTGAGGGGAGACTGGAAAGAATGAATAGTCTGGTTTTGAGAAGACATTAATAGGACAGGACCTAATAAAGGTGTAAAATAATGAATGGTAATGAGAAGGCAAATCATGTGTCTTGATTTACCCACTCATAATACAAAACGAATGGAATTATAAGATGACAAATTGAAAACTGAAAAGGAAGTATTTTTGGTTTTAAGGTAACATATAATCAACTTTTGGAATTCACTCCCATAAGACGTTACTGATGCCAAAAGGTTAGCAGAAATTCAAGGAAGAACTACATGTTAGTATGGATAACGAGAACGTTTGCGAGTTACATTAAATAGGACAGTTTGAGGGAAGGAGAAAAAGAGAGAGAGAGAGAGCGCAATAACTATATGCTTCAGTACATAAATCACTTGATAGGCCAAGGGAGAATATTCCTGTATTGGTAAGTTTTCCCATAATTGTCTGCTACAAGGTTTCTTGCACTTTCTTCTCAAATATCTGGTAGTAGCTTCTATCAGAGACAGGACAGTGAAGTAGCTGGAACACTGGTGTGATCCATCATGGCAATTCTTATGCTCATTTCTCTCATAAGTTAGATGATCCAAATGCATATTCCTCATATAGCTTAGAAGATACAGTTTTAAAGCTGCAGTTCTAATTGTTTGATTTAAATGGAGCAAATCTGTAAAACTGGCTACAGATTTCTCTTGTTTTTTGTTTAAAGATGTTGCCACCATGCAGTGATATCTTTTAATAACTCAAATCAATATTATGGTCAACTCAGGTAAATTAGTAAGTATATTTTAGCAAAGCTACACATCTGATGAATATAAAATTTGGTATTTCATTTTCCCTCATTGATTACCAAAGTATTGGTAATATATGAGTAAGATTCCCATACGGTCTTTGGCAGATTTTTTATTATCTAGATACATGCATTAATCTTGAAACCTATTTTCAGGCATGATCTAGATAAATACCTCTGCTCAAAAAGAAGTAAAGTTGACTGGCAGGAATTGTAGAGACTCCTGGTTCCCAGCTCTGTGGGGTGACCCACAGATCACACTAGTATCAAATGACTGGAGGAAAGTTTTGTTTTCTGGTATTGTCATGATATGATATCACAATGATGTTACAACATAGCGGCCTGATCCTACAAATCTTGGGACTGGTGATGTAAGGTTTTTTATAAGAAAGAATTTGCTGGATCAGGACCGTGATCTTGCATTGTTAATGATCCAGTGTTGCATGATAACTGTGTGTTGTGATCATTTCAGAAAATGGTGCTGAGTTTTCTGTTTTGGGAAATTAGTATGTTTGTTTAAAGGACAGATTTAGATTTAATTTAAATGATTGTAATTGGACTTTAAAATTCAGCTGATTACTTAAAAGTACTAAGAAGGTACTGGATTAAAGCCATAGAAATGCTTACTATTCTTAAAGGTGATGGTAGAAATGATTAGGTGCTGAAGATTCTAAAGAATTTGAAAGTCAGTGTCTCTCTTGTCTTAAAGGCTGTTTTATATTCCAGTTTTGACAACTTTTCTGACAAGAGCAGTTAAAATTAAACGAGGTCATTCTTGCATTGCATTACTTTCTGTGGACAAGGGGAATAGGCATTGGTTATTTTAGTGATCACCTGTGCACCAAACATCTTGAGTCTCTGTAAAATGCCAATAATTCAGGAGTGCTGATTGTGCGAGAGAAAGTGCTTCTCTGGTATGAATAAACTCTCAAGATCCATTGTTAAACTTGCCTGTGGTTTATTTGAATATCTTGGTGCATCTTAAAAAATCCCATGCCAGAACTCCTTTTACAGATAACAAGTGAGAAAGGATAAATAATTATTGATTAAGGTAGTGCAACCCCTGCCCATAAATTGGGTGATAGTTTTAATTTCTTGACAATAATAGGGATGGCAAAAAAGTAGCATTATGACAGTGGTGTCTTCTAGGATGAAGTTGTTAGTTATAAACTAGGATCTATTATACTATTGTTTATTTGTATTGCAGTAGCACCCAAGAACTCTAGTAATGGACCAAGATACTGTTCTAGCTAATTTAAAAGTTTATAATGTATTTGATCTTTGAATGCAGCATGTTAGTGAGTGACTGAGAGAATAACTTGGGTGCATTTTATGTTTAGATAAGGTAATCGATTTGAAGAACATATTGGGAATGACAGCTATGGTAATAAATCTTATTGTGTCAGTGACAGGCAAGAGATACAAGTCAGTCTGTCTTGGGGCTTGTTTACACGAGAGTGCTCAGGGAAGTTAGAGAATCCACTGAAGATGTGAAGTCAATACACATGTACTAGAACTTTGCCATTAGTGCAAACTGTGTACGACTGTAGTTTTGGGGGCATTAGGACTTCGTAGTTTTGGGAACATTAATTTGTTATACAAAATATATTTCCAGAAGGGACTGAGTGTGCTGCTACTTCTAGTTTGGGAATTAGGAACTGAGTTTGGATACTGAACTTTGATCCCCACATACAACGCATCAGGCTGACCTTGCTTTTGGGCCTGTGTCTTACTCTAGTGTTTTTAAAAGTACCTTTGAGATGTTAAATATACAGTGAAACTGTTTTAAGAAATTATCTTTATTAGGCAGCCTCCATTTTAAGAGATTACCCTATTTCCTCAGGAATCAACAAATGTATTTATATAGTTCTATTACACCTTAATTAGGAGACCATCTGTTTAACACCTGATTTCTACAAGTCCCTTATGACAAGTTTTACTGTAGTTTCAATAATGCAATTTTTGTTGCTCCTGATGATTATTTTCAGCTTAATTTCTTTGAAATTCTTATAAAATTAAGTTCATTTCTTAAAATCTTTTTATTTTGTCTAAAACAACTGTTAAATTTTGAAAAACTGTATTTTATAGCTTAAAGTTCACTTTTAAATGGCATTTTCGGGTCTGATATTTGTTTTGCATCAGTATTTTTAGTACTGACTGTTCTCATGGTACAAATAAAATGATGGTTTGTTTGTTTTTCCCAAGTATCAGCCTGGCAAACTTCCCAAGGAAGTGAAAGCCAAGTGTGGGCTTTTTACCAAATGTATCATCATTAGAAGTAGATTCTGCAAGCCAAATTAGTGGCCAGTTACACCTGTGTAGCTCTAAATTATGTTCTCAAGTTAAATCAGTGAAATATGATGGTTTAGTGGAGTCGCAGACATTTATTTGTCTTATTTGTGCACAGGTATAAACAAGGACAGAATTTTGTCCTGCTGTTAGAACTGGTGAACAGTGCTGTAGATGATGAGTGAGAAGAAAATAGAATCTAGATGACTCTCCTCTTGCTGTATTGCCTCTGGATGATATGAAGAGCAAAAAAGTAGTAAATAAATATTTTTGTCATTAAACAGATGATGTGCTGAATAGACATGGGGAGCTGATCAAGTGACTATGAAGGTGCCATATTTTCAGAGTAGAGTTACATTTTAATGTATGACGAAGGAAGGTTAGAGTTCCTCAATTCATTATATTTGACACTCTCTTTAAATTATTTTCCTTTAGAAGAAAGTCAGGGTAGAATTAATCAAGTGGACAGGACATCAGTATAATCATAAAGGACTCATTTTCCAGGAATACTTACAGGGCAGGATAATTTTAACAGGTTCACTTATTATTTTAGGTTAGTAAAAGCAAATTGCTTATCTGAGTTAGTGGTGACTTTCCAACTATTACAGAATGATAAGGTGTTTTCTCCCTCTCCTGTCGCAAAGATGGTTCACTTCTCACAGAATGTGATGAAATTAATGTTTGTGATCTAATTCAGTTTTCATTTATTCTTGTAGGAAAAAGTTCGAGGTTCTTCTGAAATTAAAACTGATGGTGCTGTAGCAATTAAGTATAGTAATGACATTTCTGCTTGTTAGAGGTGAAATATTTTCTATGATTTCAGCTGGGAAGAATTCAATAAAACTTATTAGGCACATGACTATAATTACTAACGTAACTGTTAGTTAAGAGTCGTAGATTCATCTCTATTTTGACTAATATTTTATGTAAAAGTAGGGTACTACTGTAAAACGAATGTAGTATTTTGGGGTGGAGGGGGGACAATATGATGGGTTTGTAGGTAAAATGAATTTTTATCTTTCTAAATGCTAGTTCTATTAATTCTTCATGAAAGTCAAGCTAGATTTTTTTTTTTTTGTAAGTTGTGCATCATTGCCATAATTAAGCTTTGGTAGAGCAAACTGGGTGCTCAGTGATACATTTGTAACTCTTTGTCCTCAATGTGTTTAGATTAGAATTTAGTAAACTATACTGTTGATACTAAAAAGGACTAAACTCCCATATCTGTGTTAGTTCTGAAATACTAAACATGGGAGTTAGTCTGGTCAGAGCGTCCAGCCAAAAGAGGAGAATGGGAGCAGAAGCCATCTGAGCAATAATTCCCATGAAACACAGCAGGATTATTTTCAATAAAACTATATTGGTTTTCAATATTTTGCTGAGAAGTCCTAAATGTTGTGCGTCAAATTTGAGGAAAC
>ML685789.1:7538376-7639466 GCA_007922175.1 Pelusios castaneus
CTGCATTAATTACTGCAGTGGCTGATGTCCACATTGCTGTCCTTGGGTCAGTGATCTACGTCCTCACCAGAAGCAGTTCCATCTAAGGGCAGTGTGGGCAGCTTAGAGTCTAACCTCTTAGTTCTATTGGCAGCTGCCTGCTGGGAGCCCAGGCTGCCCCCACCCCATGTCCCACTCCCCACTGGGAGCTGGTGGAAGCCACACAGGCATCTCGCCCCACTGCCTTCAGGAACCAGAGGAAGCCACTCAGCTCTTCAGGGTATCAGGGGGCAGCTGTGCTCTAGCTGCTCAGTTTTCTTTTGATATTATGGCTCTGAAGTTGACAAGAATGACTGCCAACAGCCGATGTAAGGAACACAATGGGTCTACATTGATGCTGTGTCACCCTAATTACACCAACATAAGCAGTGGTTAAAGTATAATTTGTTGGGCCCCGGAACCCTCCTAATCTCTGGGTCCCCGTCCCATATTGTCCGGGCCCCCTTCGTGCATGTGCGGGCCACAGCCCAAGTAGGCATTTCCAACCACTTCTCAGTACCATATGCATCGGTTATCGCTCCATAAAAATATTTAAAATTTTGTATGGCAGTTATGACTATCAATTATTTTCACAAACTAGCAAACACTGCATAACACAATAAGTATTGTGATCTTTATATTCCCGATATGTGCATTTCACTTCATTGAATGCAGTGCCAAACTTGGAACACAAAGATTTTATGTCACTTTCACCAAATTCCAGTGACAGCTGTGTAGTAAAACGTAATGGGTCAAGTGCTTCAACAGCACTGCTTAGATGTTTTTTCTGAATCTGGCAACAAGCTTTTCACACACCAGCACCACATAGCACTTTCACAATCTTCAGTCATTATTAATCTGGGCTGGATTTGAACTAGCCACAGGTGAAAGGTTCAGCAACTCATTACCTCTCTCCCCAGCCAGTCAGTTCCCCTAAAATATGACAGCTACTCTAACATGTGTATGTTAAGCAGTCTTATATCAAGGAAGCTTTTAAAGCATCCTGCCTCACCACTGCATGAGATGAGCTGCAGACTCATCTAACAAAGCACATCTCTATTCATATGTGAAACGTAATGTAGCAGAGAAAAGACCTGGCATAAAAACACCAAGTTTTCTTAACATCAACCTCCTACCTGCATGCACATACACAAGGGTCTTGGTGTCCAAGAAAACTGGCTCCTTCTAGTGGCTCAAAAGGAAGGATTCTATAGCAGGCTGTGAGATTTGGCTCCAGTGCCTGCTTGTAGCAGGAATAGAAGAATCTGCCCTGCTAGCTATCAATGGCAGGATGTAGACACTAGGTACTGGCTCTTAATGCACTGAGGAAGAGGTGAGTGTCTTGCTCCAGCATGCACACGTAGAATCCAAGGACTGGAAGGGACCTTGAGAGATAATCTAGTACAGTCCCATGCACTCAAGGCAGGACTAGGTATTATCCAGATCATGCCAGGCAGATGCTTGTCTAACTCGCTCTTAAAAATCTCCAAGGATGGACATTCTACAACCTCTAGGCAACTTATTTCAGTGCTTAATTACCCTGACAGTTGGGAAGTTTTACTTAATGTCCAACCTAAACCACTCTTTCTGCAATTTAAGCCCATTGCCTCTTGTCCTAGCCTCAGAGGTAAAGGAGAACAATTTTTCCTCCCTCCTCCTTGTAGCCACTTTTTATCTACTGGAAACCTGTTATCTCTGTTATGCCAGGATAAAGCAGGGCCCAGGAGGCTTTTGGAATCCAATTCTTCCCCTGCACCTTGCAAAGCTATACCGTGTTTATTGACAAGGGTCTGAGCAAGGATTAGACCTGCATTTCCAGGTAACATTCACACACAGAGAGAGAATGGAGTATCCCAGATGAAAAATCACTGTAGGACAAACTTTCCCCTAGTGTAATGCCACTGAATTCACTGGAGTTACATTATCGATTATTTTGACCCTTTCTTCCTAACCCAAAGATATTTGGGAAATAGCTACCTAAAGATATTTATGAAAAAGCCAGTGACTGCAAACTCTAGGCACTAAAATAGCCATTTCCAACTATCTGCCATATATCCATTTCAGTCAGCTCTGCTCCTGTTTTCTTTGGGACTCCCATGTGCTTCTAGGTAACCCATGACATCAGGGATTATCCTGAACCCCGAACAAAGGGTGACCCTGACGCAGAGGGGACAGGGGCTAAAAAGGGTAATGGGGGTGCCATGCCCCTGACTGCTAATATCCCAAATCTTGCACAAAAGTGCCCCGCACCCACCCACCCGGCCCAAAATCAACGCCCCATGGCCCAAAACAGCCCCATGCTATTGCCCCCAAACCTCCCCACAACCCAGTTTCCTACCTGACTCAAAACCACCCTGGCTGCCTCTTGCCCCACCTAGGCCCTGCTAGCCCAGCCCCCTGCTCGTTATTGCCCCACCCTACATCCTGCCCACCCCCTGCCCATTATTGCTCAGCCTGGCCCAAAACCATCCACCCCACCTGCCATTTGCCCCAAACCCACCTGTTCACCCCAACACTACTGCCCTGTAACCACCCGCTCCCCCACCCTGTGGCCCACCTGGCCCAAAACCACTGCAGCTGAGCAACTGTTGTCCCAACTGTAGTCTGTCACTCACTCACTCACCCCACCCCACTATTGCTCTGGCGCTCACCCAAAACTACCTTTCTGCTAGCCCTTGCCCCAGCCCTCAGTTGCCCTCCAAGGCACCACACCAAGCCTGGAGCCTCCCTGGGGCCCTGTACTTACCCCTGTGCTGGCTGCTGGTGTCGGCAGGTGAGCAGAGCTGAATCAGGCTCAGAAGGAGCCCGGCCATGTGTGCAGTGTGCACACACATTTCACTGCCTGCTGGAGCAAGGGGGGGGGGGGAGTGGCCTCAGCTGTACTGCCTGCCTGTGCCAGCTGCTGGGGCTGGAGATTCGGGGGCAGATCCTCTGCCCTGCGGGGAAGCCGTGGTGGGCCAGTGTTCCGCCCGAGTTTTTTAGTTCTCTGGGCTCTGGAATGCTGGCCCCTCAAATTTGCGGGCCCCAGAATGCTGTTCCGGGGCATTCCACCTTACTTTAGCCACTGAACATAAGCCCTGTACCTCTTATTGAGTTGTTTTTATTATGTTGTCAGAGTAGGGGAGTTATATTGGTGGGAGGAGCATTTCAAAGTGTATACCTCCACTATTTTGTTGACAAAACCTGACTTTTTATTGACAAAACTCTGTAGTGTAGACCAGCCCCAAGAAATTTTCTTGACTGGAGATATAATTCTCTCTCCATTTTTCCCCTTTGGCATGGCCTCGTTAATATCTTTGTATATTTGCCTCTTCTTTGATCCATTAACATTGCCATTTCTGTGTAAGGTAAGTTGCCTATATACTGCTTCTGGGAAAATTTGCATTGCTACTTTCCTACTCAATATTTAGCTGTTGGCCTCCTCTTTTGACAGTTTCTCGTACTTTTCAAAGTGATGGGAATTATAAAGAGAGATTGTGTGAAATAATTCCAAAAAGTGAGATCTTCAGCCCATAAAATAGACTTTATTTGTTCATAAAAATAGAAAAAAAGGTGTTTCTGACTAGCTCTATTTTTAGTTGGGTCAGTCCACCACTTATATTTTAATTTAGTAACAGCTACAATTTTTGAATGTTTGCTGCTTTAATGCTAACACTGTCTCTTTTAACGACTAGTCCTTTGAACTAGGGTGAACAATACTGCAGACAAGCCTGTCTTTTTCTCTTGTATTGTTTTACTTTTAAGCACTATCCCGTTGATCTGTTTTCCTGCTTTGTTGCTGGACCAAGGCAAAAACTGGTGCCTTTTATATACCATATTTGGTTTTGGTACCATAGTCATTAAATGTGTTTAAAACTACATATGGATTACTTGTTTTATTCTCATCCTTAAAGGTGTTATAAATCGCCATTGCTGTTTTTCCCACTACAGTCTGGAATAATGAAGTCTTTGGTAGCTTTTCATCTATCTGCCTAGCCATTTAATAAAAGGGAAATTGTTGTGTGATCCATCTCTGTCATTCAGTAATGTTTCCTATGAGAGTTTGCTTCAAAGATGCATTCAGTTTTTACCTTTAGTCTGAGTTGTAATTAGAGGAGTAACTAGACAAAAAAAAGAGTTTAAAAATTTGGACTGGAATGAAAATGCACGAGGTTTGTGGTGGGAACTCAACAGGCCAGTGTAAAGATGTTAGGGAACCATGTGTCCCTCATGCTTCAGGGATTTCATTTATGGTTGTAATTCCAATCCGGCACCATTTTGTATACAGAAGCAGCCATTTTGGCCAACTCTCTTATTATGCAGCATTGGAATTACATAGTAAGTAAAAAAACCATTATTGCTATTAGATATTTTGTAACAATATAACAGAACAATTTTTTTCTGATGGAGGACCTCTGTGCATTCTCAGGAATAGATTCTGCACCGCTAACATTCAGCTGCAGAACTGTATAAAAAAAGCCATGTTTGCTGGGGGAATACTTAAATTAGAATGATGGCTTCGTAGATGTAAGGGGATGACATTCTCCAGTTCATTTCAGTGTGTTTGCTGCCTCTGACAACTAAGGGATCTTTCTCTCTTGTCAGCAATGCTAATTAGCTTGTTTTCTTCAAATACTTAGTTGGGGCTGTGACAGGCCGCTCCCCAGATCTGGTCTGGTTTGCCACTGTAACCCCCCAAACTCCACTCCTGAATCCCAATTCACCCTGCCCTGCCAGGTGACCACTCATTCCTGAGTCAGTCCACACCAGCAAGCAGCATATAATTAGTCCCAAGCTGTAGGTGTAAATCCACTAGCCACATAGGCGTTGGTCCCCAAGCGAGCCCCCTCTGCCCCAGATACCACACCTGGAGCCACCATTTTACAGGGATTGGGACCCACCCCCAATTACCCTAGTCTCAAGGTCCATCCACTTGACAAAGAAGTGGATCATGCCCAGCCTTCCATATCCATACCCTCTAAAGACTACGCAGTTTTAGATAAAACAAATACTAGTTTATTTTTTCCTCTAGAGATCCCGTAGGGCTGGCTGCGGCGCCCCCTGGAGTGGCGCCATTGCGGCGCTCTATATAACAGACAGCCGGCCCTACCCTCCCCAGTTCCTTCTTACTGCCCTGACGGCCGCTGGAACATCAGCTAGCTCGCTAGCAGAGTACCCTAGTCTTTGAGTAGCTTAGATCCCAGTGAGATAGTTAGGTAGTTAAGTAGTTTCCCTACGTAGAAGAGTCCCGAGCTGGGGCTGGGGCATGCCAGGCTTCAAGGTGTGTGGGCCCTGCCACAAGCCCATGCCATTGGATGATCCTCACCAGTCGTGCCTGAGGTGTCTGGGAGAGTCCCACCTGCACGAGCGGTGCAAGATCTGCAGAGGGTTCCACCCTAGAACCCAGAAGGAGAGAGAGCACAGATTGAAGCTCCTCCTGATCATCCGGTGAGCTCGGGGGACCCTGGCTCCAGTGTGGCACCGTCGGTGAGGAGCGCTCCGGCTTCCTCAAGGGAGGCGCCAAGGCCTAAGGACTCCGTGAAGGAGCCTCAGTGCCGGCCCTCTCCGGCGGCACCGAAGTCTACGGGGAAAGGGGAAAGGTTTTACTTTCGGTACTTCCTTATCCCCAAGACAAAAGGGAGCCTCCACTCCATCTTGGAACAGCGGGGACTGAACCGTTTTTTATGCAAAGTCTGCTTCCGCATGGTATCGTTAGCCATAATTATCCCTCCCTGGATCCGGGAGACTGGTACGCCGCCCTTGACCTCCTGGATGCATATTTTCACATTGCGATAGCCTCCCATCACAGAAGGTTCTTACGTTTCATAGCAGCCGAAAAGCATTTTCAGTTCACAGTCCTCCCCTTTGGACTGGTGGCAGCGCCCCGCGTGTTCACCAAGTGCCTGGTGATGGTAGCAGCATTCCTCAGGAGAAGGTCTTTCCATTCCTGGACGATTGGCTGGTGAGGGGACGCTCCAGCGAGGAGATGACCCACCAACTGGAGGTCATTCAGCATGTGTTCAACCGCCTTGGCCTACTTATCAATCTGCAAAAGTCCACCCTAATACCAGCGCAGAAAATAGAATTTATAGGTGCGGTCTTGGACTGTTCGGTAGCGAGGGCAACACTTCCCCAGTCACGATTCCGAGTGATCAGAGACAGCATAAGGGACTTACAGGGCCACCCACTGATGACGGCAAGAGCGTGCCTAAAGTTATTAGGTCACGTGGTGGCCTGCACTTACGTGGTCATGTATGCCCGGCTCCGCCTGCGCCCTCTGCAGTTGTAGCTGGTGTCAGCGTACTGCCCGGCCCGGGACAATCTAGACACCATTGTGGCACCCCCACCGCGGGTCCTAAAAGACCTCGACTGGTGGTGCCATGAGGAGAATGTCTGTGCCGGGCTGCCTTTTCAGACTCTGAGCCCCTCAGCCCACCTGGTGACAGATGCGTCGGATTTGGGCTGGGGAGTCCACCTTGGTCACCTCAGGACCCAGGGCCTCTGGAAGAGCGATGAGCTCCAGCTCCATATAAATGTAAAGGAACCCAGAGCAGTGTGCTTGGCTTGTCAGGCCTTCAAGGACCACCTGAAGGGCAAGGCGGTCTCAGTTCAGACAGACAACACAGCAACTGTGTTCAATATCAACAAACAGGGTGGAGCTCGCTCCTGTCGCCTTTGCCGAGAAGCCCTCAGTCTTTGGGAGTTCTGCATTCTCCACTCGATCCTGCCAACGGCGTCATACCGACCAGTTTCGCAGAACGCATTGGCCGACGACCTCAGCAGAAAATTCATGTTGCACGAGTGGTCGTTGAAACCGGAGGTCCTGGAGGGGATTTTCTGAAGGTGGGGCTCTCCCCAACTGGACCTCTTCTTGTCAGACTCCAATGCGAAATGCGCCCGCTTTTGCTCCTTCAGGGGACACAGCCCGGGCTCGATAGCGGACGCAGTCACAGACGGAGGGGTTGAGCTACGCCTTTCCCCCAACGCTTTTGGTGCACAGGGTGCTCCTGAAGATCAAGCAAGACAAGGCCACGGTCATTCTGGTGGCCCCGGCAGCATTGGTACACGACCTTCTGGAACCTTTCAACCAAGACCCCGATAGACCTGCCGCTGGTGCTGGATCTCTTGTCGCAAGACAGCGGCAGACTCCTGCATCCGAACCTCCAGTCGCTACATCTCAGGGCATGGTATCTGACTGGCTAACACCAGGCAAGCAACTATGCTCGGAGGAAGTGCAGAAGGTGCTCCTCAGTAGCAGAAAGGCATCAACAAGGACCTCATATAGTGCAAGATGGACAAGGTTCGCCGCCTGGGTGACAGATAAGGGGATCGTGCCTAAATCAGCTCTGATCCCACGTATCCTGGACTATTTGTGGCACCTTAAGTCGTCGGGCCTGGCAGCATCGTCGGTAAAGGTCCACTTGGCGGCCATCTAGGCCTTCCACGAGGGAGCCGGGTGGGGCACGGTCTTCTCAGCCCCTATGGTGAAACGTTTCATTAAAGGGCTAGACAAGCTTTTCCCTTCAATTCGCCCGCCGGTGGCGCAGTGCGACTAGAACCTAGTGCTTGTGCGTCTGACCAGCCCGCCATTCGAGCCCCTAGCATCCTGCTCGCTGCTGTACATGTCCTGGAAGGTGGCCTTTCTTGTGCCTATCACGTCGGCCAGGAGAGTGTCAGAGTTGCGAGACCTGACGGTGGAGCCTCCGTACACCGTGTTCCACCGTGTTCCGGCCAAAGGTGGTGTCAGTTCCACACGAGCCAGGACATATTTCTACCAGTATTTTACCCCAAGCCTCATTCCTCTGACAGAGAACACAGGCTGCACACCTTAGATGTTCATAGAGCCCTGGTGTTTTACATTGACAGGACAAGATCTTTCCGCAAGTCCTCACAGTTGTTTGTGGCGGTGGCAGACAGAATGAAGGGGGAACCCATCTCGTCACAGCGACTTTCGGTGTGGGTGGTTGCGTGCATCCGAGAATGTTACAGCCTGTCGAAGGTTCCCCCTCCCCCAGTCAAGGCCCACTCAACGAGGGCACAGGCATCTTCGGTGGCCTTTTTGGGGGGTGTGCCATTGGTGGACATCTGCAAGGCAGCTACCTGGTCTTTAGTCCATACCTTCGCGGCGCACTACGTGATCACTCAGCAGTAGAGAGAGGATGCAGCAGTAGGTAGAGCTGTCCTGCTCTCAGCTAAGCTGTGATGCCGACCCTCCTCCTGAGGTAAGGCTGGTGATTCACCTATCCTGGAATGGACAGGAGCAATCACTCAAAGAAGAAGAAATGGTTACTTACCTGTAACTAGTGTTCTTCGAGATGTGTTGCTCCTGGCCATTCCACTTCCCTCCCTCCGTCCCTGCTCGGAATTAGAGCTAGAAGGAACTGGGGAGGGTAGGGCCAGCTGTCTGTTATATAGAGCGCCGCAATGGCACCACTCCAGGGGGCACTGCAGCCGGCCCTACGGGATCTCTAGGGGAAAAAATTCCAGCGATGTGTGCATGTGGCGCGTACACACCTATCATGGAATGGCCAGGAGCAACACATCTCAAAGAACACTAGTTACAGGTAGGTAACCGTTTTTTCTTTGAGAATTGCTTTTCTGCATTCATACTGCCCACCCACTTTCTTCTCTATATCAATTCTTTGTATGCTAGGACTAATTCTGATCTTGGGAGAAGGAACTGAGAAGGTGGAGAAGGTACACTCGCTTATATACACAGAGCCAGTGATGTTATCCGAGCTTAAGAGTGCTATCACACCTCTAGTGGACTTGACTTTTCTAGACAGTTCTGCAGCTCAACACTGGAGGGACTTGAATCCCTTTAGTAGAAATGCAGACAACTCTCAAAGAATTGTTACTACTAACCTCTCTTTACTATTAATCTGCAATAGTTGTTGGCTGTATTCAGCATTCCTTCTATGTGCAAATGCGGTGTGAGTTTTGGTGGCTTGGGCTTTGTGTTCAGAGGAAGAAGAGAAGAGTGGTGACTTGTGTTACTCTACAGCATTGCAGAGAAAAGCAAATATAGTGATCCTGGGGAGCAAATCAGTGCTGCTATACTAGATCAATTTCAGCCCTACATAAACTCTGAAAGAGGCAATCTGAAGTGTTTTCACCATACTTCATGTGTGACCTTGGGGTTTTTCTAGTGTTCTGGTGACTATTATATTATGTCTAATAATGTATCCTGTGTATTGTACATACAACTACCATATGATCTATTGTTTTTTTGTTATGGAAAGTGTGTGTGTGTGTGCGTGCGTGCGTGTGTGTGTGTGTGTCTATATTTTCAATTGTTCATTAAATGCAAGAGATACATGTTTAGATCTACTTAAAACAAAGGTAAATAAACAAAAAGACCCTTACAAACAAAACCTGAGGTTGGTGCAAACAGATATATAAAAAATAATTTAAACTTCATTCTGTATTAGAGACTTAAGGTTCTCCTAGCACCTTGATGTCAAGGCTTGAATGTGATTTACAAATCACAGTGCTAAATGAAAGTTTTCCTTTTAGTTCTTCATTTGAGATTCTCCTGAGAACCTGTAAATCGGTTGTTTTTCAAATCCCAGTTTAACTTTTGATGGCCATTAATTTTGTTCCACTTCATCTGGAGTGGAAACTTGATTCTGTCATATAGAAGATTGAAGAATAAAGGTTCTGTTTATCCATGGATTAGGTACAACACTATGGCAATGCATGATCTCCCATATAATGTCCTGGCAATGTGCCTAGGGGCTTTGCTGTTGGATGTTATTACATTTCTGTGTCAGTTCACTTCTTTTGTCTTTCTGATAAGACTGCCAATGAAGGTGCCAATTAGTATCAGTTGTGAATGTGATGCTGGTGTTCACAAACTCATTTAATTACAAAACAGCGTTTAGGAAACTTTTTGGTTAACTACCAGTCTATGCTTAAGCCAGTGTCGTGGAGATGAAATTTCTGCTGCTTCTTAATATCTCAAGTACCTCAATTCATTTTCAGTGTGAATTAATAATAATCTTAACCTAATTCTGTTTCTTTGGCTTCTAATTTGTTGTTAAAAATGTTTAATAGAAGTTGCAGATGAAAAAAACCTCATTTAATAGTTCATAAATTTTACTGAACAGTCTCTCCCTAAGAATTTACTTCTATCCTAGATCACATATACCTTCTTATCCATTTATTTTTTCTAGTAGTTTATGTAACTCACAAAATGGGATATTTGTTGGCAGAAACAGATCAATGTGGCAATAAAATACAAAGAAAGCAATTGGATTTCTCCATTCAGTTCCCTCTTTGCATGATTTTCTACAAAACTTGGCAAATGAATAATGGGCACTGCATGTTCTTGTCTTACATATGTTTCTTTGGGGAAATTACCAGTATTACCTAACTGTATGGTTGAATGCTTACTTGATTTTTTTTTTTTTTTTTTTTTTTTTTTTTTTTTAAAGGAGGAAATTTTTTTTTCAGTTGTGTAAAATTATTTGGGAGAGCTACTTAAAAACATCTGGTAGTATAGCAATCCTAAGGTCAGAGAGAGAACTTGCAGTCTTAAAATAAAAACACAAAAATTATTTCACATTAATAATCTCCAAAGAACTAATATCAAGTTTTTTTTACAATTATTTAACACTGCATTAAAGTTAAAATGCATTTAGTGAAAGTGAGGTTGACAAGTAACTGTTAAGTCCTTGTTTATTTTATAAGGATAAGGACAGCAAGAATCTAATCAAATAACATTGCCTTATTTAAATAGATTTCGTGAGGCATTTGAAGAATGGAAGTTAATGGGCAAGTCATTCTTTCACTCTAACTGTTTGAATTACCTGTACCAAACATATACTACACAAAAAGGAAAAGATATTATCATATGTATTCCACAACAACAGTATTGTCAGAAAAAGCTGTTAACTTGGGATCTGATCCTACAGATCTTCGCTAAATGAAATTCTTTTGAATTCAATAATTGTTCACATAGAAGGCTTTTCAAGATTGGGTATATAATTACCTGCCCAGTGTACAGGGCTGGCCCAAAGGTTTTGATGCCCCTCCCCCACATGTTATAAGAGAGAACATATGTAAAAAATTCTCTTCCATCTAATTTGGTGCCCCTTAAAGCCTGGTGCCCTAGATGACTGCCTAGTTCAGGGGTCGGTAGCCCCTGGCATGCGTGCCAGAGTTGGCATGCGGCGCCGCTCAGGCTCCCCCGCAGGCCCCGCGACCAGCAGCTGCAATGCGTGGTTGAGGGCCCCTGCTGGCCCTGCCCCCTGCTGGATGGCAGGAGGGGAGGAGAGGGGAGCAGGTCACGTCGCATCACCCCGGCCCGCCCAGAGCTGCGCCACTGCTGATAGGGTAGAGCCGGCCTCGGCCATGGCCGGCAAGAGGGTGGGTCAGCTACTTAAAAACATCTGGTAGTATAGCAATCCTAAAGTCAGAGAGAGAAGGGCCTGGCTCCACCCCCTTTTGGCCCCGCCCCGGCACCTGCTGAGGGTGCGGTGGGCGAGGCTGGCACAGGGGCCGGGAAAGGTTGCCGACCCCTGGCCTAGTTTATCCATATGGTTGGGCCGGCCTGGCCAATATGTAAAGCTTAAAAGGCCCCAATCATTTTAATGTACTCACTTTTATTATGCATCTTTACCAGGCTGTGGTCCTTGATGCTTTGTTCTTTGATAGGGCATGAACAAATACCCCTGATCTCTATGAAGCAGAATGTGTTACCAGCACCGTTGTTAGCAGACCTTATACTAACAGCAAATGCATTTGAAATGTTCAATCTTTGACCATTTCAGAACAGACTAGTCATAACAATGATTCTATTGATCATGGGAAGAATTCATTTACCGGCTAGTATCTGGAGAGAATTATAGTATTAATAGTACTAAAAAACTGAAATCCATCATACATTGCAAGCTACATGATCATACTGTGTACTTTTTGTCC
This sequence comes from Pelusios castaneus, assembly GCA_007922175.1. Lineage (NCBI taxonomy): Eukaryota > Metazoa > Chordata > Testudines > Pelomedusidae > Pelusios > Pelusios castaneus. The sequence continues at coordinate 7,550,299 of ML685789.1, forward strand.
GGCCTTCTATTCAAGGTTGCTGGTTGCTAAGCAACTGAAGGGCAGAGTCCTGTAACCTTATAATGTTGTTGTCCCTAGGGAATTGGAAAATCTACAAAAAGATAAATATACATTTCAGAATTATTGTAATAAATCAGTGATTTTCAACGTGTTGCAGTCTATAGAAAATTAATTTTCTAAAGTAAATGCACTCTCATCATTTCTGGGTTTACTTAGTTTTGCCTCAGCCTAGGAGGCTGGACTTTGACTTCTCAAGGTCCCTTTCAACCTTACAGGTCTATGATTCTGTGATTTTTGCAAGGTCATCTGGATCCTTCCGTAATGTCCAATATTCTTACAGTATTTATTTAACTTTGATTTTATTTTACTATTGCTTGTGAATTATCAACTAATAAAACACAATTACACAAATCTTAAATTTTAAATGAAATTAAAAGGTCTATCTAAAATCAGGAAATTTAGAATTAAAGCTGAGTTTTACCTGTTCATTAGTTTGCCTGTAGGTATGTTGTGGAAAGGTGTCAGGGTCACAGCTATCATGCTTATCCAATACTGTTAAATGGGAGGGAGTCCTGGCTAGATACCAGGTATTTGAGAGTTTAGGTAGGAAGTTTCAGACTTTCTCTGTATTGTCTGGGTTTTGCTGATTTCAGCATCAATTAATTATTTTTGCCATTCTTTCTGAATATAGTTCACATATTTTGATATTCTGTATACATACACATTGTTACCCTGGGACAGTTATGTGACTTGGCCAAGTCATCACCATATTAGAGCACTGAAGTGCTGATGAGGAGACTGTGATAAAGTCCCTAAAATCTGATGATGTGCCACGAAGGCGCACTCTGGGACAGAATCATACAACTTTTGGGAGCCCATGTTATCCTCTACTTTCTGATAATTTGATCTTAAATATTTTGAACCCATTTTAAATGTCAGATGCAAAGGAGAAAAATCGTTTATTTCTTGGAATTTAAATGTATAGTTGTTTGTTTAATATAACGAGGATGAGCATAGCAGGCCTTTGCCCTGTAACTCTTCCATGGCTTTGCTTTTCTTAAAAAAAAAAAAAAAAAAAGTGCAAGAATGAATTCCCCCAGAATAACCCTCCTTATATTACAGCCAAATTAAAATTACATATTTACCCAAATAGATATAATTTGGGAAAATAAAAGTGAGACTTCATGCTGTAATATTAACTTACCCTCATGTAACACAAATGGAGTATACTTTGGGAATAAAGCATGTGAATCAGTAGATCTGGGTTTATCCCTTGTTTTGTTACTGAGTGTTTGCATGATCTTTGACTAAGAGCATGTCTACCCAACCCATTTACTGCATGGCAAGCTGGGATGTAAATCTACAGTGATCCAGCGTGCTAGGCATTAATTTTCTTTGCTGCTTCTAAAAGTTCCTTAGTGTATCTTGATGTTCTATTGTGAATCCATAGTATGTCAGGACTAACAGTTACTTCATGTGCAGCATGCTGAAGATCTGTAGATTTACTTCCCAGTTTGCCACGCAATAAATGCTCATGCAGACAAGCCCTTATTCATGAATCTTTTATTATGCTTGTGTTACGACTAAGAAAACAAAGTCTCTATTTCACAGGTATTCTATGAGGCTTAGTTTGTCAAATGTCTTGAAGATGACGTGTGCAAAGGTGGTGTTGGTTAGTATTATTGATAGTAGTTAGGTCATTAATGCATAATATTTGTTAGCACTAGATATCAAATGCTGCACATAGACTAAAGTTTTGAAGTTCATTAAGAAACTGTTTCAAAAGGGTAGCCATGTTAGTCTAGTTTAGCAAAACAAACAGAGTCCTGTGGCACTTTTAAAGACGAACAAATTTATTTATCGCATGAGCTTTCATGGGAGAAATTCAGAAAAAAAATCATCTTGTGCTGTTCCTTTGCAAGACTAAGTTCTTGCATTCTGTGCATTTAAGTTACATTTTACCATTTATAGTGCATAAAATATCAGTTTTAGTAACTTTTGTTGCTAATTTATTTGTTTGAATTGACCTATTGCATAGAAAAGCAAAATCTATTTACAGTTGTAAGCCAGGTTGAGTCCTTAAATGTAACCAGTGTGCAGCGCAATTCTCTTTAATTCCATATACAATAGAGAAATGATTTTATTTCATTAGTAAAATGATTAATTGAAAACACACTTTGAATCTAAAACCTGGAACAAGGTTATATACTGTAGATCAGTGGTTCTCAACCATGGTGTCAGGTCACAGAGATGTGTCATGAAGAGCCAGGAGGTACGTCAGAGAAAATTGACAGTTCAGCTTGGAGCTAGCTTGGGGCTCCTGCTGCCAGCCATTCGATGCTGCCCTCAACTGCCTTCTCCTGCTGCAAAACACAGGTGACAGCCAGGGCCAGATGAGTAAAGGGACTTAGGGGCTGCAGCTCAGAGCCGTGGGCTAAGGCTGGAGAGGGCCATCACCCATCCACCTATCCCACAACAATAAAAGCAATCCTCCCAAGCTGGAGTGTTGGGGCACCAGCCCATAGTGGCTGGACTCTGCCCTGACTCAGGTCTCCAGAGCATTTGTAGCCTAAGTGCTGCCACCATTCCTGCTGGTTCGCCTCGCCCTGCTCTCAGGCTGGCTGGCCTCTGGACACTCCCAGCTCAAGTACCGCCACCACCGGATTGTAGTGTGTCACATAGGGGGACGTTATCCATCAGGTGTGTTGCAACAGAAAAAAAGTTGAGAACCACTGCTATAGATGAAATCTGTTAGATATAATTGCAAGAAAATGAAACATCTACATTATTTTTTGGCAAAAGAGAATAAACATTATTATTTAGAAAGTAATTCTGTTTGTCTTTTCTTAAAAAAATTCATTATACTTTTAATAACTGATGCACCGTTTAGAGTAAGATAAAGATCTGATCTCAGTAGAATGGTTTAATTAAGTGAAAAAGGATTTATTGAAGTAATTGTCCATGCAAGCTCAGCCTGAGTGAGCTGAGTATTGTGTAAACCACACGCCTGGATCATAGGCAGTGTCAGACCATGGTTCATAGAGGCTAAAAGCACTTCATTTTTCAGCATTGCTGAACATCCATATCTTCTAGTGGCATCAAGACACATCAACAGCAGGCATTGAAAATTTCTTGCACAATATTTTCAAACTGAATTGGCAGACTAGTAATGCACACCAGCAAGAGGAGCATGTTGTCTAAATTTGGCCTGTATGCCACCGGAATTGCTTACGTTCTATATTGCATAATCTAAATTCAGTCTTGCCAATTCTGTTATTGAATGATTGTCTTGGATTGCATCCAAAAATGGTCATATTCCTTGTGTAATACTGTATGCAGGCTGAGATTCTGGGTCTACTATTTCAACAAAGTGATTCTATTATTTCCCATCCTGCACTGGGAATAATCCCATCCTGCACTAAGAAGTCTATTCTGATACACACTACTAGGAAGTGTATTCTGATACACACTTTGTCTTGATCAGCTACCGACATATCAGTGAATCCATCAACAAAATGCTGTAATAAATCAGCATGCATTTCTGAGAGATTTCCACTTGCAATTACTTCTGTGAAGTTTTTTATCTTATGCATGTGAGTATAAGTTTAAGGCCACATTTGACCTGCAAGTTGCAGAGTGCTTCAATATTTAACTAAAATACTGTATTTTATAGTTGTGTAAGCATTGATGAGCAATATTGCAAAAATTTTTATATTACGTTGCGTACACAGTAACAGAGCAGTCTAAAAAGTGAGATGCTTTCTCTTTTCCTGTATTTCAGAAGTAGCAGAACAGCCGTATAAATGTGGGGATTGAATTTGAAAGGTCTTATTACCCACTTACAAAAAAGTGGTATTGATAAGCTTGAAGCTTTTCATGCTTTCGTGAATTACATAAATCAGTTTCTGATTTGGAAACGAAGGAGCTTTAGGATTCCATGAATTCTGGAAAGTGTACTTAGACTTAATTTGTTTTAAACACATAGTGCCATACAGTAATCTAACAGACAATTTCTAAAGGAAAATTTCTTAATCAGGAATATTCAGTAATAGCTCTCTGCTGATTATGGCTTCTGTGTGTATATACCACTTTCACAAAGAGCTGCATGCCATACTCAGTGGACTTCCCCCACTCCCCCTCCCCCAAAAGAGCTCCATGGACACTTTGGGGAACCTAGTCCCAGTTCCCCATCGTGAACGAGGTGGAGGAAGAGTGTGCTAGAAGAGGTAGTGAAATAACGAGTAGAGGTAGAGTTGTTATCTGTTTCTCATTCTCCTGTGCAGCTAGGCAGAGACTCAGTAGAACTGTTGGTTTACCGGGTTGTCCTGTAAATCCTCCATTGAAATCTCAAGGATATTTTCCTGAAGGTAATTAGCAATCTCTGCTGGGGAGAGCTGCCTTATTTCTTAGCCATGGTAGGACACTTTGCCATGCCACTTAGCAGTTACCTCAACAGGCACCATTTGCAGCAAATGGCCTTGGTCTGCAGGAGCTGCTCCTTTTTAGTCTCTGTTACCCTCAGAAGTGAGATAACAGCTAAAATCTTTATATCACCTGTGGAAAACAGTGCCAGTATTCAGTTTAATTTCGCTATCTGTATATACTCATGCCTGTGAGCTATCCCCTGCCCTTATTTTCCCTACTTGCCCGCTCCCCTGGACCATACTCCCCATCACTGGGACTGCCTCTGCGCTCTATCAGTCCCAAAGAGAAGTGAGAATATAGTGCTTGCAAGTTGTGTGAGTCAAGAGGAGTAAGCTCAGCATAACAATTTTCATTTATCTTATGAATACACTCGCAATAGTACCTTTTTGTGCATAGTATGTTTTGTTGCTGGAAATGTGGTCTTGAGGGTGTCTCCCTCCACACCAGTGGAGTGGCTCAGCCAAATAAGGAGGAGCTTCTGCAAGCCTCTGCTATTTTTGGTTACAGAGCAGAGGGCTTGGAGGATCACCGTTGCAGATAGCATGGCCAGGGATAGACCAGAGAGGAGAAAGACATAGGACAGGGACAGAGACACGCAGCAGGAAATGCTAGTGCTTCTCAAGTAGCAAAAAAACATGCTGCAGACTCTTGTTGACCTTCAGGTTCAACACACCTGTGCTTGCCTCCCTCTGCGGTCTACAGAGAACTGCATTCTGGGACTTCCCTACACACCCTCTCCATATTCCGCATGGCATGTGGGGATGTTGTACTTCCCCATCACTCCACCCAAGAGGAGAGTACAGGTAGTCACAACTGAACCTGTGAAAGACATGACTAGTGTATGTGTTTGTGAAATGGAAATGACTGTTCTTTCCTTTTGAAAAGTTCTTTCCCTTGTATTTATTAAGTTTCATTTAGTTATAATTGTCTGTTTGTATGGGTTAAGAATAAAAGTCTATTTATGGAAACTTCAGTCATCTTTATTAGTTCACAATTTATGCTGGAATCACTCGCAGATAACAATAGGAACATTATATTACTTCATACGCACGACACTCATTACAAGGTTCGTATCTGGGTGCAAAAAAAGCAAAGTCAGGCAAAGCCCACTACAGCAACATACATTTTCATAACTCAATATTAAAATGGTCTTTCAAAGTCTCCCCGAGATGAATTGCTCTATGTTGAGCTCTTCTTATAGCTCTGGTATTCGGCTGCTCAAAATTTACAGTTAGTCCACCTCCAACCCAGTGGAAGCTTTCCCCCCTTTGCTTCACAGATATTGTGCAGGACACCACAAGCAGCTATAGCTATTGGGATATTTTTTCACTGAGGTCCAGTCTTGTACATAGAGAGCACTAGCAACCTTTTAAGCAGGCGAAGGCACATTCAGCTGTCATTCTGCATCTGCTGAGCCTGTACTTGAAGTGCTCCTTGATGCTATCAAAGTGGCTGGTGTATAGCTTCATGAGTCATGGGCGTATGGAGCAGGCCGAGTCTTCCACAGTCATTGTTGGCATTTCAATATCTCCAATAGTAATCCTCTGGTCTGGAAAGAAAGGCCCAGCTTACAGCTTGTGTTCTTAAGATGTGTGCATCATGCACCTTCCCTGACCAGCCTGCACTGATGTCAGTAAAACATCCCCAGTGATCCACCAGCGCTTGCAATATCACAGAAAAGTAGCCATTTCTCCTGATGTACTCTGTGGCTAGATGTGCTGGTGCCAACATAGGGTTATGCATGCCATTTGTCACCCCAATGCAGTTCAGGAGCCTCATTGCTGCAAAACCATTTACTATGTCCTGCACATTGCCTAGAGTCACAGTCCTTCGTAGCAGGAGACTGTTAATGGCTCTGCATACTTACATCACAGCAACCCCCATAATGGATTTCCCAACGCCAAATTGATTCCCGACTGATCAATAGCAATGAGGCAATTTTCACTCACTCCTCCACTGAGTATCCAGATTTCATTTTGGTGTTGCTGGGTTGAAGGACTGGGGTGAGCTCCACACATGGATTCAGGAATGTGGCCTTTCAGAGCTGAAAGTTCTGCAGCTATTATTTGTCATCCCTACCCTACATAATAATATGATCTCATGAGTTAGTGCTTGTTTCTTGGGCCTAGAACTGGTGCTCCACCATCTGCAGCTGCTCAGTGAATGTCACCACAACTTTGAATTGTTTCTTTCTATGCCCCACAGCAATCTGGCCTCCAAGGAATTATGTTCCCTGTGGTTCCTCTGGTGCCTTTGCTGGCTCCTTGTGATAATGCAGAACTGTGCCAGATCCATGCTTCTGACATGGATGGCAAATGCATGAGTGTGTGGAGATTTTGAAAAGAGGCATGAAACGTTATGGGTTACAGATGAAGTTATGGAATGCAGAATGCTGCATTATGGTATGATGAAATCATGTTCCCAGTCCACCTTGCATGATTCACTTGACCCCACAAGGCATTGTATGTCCTTCCCAAAATACCCTGTGTTAAATGGTGGCAAATTGCACAATGAAGGCTGGTTTACACTGGCTGTGGATTTTGGTAGCTGTTATGGCAAGATATGTAAGCTAGGTACAGTAACTTGCTTATCTCCCACTGAATTACTAACATCTACTTACTGCCGTATCTCCACTGCACTGCGCCAATGGAAAATGTCCTCCCATTGATGCATCACTATGCTACTTGCCGGGGTGGATTAACAGAGTTGACTTCCTGATACGATTGAGCTACTCTTCACTGCCACTCAGTTGAATCTGTAAAATTGATCCTGTACTGCCAGCGGTGCCCTGTCAGTGAAGACATACTCTGAGATAGCTACCCACAGTGCACTGTTTTCAGCATTTACGCAAGCTGCGTTAGTGAGGATGCACATTGCTGACAGAAGAAGGCTGCAACGTTTCTCTTACAATACCATTTGATAAAATGGAATTTGGAATTTTCTATTTTAAGATTGCCTGAGCAGCCTTATTTTTGGCATTTCTTAATGTTTAGAATACTTGACTTTGCACCCTTAGAGTTCTGGTAATGTATTATTATTATTTTATTCATTTTTTCTGTTGCATTGGCTTACAGTGAAAGAAAAATAAAGGGCATAAATAATGAGGGAAATAAATTAAAATTACCCACAAGAGGAGTAGGAGAAATGAAGGGAGTTAGGTGAGAATAAAATAATCTTTTGGTTGAGCATGGGAAATGTTGATAAGCTATGCGTCAAATGCCCAGTTCTTTTTTTAGAGAAATGGTTTTCTATGATTCCCTCACCCCTTCTTTTTTTGATTTCCACTGAAGAGCGTCATTGTGGAGGACCGAATGCAGTTCTTGCCCATCAGTACCTTTCATGTGTCAGTCCAAAATGATTACTACCACTCTGAAGGTGTGAAAAGCACTGCCTCTTGTTTGCTTTCACCTCACTGACCTGGGAAATAAGGCTGGAGAAGAAAGCTACTAGAGTTTCCCCTGGGATAGTTCTTGGGGTGTGTTATAGACCACCGGGATCTGATTTGGACATGGATAGAGACCTCTTTAAGGAAGTAAACACTACTGGAAACTGTGATTATGGGAGATTTTAGCTTCCCAGATATAGACTGGAGGACATGTGCCAGTAGCAATAAAAGGGCCAGATTTTCTTGGATGTGATAGCAGACGAATTTCTCTATCACACAGTTTCCAAACCAATGAGAGGATACAAAATATTAGATTTGGTATTGGTCAGTAGTGAGGACCTCATAGAGGAATTGGTTGTAGAGGACAACCTAGGTTCTAGTGACCATGAGCTAATCCAGTTCAAAGTGAATGGAAGGATAAACAAAAATAAATCTGTGATCAGAGTCTTTGACTTCAAAAGGGCTATCTTCAAAAAATTAAGGGAATTAGCTAGGGAAGTGGACTGGACCAAAGAACTCATGGATGTGAACATTGAGGATGCTTGGAACCGCTTCAAGTCAAAGTTGCAGGAACTATATAAAGCCTGCATTCCAAAGAAGGGAAAAAAATTTATAGGCACGGGTTGTAAACCAAGCTGGATGAGTAAACATCTTAGACAGGCAATTAAGAGGCAGCACAAGGCCTACAAGGAGTGGAAGATGGGAGGGATAGGAAAGGAGGGCTACCTCTTGGAGGTCAGAACATGTAGAGATCAAGTGAGGAAGGCCAAAAGCCAAGCAGAGTTAGACCTCGCAAAGGGAATTAAACCAATAGTAAAAGGTTCTTTAGCCATATAAGTAGAAAGAAAACAAAGAAGGAAGAAGTGGGACCACTAAACACTGAGGATGAGGTGGAGATCAAGGATAATCTAGGCATGGCTGAATATCTAAATAAGTACTTTGCTTCAGTCTGTAGTGAGGGTGTTGGTGACCTTGGGGATAGAGGTAGGGTAGCTAATGGGAATGAGGACGTGGAGGTGGAAATTACCATATCTGCGGTAGAAGCCAAGCTTGAGCTGCTTAATGGAACTAAATCGGGGGATCTGGATAATCTCCATCCAAGAGTATTAAAGGAACTGGCACATGAAATTGCCAGCCTGGTAGCAAGAATTTTTAATGTATCTGTGAACACAGGGTGGTACCTTATGACTAGAGAATTGCTAATGTAGTTCCTATTTTCAAGAAGGGGAGTAAAAGTGATCCAGGTAACTACGTTAAAATGTTAAAATAAACACCAGTTTGCGGTATGTCTCTCCTATTTTTTTATCAGTTTGTCCTGAATTTTGCATTTTCAGTTGTGACTCACATCTGACACAGTCCAGAGGTAACAGAAACGGACCCATGGCCAAAGTGTTAAATACCTTTTTTAATTTCAGTTTTTGTAATAAAAGTAGGATTTAATTGCTAAGATCACTAATATAATTGCACTCAGGTAATTTGCTGGGGGTCTAAAAGAATCATATTATAGTACCATTAATGTTGCTTCTTTATCCAGTCACTTTTGCTGATAATGTCAGCTGTGAAAATGATTAATTAAAGCATGTTAAACTATCACTACACATCCACAAATGCTAAACTGAAAGCAAATAAATAGGGAAAGAATACAGGATTTTTCATGGAAACAACAAGAGGCGAAGGTGCAGTGATTGTTGACAAGCACAGCAATACAGCTATGAGTTTTACTGTCCTGACTAATATTGAAATATATGTTTTAAAGAGAGATGATTACTTTCAGAAAAAAGACTGACATAATGGAATAGCTCCCAGAAGTAGTTCATTATCATTGCTTTATTATTCATAAGTTGACGTTCACTCAGCCCTTTTAAAATAGTAATATAATGCTAAGCATAATTATTATTATTATTGAGAAAAAGACAAACTTCAGTAATCGTATGTGACCTTACACTAATGGAGTCACAGAGCCCAAATCTGACCTCAGCTATACAGGCACAAATCATGTGTATGATAAAAATCACAGCGATAAAAATGCAATTACAGTGCATCAAGATGGAGGCTGCAAATGGAACAAAAGGGTAATAATGCACTTTTAAAATCTCTAGACAGACTCTCTTAATATCACAGTATATTTTCCTTTCTACAGCAGTAAAACGTACCTACGCAGTCTCATTTTCTTTTGCTTTTAAAATGTTCCCCCCACCTCATTTACTGAACCACTGCATATTTTTTTCTGTAATGATTTTTGCTGTGTTACTAGAGGCAGTTCTTGATATATTATGCTCCAAATATAGAGCATCCACAGTGGAGCTCGAAACCCAAGACATTATATCTGTTTCTAGGATGTTGATTTATTTAACAGCTGCTTAGTTTATATGCTCAGTAGTACATCCTTCTTTATACATTGTCACATAGTTTGAGGTCTAGCTAGTTTAATTTTTCTCAGACTTTAAGAAGCTAATATAAAAAAAACCACTTGTAATGTTCTAAGCAATAAGACTAATTGAAAAGTCAATTTATTCCTATATTAAGGGGCACCTTCAAATAGGACAGTTGAGGTATTTCTTATGTATTCACTCAAAATTTTTTGCCTTGATTAGCTGATAAAGACATTATCCTAACTTTTTAACTGAACGGCTTCTATATAAATGTTTTCTTTTCTCTTACTCTAATTTTACTTCTGCTTTTTCTGCATGTGTGTTGTTCTTTCCTCTGATGTTTGTTTTAGCAGCAGTTTACCACACCTCTTTCAGGAACCAGGTGATGCAGAAAAGAGATGGGGCCTTAATTCTCCTGTAATTTAGGCTGGTTTTGTGTTAGGTGACTTCATTAACTTAAGTGGAGTTACTCCTGATTTCCTGTGGAGTGGAAGAGGATAATCAGGCCCCAGAATCAAATTAGAGCGTTATATGCACAAAATAAAAACAAATTGAATCTTTACCTAAAATTTATCTTGTACATGAGAAAACAATTTCCCTATTTGGCCCAAATTCAGGTCCCTGTTCCAATAAATATTTGATTATTTACTTAAAATGGAAGACTTTCTAAAGGAGAGATTGAGACAGATCCATTCCAGCATACCTAGTAGGCTTGTGGTTAGGACATTCAACATGGAGGGGGTTCATTTCCTTGTTCTAGAGTGGAGTTTTGAACTTGTATCTCTTGTATCCCCCGTCTATGTCCTAATTACTGATTTATTGGATATAAGGAGACATCTTCTTCACTGCCTCCTCCTTTGGGAATCTAGCCCTTCATTGCCCTTGCTTTTTATTTAAAAAATTAAAGGTTTTAAATACCTGCAAGTGAAACATTTCAGGTTGAAGGGAGTCTTGTTCTACCCAAAACTAAATTTTTGTTAACTTCTTTGAGTCACTTAAAATTCTGAAAAAATTTTGGTTCAGGGCAAACTGAATTTTACAGCTGATGAGGGACAAAAGAGGCAATAAAAAGAGGTTCTTTAAGGACATTAGGAGCAAGAGCGAGATGAAAGAAATTGTAGGGCCACTACGTACCAGGAAAGAAGAGTTAATAACTGATGACATCAAGAGGTGCTTAAGGCTAATTTTGCTTCAGTTTTTTGCTAAAAAGGCTAATGATGATCAGATATGCAACACAATTATTATTGGCAACTGGGGAAAGGAGTACAAGCCAAAATAGGAAAAGAACAGATTAAAGACTATTTAGATAAATTAAATGAATTCATGTCAGAAAGACCTGATGAAATTCATCCTAGTGTAATTAAGAAACTAACTGAAACAAACTTGAAGCCATTAGCAATTATCTTGGAGAACTCATAGAGGATTGGAGGGGTGCCAGAAGACTGCAGAAAGACAAACATATTACCTATCTTTAAAAGGGGGAACAAGGAGAACCTGAGAAATTATAGCTTAGTTAGCCTAACTTCAATATGGACAGATACTGGAACAATTTATTAACCAATCAGATTATAAGCTCTTGGAGGATAATAGTGTTATAAGGACTCGACAGCATTTATTTGTCAAGAGCAAATCATAATTTCCTTCTTTGATAGGACTGCTGACTGAAACTATGGGGGAAGCAGTAGATGTGATGTACTTTGATTTTAGTAAGGCTTTTGGCAGTTCCGCCTGACATTCTCATAAGCAAACTAAAGAAATGTGGTCTAGATGAAATTAAAGAAAGATGGGTGTACAGCTGGTTGAAAAACCATACTGAGAGTAGTTACGAATGGTTTGCTGTCAGATTGGGAGGGTTTATCTAGTGGGGACCCTGCTGGGATCAGTCTTGGGTTCAGTACTATTCAATATTTTCATTAATGACTTGGATAATGGACTTATAAAATTTGAAGACGACACCACTTTGAGAGGGGTTGCAAGAATTTTGGAGGACAGCTTTAAAATTCAAAATGACCATGACAAATTAGATAATTGGTTTGAATTCAATAAGATGAATTCAACAAAGACAAGTGCAAAGTACTTCACTTAGGAAGGAAAAATCAAATGCACAACTACAAAATGGGTAATGAATGTCTAGATGGTAGTACTGCTGAAAAGGTTCTGGGTTTGTAGAGAACCACAGACTGAATATGGGTCAGTAATGTTCTGCAGCTTAAAAAAGGCTAATATGATTTTAAAGTGTATTAACTGAAGAGTTGTATGTGAGACAAAGGAGGAATTGTCCTGCTCTACTTGGCATTGCTGAGGCTGCAGCTGGAGAACTGTGTTCAATTCTGGGTAGGACAATTTAGAAAGATGAGGACAAATTTGAAAAAGTCCTGAGGAGAGCAACTAAAATGGTTTTGGAAAGCTGACCTGTGAAAAGTTTGTTTTTTTTTAAACAGCTGGGCATGTTTCATCTTGAGAAAAAAAGACTGAGGGGGGGCCTGATAAGTCTTCCAACAGTTAAGGGCTATTATACAGAGGATGATGACCAATTGTTTTTCATGTCCACTGAAGATAGGAGAAGAAGTAATGGGCTTAATCTGCAACAAGGGATATTTAGGATAGATGTTAGGAAAATCTTTCCAATTATAAGTATAGTCAAGCTCTGGAATAGGTTTCCAAGGAAGGATGTGGAATCCTCATTATTGGAAGTTTTAAAAACAAGTTGGACAGATACCTGTCAGAGGTGATCTGGGTTTACTTGGCCCTGCCACAGTGCAAGAGATTTCCTGACGTTCCTTCCAGTCCTAGTTTTCTATGATTCCCCTTCTGGCTCCTCAGTAACTCAAACATGATTCTCTCTGTTAGGGTCTCCATATTATTGTCCTAAAGTTCAAAATAAATACTCAGTCACAAGCCCCTCCTTGCTGAAGTATATCATCTTGAGATTCCCCAGTGTCTCAGAGTCTATTGACACCATCCTGGCTGGATGATTTAGTTGAAGTTAGTCCTGCTTTGGGCAGTGGTCCTGAGGTCCCTTCCAACCCTAATCTTCTATGATTCTATTGACAAAATCTTCTTTGCAGGAATCATACTTTGAGGTCTTCTTGCCTAGAAAGTCTTTCTGCATAACTATCATATCCTTTTCTCAGTTCTTGAAAAATGCTGTCTTGCCCCACTCGTACCTGTTCAGAACGTTGTTGCAAAGATAATTTTCCTAACCCATTGCTTTGACCATGTCATCCCTCTTTTTTTAATTCCTCTACTGGCTCTCTCTTCTCTGGCATATTAAACATAAGCTCCTTGTCTTCACTTTCAACGTTCTCCACAGCCTATTCCCTTCCCATCCAACCTGTCATTACTCATTCACTATCAAAATGTCTAATCCCTCCTGTGATCGGCTCATGATGCCAGCCTCTACTAACCACTTGTTAAACTTTTGTGCTTTCTCCTATGCTGCCCCGTCCACTTAGGAAGAACTCTCTGTAAACATCTGCAAAGCTCTCTTATCGTCCTTCCAGTCCCTTTTAAAAACTTGCTGTGATGCCTATAAAAAAACTTGAAAATGATTAGTCCACAGGCGTGCTGAGACCACTGCCTATCGTGCTGACCAATTTTGTCTCTATTTCCTGTACTCCCCAATCTGTTTCCACTTGTCTCTTGTGTTATATACTTAAATTGTAAATTTGAGGGTACAGCATTTAGCACAGTGGAGTCCTTGTCCTGTGACTAGGGATTGTAGATGCTACTGTAATACAAGTAATTAATAATAATAGGTTTAAGCAGTACCGGCAGAAGCAATACACCAAAGTGAAAATAAAATAAGGCTAAAAAAATCAGTGCACCAAAGCAGAAGATCAAAATAACAGGTTTTCAGAATTATTCTGTAATAGACATGTAATAGTAAACTGAAGAAATGTGAGAATTAAGCATTTCCACCTGTTGCCCCAAACAACATGAATGCACTAAGGTACATTTGCACAGGTGCTACCACCTGACATATCTACTGTTTCCAAGAGCTCATAACAAATCTAGATAGGTTTGGGATGCTTTATTGCAGGGGTAGGCAACCCCCAGCACGCGTGCCAGCAGTGGCACACAAGCCCATTTGGAGCGGCACTCGGCATCCTCTATGGCTGCACAGAAATTGCCACTCCCTCCACCAAAAGACACTCCAAGTGGCTTCTTTTGGGGGCGGCTGCAATGCGGAGGTCCCTGCCATGTCCATTCCCCAGGCATGCCATGTAAAGAAGCTGCCCAGAGCGGCTCCTCTCTGTGGTGTGCCGCCCCCAAAAGGAGTCACTCCAGGTAACTGAGGATAGGGGTCCCCAGGCGCGCTGCTGGGAGGAGCTCCTCCAGGTGGCTTCTTTCCATGTATGGGCTGTCAGCACAGCTGAGGGTCGAGGAGGAGGGGCTGGCACTGGGGTTGGCAAAGATTGCCAGCTCCTGCTTTATTGTTTAAGAAAACAACTGGAGAAGGAAGCAGTGCTGGTGTTAATAAGCATGTACATAGGTTCTGTGTCAACAAACTGGAAAAATTCCTATGGAACAGTGGAAACAAAATCAGACACTTCAGGCATGTAGATGAACATTATGTACTACTGAAAGTTGAAGACAAGAGCCTGTGCAGCATTGATGGTGAAGCTGTACTTTTCTCAGCATCAAGAAACCTCACCAAGAAACTGATATCCTATTCTTTTGAAGATGTAACTGGCTGCAGACTACACCATATTACTGATGGAGCTCATCAAGCACACAGCAGAATAGGAGAACAGGGAGTAAATTGTGGTTTGTTCAGTGTCTTTTATTCCAAGATTTAAATCTTGATGAAGTCTGGATTTCTTTGGGGCATGAAAAAAGCTACAGGCATGCTTTATAAAATAGCTGCAAAAAGGACCAAATTTTTGTCGTTTTCATTGCATAGGCTGTGATTTGCTGGACAAGTACATAAAAAGAAAACTATAAAAATACTAACAAAAAATAAACCACAAGCATGTCTGGAAGCAATGTTTATTCTCTACACTCTCAAACACATCTTGGCTTGTCATCACCAACTGCAGATATTACTGATTGTTTGCCTGAAGAAAACAGAGTAGATTTGAGTGACTGCATCAGAGCCTTTGGTCATGTCATTGAGACAGCATAATATTGTGTACCTGCACTTTTTTTTTCCAGCCCTGCTGCCCAGTTGGGGGTGGGGGGGAGGAGTCAGCTGGGAAATGAGCATGCGGTTGGAAGAAAAGGGGTGGTGCAGGAAGAAGAGGGGCGGGGGAAAGCATTTTTCAAATTTACTGTTAAGATCTGAGTACCAGCACACTTTTTTTTTTTTGTTTTTAAAAAAAAAAAAAAAAAAAGCACTGGTTTAGGGGGAAAACATCTTGATAGCTGGATTGATAAGAGAAAATAGTAGCAAGTCCCCAAATGCTTACAAGAATATTAATGCTTAATAGCACTTCTAGAATTTAAAATTTTAGGCTACAGTCATCTTCCAGTAGTGGAAGGATAAATTTTCAAGCACTTCTCATACCACGTGACAAAACAATAAAGTTCATAAACAGTTTTGAAAAGATTATGGAAGTCTTTGTCTATACAGTGTCAATTAGCTTTTTAGAGTTTTTTTGCAGTTGAAAACTGTTCAATGATATGCACAACATGCTGCGGTCTTGTTACCCACAGCCATAACTTTTACTGTGGAACACATATTTGTGAAATTCAAGAGCAGGCATATTATTTAACATGCCAGAATATTTCTTGCATGGTGCCCACAATACTACAATGGCTTAACGTAAATTTTCACTTCAGAATTAAAAACTTTTGATAATATTTTTTGTTTGGTTGAAGGCAAAACTTTGCCATTTTTACCAACAATTTTTTGTTTATCACATAGAAAAGGTTCCTTAGGAAAAATAATAAAAACTATTTTCTTTTGAATTTGTCCAGGATGGGATGAAATGTTGCCAGTAATAATTGTTCACCTTCTTACTGAGAGGGAGCATCTAGAGAATGTCTAGGTTTCTGTTTCTGAAGAGCAGAAATGTGAGTTAATGGTATATAACATAACTACTAAAAACTAGGATGAAAACAAGATAGGTAAGATATAGTATTATCACAGCTCAGAATAGAAGTTCTATATTTTTGACAGTTTATTGGTTTATATGATAATTCAAAGTCTGCTGGAGTTCAGTGATTCAGATGCAAGATTCAATAGCTGGCCAAAAAAACTTTTACATTTTGTTAAATTTATAGCATAGAGAGAGAAACCAATCACTTGCTTTGTCTCAGCACAAACTACAGTGAGTACTGAAGAATTATTTACTTCTCACTGAAATCAGTGAGATTCCACTAAATTATACGGGTATGTTGGAGCACAGTTTTCACATTTAGAAGTTAATTGCAGTCTTCGTTATCATGGGCCCAAATATCAAACGAGTTCCTGAAGTTAGGGCTTAAACCTGAATTTAGGTACTTTAATGAGCACACAATTCTAATAGTTCTGACAATAAAATGTTCTGTTTCTTTCTTATAGTTTAGATCAGGGGTGTCAAACTTACAGCTCGTGGGTCGGATCCGGCCCGCCAAGGGCTCTTATCCGGCCCCTGGAACCCTGCAAGCTCTTCCAAGCTGAAATTGTCAAGCTCCGGTGCAATTTTACATTTTGTCAGCAGAGGGCTCTCCTCTGCTATAGAAATGCATTGGTGGCGTGCCCTCTGGTGTCAAAAAGTAAAAACTGCAGGTGCCTTTACCAGCACTTGGCAGATTCCAGGGCTGTGAGCAGTTTTTTTTTTCCAGGGCGGTGGGGGATCCCAGCTGGGCGTCTTGTTTTGGGGCTGGGCGCCTAGCTAGGCAGAAGTTTTGTTGAAACCTCCCCAGGACCTTTTAAAATCTGCTGCCCTGTACACATCCAGGCAGTGGCCCAGGGCAGGGAATAGCCTGGCCAGAGAACTGACTCCAGGGGCTGGCTCGAGCCCCTGTGAGCCAGGTAAGTGGGGAAGAGGGGGTTGGGGAGCTGTCTCTGTGGGGCAGGGGCTGGGCAAGGGGTTAGGGAACTGGCACAGAAAAGGTGGGTGGGGAGCAGAACGGATCCCCATGCAGGGAAGAGAATGGCAGAGGAGTCGCACCGGGAAGGGGAGAAGGGAAGGGAGGGGCAGCGCAGCAAAAGGGAGCATGCAGGGCAGGGGAAAGGGAAGGTGTTGGAGAGCCTGTGGGTTTGAGAAAGGGAAAAGGGAACCCACACTGCCCCAAGCACAGCAGTGAAACGGTCAGGGATCCCAGGTCGTACTGGGCTGGAAAGGGGTCAGAAAGTCTACTTGGACACACTTCAGCCCCCAGCCAGTGTCCTGACTTCCAATGTGGCCCTCAACACTGAATGAGTTTGATAGCTCTGCTTTAGATAATTCCACTAGATTCCCTGTGTACTTGCAAGACTGAATTCTAAACTTGTGTGAGCGTGCGTGTGTGTGCATGTGTATGTGATGTTGGCCCCTAGGGGAAACCGTACTGAGATTGCTCTGTCATGGTAAACTGCAAAGAATGGGAAAGGCTATTCCTATAAACTGGTTGATTAATTCAAAAAATTAGATTCACCACGCCAGCAAGAAACAGTTTTTATAGCACCTTTCTGGTCACTTCAAAATAAAAAATGTAGGTTACTTGAAACAATCAAGCCTTTGTCTCTCATCCAACAAGCAAGTCAAATACGTTGGCGGTTACTGAAAATGTTTGTCTACCACATACAAAAAAGATCTACCAGTTCCAAAGGTCTGGGTAATCGACTATTTCAGAACTTACCCAAATACATGCTTACAGCCAATACTTTCAACTATACTAATATTTATTTTTAAAAAAGGAAGGAGTAATGGTTAAAAGATTATACATACACAAATGAGAATAATATTGTTAGGTCAGTTTCACAGCAAAGATGATAAATTACAGGGTTGTAAAAGTTCTTTTAGAATTAGTCCATAGATAGTCCAATTGTAGAATGTTCCGGTTCTCTCATGAGAATTAGCAGGATAATCTAGAGCATTGCTGGAGATCTTAACCTTATGACTTGAATTGGAACCCTATGTGTTTGGCTTCTATGATTATATAAATGTTTACTACTAATAAGTAAAGCAAATACCAGTTTGTATTGGAGTCCGTTGCAGAAATGCAATTTATAGGTAGGACCAAAAATCCTCTATTTAGCTAACATATTAGAAAAAACTCTATGAACAAGTCATCTGTAGTGGGAACAGAACAAAACCCTTGCTAGCAAGGTGTGTGTTAGCTTAGATTAATTTCTGAACACATTCTAGTTCAGTAAACAGGATTTCTCTGGGCATGGCAGAATGTTCAATTTTGTACCTCATTTTAATGATTGCTTTTTCCATCTAATTGTTCTAATTTTCCTGTTGTCAATGTTCTTGTCCCCTGTGGATTTGCTGTTTCCATTATACAACAACAAAAGTGCAAGAACGCAAATTTTGTTAAATGGGTTGTGATTTAAAGCTCTGTGCATATACAAAGTATTACTATGTATTTATTAAAATCCATATTCCTATGCCTTTGCAAGCACAAAGCAAAATAGTTGTGTGTGTGTGCTTCATAAATGGCTCTCATAAACAGGTTCTCATTGTTTCTTTACTCATCCATTTGCTATTTGTTTAGTAAGCATAATGAAAAAGAACATTCTGGAAATGTCTAAACTCGGTTAGCATCTATAGGCTCTTTTTCTATTTGGATGATTGGGGCTTTATGATGAAGACTTAACTCTTGGTGAAAACTTTCGAGCTGGAGACTGCAACTTAATTTGGATGAGTAACATTCTCTCTGACAGCATGGAACAGTTGGGACAGGATGTTAATGCCAGGTTATTTTATTCATAATTGATCTGGTCAGTTTTGTGTCACTTTCTGACTTTGCAGGTTTGGTGGAAATATGTGTTACAAGGGTCACATTATATGGAAGCTTGAGAACTGGAACAGTAAGGGGTCTGGCTGGTTTAATGTGGTCTCACAAGAAAGCTTGCTTTGTATGGTAAACTGTTGTTTTCTTGTCTTTTAACGTAGGCAGATTGACAACGTAAAAATTACTTCTCAGGTAATCCTTCTAGGAATACTTAATTCCTGTCAGAAGAGCATTCGAGGTCCATTTCAGGAAAGCAGTTTTTTTTCAGTAATGTGCTTGTGCCCAATTGAAGTCAATGGCTATGTCTACATTTACCAAAGTTAATTCAAATTAGTTAATTCGAACTAAATAATTCGAATTAATTTTAGTTAGTTCGAATTAACTTAATTCAAATTAGAAAAATTTAGTTCGAACTAAGCAAGTTCCACTCATGGCTCTTGCTTGGTTCGAATTGGTGAATTGCATTGAGCTCAATGGGCCGGTTAATTCTAACTAAGCAATTAGTTCGAACTAACATGGCCACATTGGTTAATTCGAACTAACTAGTTCGAATTAACCCTTAGTTCGAATAGCATATTCGAATAGCCCTTAATTCGAACTAATTAAAGCCTAGTGTAGCATGGCTTTAGTTAGTTCGAATTAAGCTTCCTTAATTTGAACTAACTTGCCAGTGTAGACATAGCCAATGAGACTTAAGCTGATGTGCAAGTGTTTTCCTGAATTATGGCGTTGATGATTGCTCCTAATTACTTGTGGGGAAACAAGGACATTCAATACTGACTCTGAAAATGGTGCATGTGCATTAAATGTTGAGCTTACATATCCATGACTTCAAGTGAGTTTAAATATACTGGTGTGTAAATCATATGCTGATAAGTACCTTCCTTTTGAGAGGCTGGAATCTTGCTGTGCATGGAGCGGCCAGGGGAGATTTCTAGTGTGGAATCTTTAAAACTTCTTCTGTTGTATGAGGATCTGCTAAGGTGAAATCTGAGGCCTTCTTGGACAGCTTTTAAGCTGTACATAGCCTATAGGAAAGGAAAGCTTGTTTGGAGGGGAGTTGCATGACATTGCCTTCCCTAGTTCTGCACTGTCATTGAAAATAAAAGCAGTGGTATCTTATTTACTGCCTGAGCTAAATTCTGTCAGTTTGTTACAAGCACACATTCCTTTCCCATCAATGGTGCTATGCAACACACTTAAAAATTGTTAGGTGGATTTAGGACAGTTCTGTAAAATATGAGTTTGTGATGAAAATTCTGTTCTTGTATTATGCATGCATTTGAAAAGGGAATGAGTATTTTCCTCAGACCAGCACACTGAAATATCAGTAGTAGTAGTAACTTTTGGCATATTTAAATAGAGAAACATACAGTATGAATAATTTATTTTGGTATTTTGTTTTGTAATTTCAAACTACTGAGAGGAGCAAAGTCATTAGTGTTTTAAATTACTGTTTTAAAGCATGGTGCATTTAATAGTGCAGTAAACAGAAAGCAGCAAAATTGAAATTCATTGTCTGAAATGTGAGAGCATTTGTAGAGTAGCCTCTTATGGCTGTGAAGCAAAAGGCATGTAATAAACCTGGTTTTTGCTGAAATTTAATATTTTTAGGTTGTTGCTGCCTCCCTGCTTTGTTTTGAAAAAGTAAACATAGTGAAAATAAACAATTGGACAGATGTTCCAGGCCCAGGTATTTTCTTAGATAAGAGTGGCAAAGATATGAAACATACATTTAATTCTACATGATGGAGATGAAATTCCAATTATAGTGTATAGGAAGGACTAACATCTAGTGGATAGAAACTTAGCTCAGTAGCAGATAATGTTAATGGAAAAGCTACACATAGTGTTTATAAAGCTCTTTCCTAGAGAGTTTGTAGCATCACTTGTTTTTTAGATATAAGAACTTAATGTAAGGTCCCTGTGGAATAACAAATGGCTGTTTTATTTGTTGGATGCAGCAGGAGCATCTTAGTGTTTTTAACATCTGGACTGGGAGGTGATTTTGAGTGATAAATATGGGACTTATTCTTATAGAAGAGGCTTAAAGTATGTGGGGAAGAGTCAGAGTACTAAGAATTTACAGATCCAATTGGAAACATTCTGAGAGCAATAACACAAAGCTGGCTGGAGATGATATTTTGGCCCAGGTAATTGATTAGTTCTGAAAGTCCTGTGCCTCTAGTGCTAGGATGGGCAATAATATTGACAGGTGGGCTGGTGGGAGCAGTGGAGAGCCAGCCTGGGGCCAGGTGGAGAGCTGCCGTGGGTGGGGGGAAAGCTGGTAGGGAGCTGGTTGGGGGAGAGCTGGCCACGGGAAGGGATGGGGAGGCAGAAGGGGTCGAGGGCAAGGGAAAGCTGGCAGGGGCAGGAGCGAATCAGAGCCAGCAGGGAGATGGAATTGGGTGGTCCCTGCCCCAGAGCAATGCAGTGCCGGCTGGGAGGGGTGTGGGTGGGGGACAGGTGGTGGAAGTGGACGGCGCAGCGCTGGCCCTGAAGCAATGCAGCACCGGCTGGGGGGTGGGGGAGCAGAGCAACACAGTACTGGCCGGGGTGGAAGGGGATGCTGCAGCGCTGGCCGGCGGGGGATGCTGGAGAGCCAGCTCCAGATCAGCACAGCGCCGGCAAGGGGTGGGTCAGAAGGCGGGAAGGGAGAGTGAGCCAGGGCAGCAGGCTGGTCGGTGCCCTCAGGCAGGCCGGATGCGGCCTGCGGGCCATATTTTGTCTACCCCTACTCTAGGGCAAGGTTTCTCAATGACTGGTCCCTTTGAGATCTCCGTGGCCCAGTTTAGGAAGGCAGCAAGCCTGTCCCTGGTATTGAAAAGATTGAGAAACTCTACTCTAGTAGACATGATACTGTTAGGATGCACTTCACTTTGGTTTAGAGTGTGTGTATGTGAGGTAAGAATTCAAACACCAGTAAATGCAGGACAATAAAGAATTGCTACTGTTACTGAGAGTAATTGGAGTCTTAGATCTGGCCAAGACGGGGTACACTTGGTGGTATGTAGACATAGGAATTGCAAAAAACAAATCTAAAAATGACTTAATTGGCTTCTTACAGCATTCATGACCATCAGCTTCTGGGTAAAAGGCCTGTGCGACTGCTCACTTCCCAGCTCACATACATACCGGAAATATATGAAGATATCATTATCCTGTGTTTCTCTAGGACAACTCAACTGCAAACTAGGTGATATAAAGCAATCCTTCACGTTGTTGTACTCAAAAGTAAGAACATCAGCCAGAAAGAATGGGATACAACAGAATGGAAATTATAGAAAATAAAAGTAATTAGTATGCAAGGAGCAGGTAAAAAAGTCAGTTTGTTACAAAAATATATGGAGGCCTAGCATAAAAAATTGGAAATATTAGCAAATCCTGTGTAGGGGAACAATGCTTGCATCTTGGGTATACCTGGAAGGGAAGAGGGAGCAGATCTTGCACTTTTCACTGACAATTCTTGATCAGAAAGTGTTGGACATTGTCACGGCAAAATGAATTTCTGTATTCCTTGATTATTCTAGAATCCCCCAGGAGAAAGTTCTCTGCTAGAATGGGAGAAAATCCATGCCAATGGTTGTATGATCATTATATCACTTCCAGCAGAAAAGAATAGGCTGTTAAAAGCAGCAAAGAAAAAATGAGGTGTTTTATATGGAGACCTAACCTATATAACCAGACCTGAGCTATTCAGTGGAAAACCAAATGAAGGCTGTAACTAAAAACAATTTTTCTTCTTCGAGTGCTGCTCATGTGCATTCCTACTGTAGGTGTGCGTGCGCCAGCGTGTACAGCCATCAGAACTTTTCCCGTAGCAATCCCTCGCCTGGCGCCCAGTGCTCCCTGGAGTATCACGCCTCTGCCAAGGTATATCAGGGGACGCTGGGACCCAACCTGCCAGTTCCTTCTTTCCGCCTCGTGGCAACCATTGAAACTCGATGTTGCTCTGGCAAGACTCTTCCCCTTACCTTCTTGGTTTTTGTCATCCTATGGTTTCACGGTTTTTGAAGGGATTGGAAAGGCTCTACCCCCAGATGCAGAACCCAATCCCTCCATGGGACCTTAATTTGGTCCTCAAGCAGCTCACGAACCCGCCCTTGGAGCCGCTAGCTACCTGCTCCCTCCTAATCCTTTCATACAAGGTGGTGTTTCTGTTCGCAATAACCCCTGCAAGGAGAGTCTCAGAACTAAAAGCCTTGACCTCCGAACCACCATATACAGTCTTCTTCAAGGATAAAGTGCAGCTTATGCCGCACCTGGCGTTCCTCCCCAAGGTGGTCTCGGACTTTCATTGTAATCAGGACATCTTTTTACCAGTGTTCTACCCTAAACCGCACCACTCCGAACAAGACTGCAGGTGGCATACACTGGACGTGCGGAGGGCACTCGCCTTCTACATCGACCGCACAAAGCCATTCCGGAAGTCTCCACAACTTTTTGTGGCCATCGTGGACCGAGTGAAGGGCCTTCTGGTCTCTGCACAGTGTATCTCAGCGTGGGTGAAGGACTGTATTAAATTGTGTTAGACCCAAGGCAAGGTAGTACCACTAGAGGTGGTGACGGCCCACTCTACAAGAGTGCAGGCCTCTTCGGCAGCCTTCTTGGCTCACTTACCTGTTTCAGACATCTGTAGGGCGGCAGCGTGGTCCTCCGTCCACACCTTCACCTCTCATTACGCAATTGTCCAGCACGCTAGGGACGACGCTGCATTCGGGAGAGCGGTGCTGCAAACAGTAGACCATTATCTCCTCTCACCATCCAG
Source organism: Pelusios castaneus (assembly GCA_007922175.1). Taxonomy (NCBI): domain Eukaryota; kingdom Metazoa; phylum Chordata; order Testudines; family Pelomedusidae; genus Pelusios; species Pelusios castaneus. The sequence goes on from ML685789.1 coordinate 7,574,120, forward strand.
GTAAGGCTTGTGATTCACCTACAGTAGAAATGCACATGGGCAGCACATGAAGAAGAAAAGACGGTTGCTTACCTGTAACTGTCGTTCTTCGAGATATGTGCTCATGTCCATTACATACCCTCCCACCATCCCCCACTTTCGGAGTTAGAGGAAAGAAGGGACTGGTGGGCTGGGTCCCAGCTTCCCCTGATAGACCTCGGCAGAGGTGTGATAGTCCAGGGGGCGCTGGGCGCCAGGCCGGGGATTGCTAGGGGAAAAGTTCCGATGGCTGTGCACACGGGCAAGCGCACAGCTACAGTAGGAATGGACATGAGCACACATCTCAAAGAATTGACAGTTACAGATAAGCAACCGTCTTTTATGAGTGCAGAGGAAGTAGGGAAGGCACTCAGCGTGTCTCACATGGTGCTCCGCCCATGCAGGATCGGAGCTTCTGAATGTACAGTGATGTCTGAAAGTGGATGCTGGATCCCGAGAGAAGGCAGAAGAATGGTTGAATTCTTGTGTTCCACGTTTTTAACCTGCAACAAAGCATATTATTTCAAACAGGTCAAGGGGCAGCAATCAGTGCTTACAGATTCTCTGCTCTGTTGAGTTTTCATTGTGCTAGTCAAGCAGAAAATATTTGATAAAAAGCTTATTTGGCTCTGGATCCATATTTGGCCACCACAATAAGATGACTTGATTGAATAAGACATGCACATACGTAATTCCAGGTATGTGGCTAGCTGTTGGTTGAACACTATCCATACTTTTACTGAAGATCTACAAACCTCTGCAATGACTTTTGCAGGATAAGATCCAGGAATGTGTGCAAGTATACTGTAATTTTAGGATTCCCGTGGGAGAATCTAATGTTTTAGCACTGTCTTCTAGATAATAGAAATGTACCCTTCTTGAAACACTTCCTCCTCTGTTCACATGCCACATCCTTGGTGGCAAAATAAATTACTTTCTTTCCATAGTAAACACAACAGATTTGCTGGAAAAAGTTCTTTTGAGTGATTGCCTGCAGTTTTAGTCACTTGTATGTGTGTGTGGCTAGTGAAGGGGTTAGGAGGATAAAAGCCTTAATTTTAATGTTCTTTTTAACCCTGTTCATTTCTGTATAATAGCACGTCACACTTATACCATACTCTGTTTTCAAAGCCCTTGAAAGGACACCCCATTCTTGTCTTAGTACAAAGAAGCACTTCCTTGTTTAGCTTTGAAACTGTAGGGTGCCTCTGCTGCAGCTGTGACTTCTGTTCATCAATTACTGCTAGTTTTGGGTGCTGCAGAATTCTGCTAATGAGAATTTGTCATTTCTATATAGGTCACCACAACCTTGAGAACAAAAATCAATCTGAGGAAGTAACTGGAAACAAAATTTGAAATGTAACAGTCGGTTTTTTGGGGGTAGAGAGACCAAGTTGGTAAAACATTGTGCTATGGATCAGTTTACAAATACTTGAACATAGTTTCTTAAATTTTTTGGCTCTGTGTTTTGGTAATGCACATAATGTGCTAGGCACTGTCCTTGTACATAGAAAGATAGTCCTCCCAATTCCATTGCCCCAAAAGTGGGAAGTTCACGATAAGCATCAATTTATTCACATGATCCAATCAAAAACAAGTGTTGCTGGGTATGTCATCTTTCTTGCTGCTATCAACACTGTACAGGAATCTTTTCAGATACAGATTTAGTAGGGATCTTTTTGCCTCCCTGTGATTTTCTTTTTTATACATGTGCTAACTCAGATCAAAATATTAAATTCAGCATTCCAGGGACATCATGTAGTTTGTGAAACACTCTGGAGGAATGTGAGTCCATAAACCATAAATGGATTAGTGTCATGCATGTGTAGAGTTTTCTTTCAGCTCTGAGAGATGCCATAATGATGCTTCTTCACTTAAGAAATCATCCAAATATAATTTGCATGCGACCAGTAAGTTATACTGTAGTACTTATAAGTTATACTTATAACTTATAAGTTATATATAACTTATATATATATGTTATATATATAACTTATAAGTTCTATAACTTATAAGTTATACTGTATACTTATACTGTAAGTTATACTGTAGTAACACTTAGGCCAGTTTGGTTTTGAGCACAGTGCAAACACATAGGAAGACATAGTCCCCAATTCAAAAGTTTACAGTCTAATCTAAGATTGATTACAGCAATTTAACATGAAGCTAATAGGAGAAAAGGGAGAAAGGATGCTGGCAATAGTAGTGCTGGCTAAGAGCACACCTTGATGATACCGAATAATTAAAAAATATTTGGTTTTTTAAATCTCTCAGCTGAGACAGCAGTAATTGGCTGATTGCTTAATATATTTATTAACTGAATACGAAAAAGTACATTAAGAGAATATAAAGGTTGCAAAGTCCATCATGCAAGAGAATGCAAAGTTTGCAAAGGTTAAGAAAGGCTAGAATTAGAGTTGCCCATGCAGCCTTAATTTATCTCCCCTTATATATTATGAAGCAGAATTTAATTACATCATCACAATGCTATCTTTTACACATAGCCTCTGCCTCATTCAGTACACAGAATGCTTGGTGCTCAGGTAATGAGCAGCTATTGCATTTTTTTTTTATCCTCTTTGCTCAATGTGTGACCCCCTGTGTCTTGTTTACTGCAAATTATTCAAACCCTGCTCTGAATATAGAATTACTGGTTTCAGCTCCAGGTCCTGAGGGGAGTCTACTTCAGTACTTACAGACTCTTGCCTTTGGCCTTTCCAGTCTGCCATGATGTTTAGTGTCAGGTCCCTGTCCTTCTGTGTTCCATGTCTCAGTCCCAGCCATTCCTTCCCACTCTCTAAATGATAAACTAGTTCCATCGGAAGATAAGAGAAGAGTCAGGTAAAGTAGTGCGTATGTATAAAATGATTATAAAACAAATAAATATATACATACATAATGGAAGTAAGGAAATATATCGCAGTGAATGACTATCACTCCAGATCTATTGAGTTGTCTTTGGTGGAACTCTTAATATACTAGAGATGACTATTTGTTTAATGTGTTCCTATTTCTGTTGTTTTTTCCCTAACACTGTATAGGCCACATAATGATTCAGAGTTTCTTAGGTTACAAATGTGAATAGGAGGGGGTCCTGTCATTCTTCCCTGAATGACAAGACTCCAGAGGAGACATTTTGTTGCATGTTTTCATTAGAAGTTACCAATAGGTTGATACTAATTCAGCATTTATAATTGGCAGGTTATATGGTCTTTGTGCAATGTTTTTGTCTTCAGTAGTCCTAATTCTTTAGAAATCTGTTTTATCAAGAGCAGTTAAACCTTTTAAAAAGCTTTTGGTGGGGTTTGCTTTCAGTGGAGAATACTGTGCCCACTTTTTTTGTTTTTGTTTTTGTTTTTTACTTTTTATTGTCCGCAGTGCTAAGTGCAATTAATGGGGTGTTGGAGAGCACTAATTCCTGGTACAATTGAAAATGCTTAAGGTTTCAGGGGAAGGTAGGGTATTGACAGATGCTGTTATTGCTGATATGTTCCTTCTTTTGTTGATGTTCTTGGGTTTTGATTTTCAGCATGTGTAATAAAGTCCTTAAGACCGTGACCTGTTTTTGGGTGTTTGACATCTGTTGTTTTGAGAAATAGTAGCGCTTTTTAAAGCACATAATACCATATGCAGCACTTCCCCATCCCTCGTATATGTCCATATGATTTAAGATACTGCTGAACCTTGTGGGGGAGGTTAAAAAGAATTTTTACAATGCAAGCACATTTTTATATACCTGTCCATTATATGCACTAGGAAGCCCTTTCAAGAATTAAGAACTGTGTTCAATTCATTATTAAGAAGGAGGACCATCACACAATTAAACAAAGCATAATGTTTATTAAAAATGTGTGGTAGAAAGTTCAATGGAAAGATTATAAGATTTGAACTACAACATATTGTTACCAAAGTAACTGTTCACAGCCGAGAATTCTGTCTATGGTTTACTATCTTTGCACCCATTTCCTTCTCTGTCTCATCAGAAGGGATAAATGATGTGGGACAATGACTTCTGTGGGACCTGGGGCATTTCATGTGAGGGATTTCAGGAGCTGGTACTTGAGGATGTTGGTCCAGTACTCCTGCAGGCTCTGTGTTGTCATCCTGGTTGGTTGGCCATTCATCTGGTTCAGCAGCACCCTGGACAGCAGCTGGAGAAGGAGAAGGCTGTGGTGGTGGATGGGCTGGCTGTGGGGCCTCAGCAGTAGGCAGATGCTGCATTCTTTTGACCACCAGTTCAGTAAGCCATGCCATTAAGGAATGCACCATTTCCCTGTGGATTGTCTCCATCTACATGAACTGGTTCAAAAGTAATCCCTCTTGCCGAGGAGACTGCTCTTTCCATGCCCTAAAGAATCCAAATCGTTCCTAGTTTCTCCTTTCCAAATTGTTCTTTGTTCCTCCTTCAGGGTCCTTTTCAGTCTGTCTATGCTTTCTCAGCAGTGCTGTTCCTGCTCTCTTTTTGTATGGTTTCTCTCTTGGGATCAGTAGAGAATGCTGTACTGAGATATTTACATTCCTGGAATGGTGAAAAGTCAAAATTGTGGCTTTTCAGCATTCCAGGAACGTAACTATCTCACTGTCCTGCAACTTTTACAGCCCATGAGAAAGGAACAGAACCCAATAGTGATTTAAAAAACTGTATTGGTATTTTTTAACAATTTAAAATGTTCATGCTGTCTCAACGGGGTGAGGGGATCTAGGGGCATTTTACAATTTCTTCCCTTAAGGCTGGCTAATATTTGGAGAACATTGTGATTTTTAAAGTACCAGAGTGGAAAAGGAGAGAGCTTTCCAGTCTTGTGGAGATCTGCAATCGAAGCCAGAGAGATATTTCTGCTAATGGTCATCCCTCTACCTCTACCTTCATCCTCCCGCTAAATAGAGTGATTAGGTCAGCCATGAAGGTGGGCCAAACAGATTTGCACTGTCAGTGATCCTGAAGAACAAGTTAGAATTTCTATTGCAACAGAAATTTGAAGAAATATATTTACAGGATTTGGAGGCAGTTTGTCTGGAAATGGACTACATTCTCAACTACCATATGGAGACTTCATGCAGTAAGAGTTCTGAACCAGGACCATCCCATTAGTACCTTCCCCCCAGTTTTCCAATGAGAGGGAAAGAAAGAAGCAACACAATTTGATTGTTTCCTGAAGGCTGAGTTCAGCATCACAAACCCTCACGTCAGACAATTGGAATGTGACGTTGCAGGGTTTTTTTGATAACCAAATTGGATCCTTCTCCCATAGAGTCATAGACTTTATGGTTAGAAGGGACAATCATGATTATCTAGTCTGACCTCCTGCCCATTGAAGGCCACAGGACCTCACCCACTCACTCCTGTAATAGACCCCTAACCTCTGGCTGAGTAACTGAAGTCCTCAAGTCATGATTTAAAGACTTCAAGTTATAGAAAAACAACCATTTATACTAGTACCTGCAAGTGATTGGCGATCCATGTGGCAGAGGAAAGTGAAAACCCTCCCAGAGTCTCTGCCAATCTGACCTGGGGGAAAATTCCTTCCCGATCCCGAATACAGTGATCAGTTGGATCCTGAGCATGTGGGCTAGACCCAACAGCCAGAGATTTGGTAAAGAATTCTCTGTTGTAATTTGGAGCAGCCCCCTTCCCCCCTCCCCCCCGATCTGGTGCCCTGTCACTGGCCAGTCGAGATACTTGCTGCTAGTAGTCACAGATTGGCTCCATGCCACTGTAGCGAGCCCCATCATACTACCTTCTCCATGAACTTATCAAGCTCAGTCTTGAAATCAGTCAGGATTTTTGCCCCCACTTCTCCCCTTGGAAGGTTGTTCCTCAGTTCCCTCTGACTTCTTGCAGGATGGCCCTGGGCAGGGAAAGAGCTGACACTAGGGGCAGAGACTGTAAAGACTGTAATCGTCCAAGGGAGAAAAGACTGTAGTAAGTAACTTTTTCTTAGACACCTAGCTGTAAGTTTTCTACAGCTTGTGTTCTTTTCCCTTTCTCAGCAGGGACCTTCTTCCCCAACCTCCTCCATGCAGACCCAGGACCTTTGCTGCTGACTGAGAAATGCACAGACACAGGGAGACACCTATTTTTTTCCTTTATAAAGTGTTAAAAAAACAGCTGTAGAAGGTAAATGCATAATTTGGTTTTAATCTGGAATCAATAAAATCATTGATTTAGAGCTCTGTCTCGCTGGAGGGCAATTGCAGGGTTGAGCAATAATAGTGAAAGTTGGAGGAGTTCAGTGAGGGATGGTGCTTGACAATGTTATGGCTTCAGCACTGCAGTTCAAACACAGAGATACAGCATTATATGTAGGAAGGAAAAGTCAGTGCACGATACTTCAAATGCCTGGGATCTGAAAGTCAGGCATTTAGCACCAGAGCAGGTGGGAGAGTGGTGAGGCACTTCGGGTGGGGGGCACAGTATGCTACCAGCCAGGGGTTTTGGTTCCTGCTACAGCTCGGGGTCATCCTCAGGTTTGTCATGGTGAGGTTCTTCAACCTGCTGCTCCAGCTAAAGCTGCAGTATCACAAGTTCCTAATCTGGACTGGCAGGTTTGAGGAGGAGGGTGTTAGCTACTTTAGACTCCATAGTAAGGATCCTTGACAGCATCTGATCAAGCGCCTCAGATAAGCTCATGTAAGATGAACCCTCCGAGACTTGACAGAGTCTTTGGCCTTCCTGTGCAGAAGCTTCATGTGTTCCCAGCCCTGAGATGGAGTCTGTTGAATACCTGCCTGCTTCAGCCTTTGTGGAATTTGCTGGTACAGGTGAACATTTCAGATATTCCTTCTGAATTTGTGGAGGATGGCATACTCTGCGCATACATTGATCAGAACCCAGATACGCTCGGTGGACCAAGTTATTGCTCTTGGAGCTGGATCTTTTCACCTGCAGAGAGTGCAGCAGAAAACTGTTCTGTTATGGTCAGTCAGGGTAGCATGTTGCTACCAATGCACAGAGGTCAGGGATCTGGGTTGCGTAAGGGTAGTACTTGCCACAAAAATGTGTTTCTGGAGTTTGTGTGGATAGAAGGGGGATTGTGGCACAAACAAATGCATGGACACATACAGTTGCTAGTGTAGATATCCTTAAAAATTGTTACAGTAGTGTAAGGTGATATCCAGACATTTTTTCACAAATCATATTTAATTGTGGGGTTAGAGGAAGTGGATAGAAAATATTTTTCTGGCAAGAAATGATGTGTTATGAATTTAACTTGAGATGGGAAAGCAGCGGGGAATCTCAGAGTTATGCTAAAATAGAATGGAGGTTCTATAATAAGCAGCAGTGGGATGTGCAATGTGTCCCATGTGCAAAATGAAGATTTTCATAAGTCAAGTGTTACCGGAGACATTCCTCATGAATGAAATTCCATAATTACAAAGATATTCATAATATGTTTTGCTGGCATCAAAGGCAAGTGAATTTAATTTATTCCTGTTTACATTCTTTCTTTAAAAAAAATCTGTATTAAAATATGATTCCGGTGTCTCTTTTCATCTGGGGAAGCCATGCAATTATGGGGAGGGTAGGTGATTTGAAGAGCAATGCCAGAGTAAGGAGGGACTGGCTCTTTGACAAACACACCAACCTTGTGGTGTGCCTCATCCATTACTGCTTCTGAATAGTAGGAAACCACAGAGGAGTGAGCAGCCAAAATTCTGTGTGATTCACCATATTCCCCTTTAAATGAAGATGAAGAGGATAAGGACCCAATCCTGCAAAGGCTAACAGTTACAGATTTCTTTATGCATGTCAGTAGTTCCAGTGACTCCAATGGGAGAGCTAACTTTGTATAAAGTTAAATGTGTAATTCTTTAAAGGATGGGGGACCTAAGTCATTAACCTATTGAAATTCAGCCTATAAATTTCTGTTTAGAACTCTTTATAGGCTGCTTTGATCATTTTAACTGTGCAGTTTACTTGTAGAATGCAACAGTAGATGGGTAGAAAGGGTGAGTGCAGCAAATTAGAGCTTGATAAGTCTTTTTTAATTAGAGAAAATAGTACCTCTAGTGTATTAGTATTGTAGGATAGAGGGGGATATGATACGATAGAATGGAGCTGCTATGATTCACTGAAATGTATTGTGCAAAGTTACAAAGCAGCATGTCAAGATGTGATAAAGATGTTGAAGGGAAGCATCAGACTTTTAATCCATTTCTTAAAGTGCTTATGGTTCTTATTTCAAAGCAGTTGAAGCAGTAATAGATTAATATCCTTTGCCCAATATTTATCTAGGGCATTGTAATAAATAAAATAAAAACAGTGCATTCTTGCTGGCTTTTACTTTGTATGTGGTTATACTTTACATTTTGCCTTGTTAGATTCTGCTCTTCCTATCACACTTTTTAAATACTTCCGCTTTTACTTTGTCCTCCTTTTTAGGTTTGCTTCCACTTTCCGCGTGCAGCCCCCTTGTGATATCACTATTGCATATATGTGAGTCAAGTGGCTAGCATTCTTTCTGGGGGAATATTGATTTTACATGATGTTCTGTTAAGTTCAGTATTTCACCAGCAGGAGCAAAAAGTGGTATCAGCAGCAAGCACCGGTTCAGTCCCACAGCTCAGGATGAATACAAAATTTCAGTGTCTCTATTATTTTTCCAGTTGTCCTTCCATTTTTTTCCATATAATCTTTGGGGGAACTTGACCACATTTTAAGAATATGAGACTTATTTTCTTAAGGTTTATTTACTGCCTTGAGGAAGATGACTGCACTTTTAAATTTTCTGTGCTGCTGAAGGCTGTAAAGACATAATTTTTCATATTGTTGATGTTTCTGAAACTGCCATTTGACTCTATGCCAGCTGATAAAAAGATGCCGTCAGATGCAGCTGAAGTCACTGATATGCTCAGATTGGCAGCTAAAAAAACTAAACAAAAACAAGGACAAAGCCTCTGGAGCTTGGCAAAGTTTCTGGTGGCTTTTTGCCTTCCTCTGTAGCATTGGGGCACGGCTCACTTATTGGTGGATTCTCTGTACCTTAAAGTCTTTAAACCATGATTTGAGGATTTTAATAACTCAATCAGAGGTTAGAGGTATATTGCAGGAATGGGTGGGTGAGGTTCTGTGGTCTGCATTGTGCAGTAGGTCAGATTAGAAGATGATCATATTGGTCCCTTCTGACCTTAAAGTCTATGAGTAAGGACAAGTAACTCTTCAAAAAATGGACAGATATTTGCTTTTGGGGGGTTTTAATGTATATTTGGGTGAAGTAATGAGTTTGTTTTTTGAGCATAAGTGAGTTGGAAGCTGTCAGATGTCTCGAGCCAAATCTCTGAAGAGATTTCGTTGACTTTAGTGTGTTTGAGATCAGGCCCTGAGTGATGTCAATGGGACTAGACATGTCAAGTTAAGTATGTGCATCAAGCTAAGCATGAACATCTGTTTCGCAGACCCAGTCCTCCACTTTCTTTGCTCTAAAAGGTTATCCTTTGGTGTCTCATGACATCAATATGTATTTTACAATTTATGTATCATTTATGAACATCAGCTGCTATCATGGAGCCTGATCCTATCATCTCTTAATCACTAAATACAGACTTGTTGCCATCAGAGGGACTATGGCTCATAATAAGCAGTACTCTGGTTAGTAAGTGTTGCTAGAAGTGGGCCTTTGATTTTTGCACAAATGTATGATTGTATGCTGTTTAAGCAATCTAGAGGAAGCGGTATCCACAGTAAATTTAAAATAGGTTAATAAAATGTTGAATTTTTTATCCTAAGAAGAGCAGGATATCATGTTCAGTATAAAAAATGCTGTTCAGTGTGCTGAATTTGCCAGTCCCTGACAATTTGGCTTGCCCCGACATAGTTACCCAACTGCAGTACGTGCCTACGTGAAAAGGGATAAGCAGAGGAAAAGAATAGATGGAGAAGATTCAGCAATGTGTAATACATTATAGTGTTTTAAATAAATACATACATAAATCTATCCAATGTTTGTTTGGAAGGTCACTGCAAATTCACCCTAAACAAAAACTGTAGTCAGTTTGAAGTGGAAATCCATCAATTTCATGAAACAACTCACATAAATAAAAGCTGTCAATGAGAGACAGTGATAAAGGATACAAAAAAAAATGTAATGCAAGTAACCAGCATGGTGTATCAATAGTGTACTGTAACTATATCTATCATTTCAACATTAGACATGCATTTCATGTTCTTATCTGATTATATTACTGGACAAAAAAATTGTAGTTTCAAAACATGCACATTTTTTGTACAGAAGATTGAATAATATTTTTAGGCATATCTGAAAGCAGTGCACCAACTAGATCCGTCCCTTGAAAAACTGGTAGAACTCCTGTGACTTCTCTGGTTTGCATGCTCGTAGAGTGCGAAAGGAGGAATCAATTGTGGAATTGTGGTATCCTTTTTACTGCTTGTGGGACTCCTCTCCACACAACTCTCTGTGACTGTAGGTTGTATAGTACCACAAACTCGTGGCCCTGCATTCCTTTCTAAAGAGAGAGAAGCTGTGGGGAGGAATTAATGCTGCGTCTGCTAGGGTTATCACTGCAAATCTGGTGTTTTCGAAGGGAAAATGATACAGCAAATATCTACTCTAGCTAATCAACATTTTGGTATCTTTCAGATGTAAAAAAAAGTGATATTAATTGACAATTCCATATAACTTACATAAAATAATTCCTTTGTGTGCATTACTCTGTATAATGGGGAGGAGTGAATATATTTTCATTGCAAATCACAATGCACAAAAGTGACTGAGTTAGCCTTTATTTTGCTTGCTTTTTAAGGCTTGTGGGAGCCAAATTCCACATTTCAGGATTCAAATCCTGATTTAGCTAACGAATGCAAATGAATTTGAGAATCCCTTTCTAATTGGTAATCTTTCATGTAAACCGCCCCTCCCCCCTTTCGGTATGAAGTGCAGTAGGTGTGTTCACAACAGGATCAGTGCAGGAATAGCAGGGGTGTTTGCAGATCAGACCATCTATGAAGCGTACTGGCAGAGCTGTGTGGGGAAGCCTGGCATCGCAGCTACCCACATTATGCCTGCCTTTGGCCAGGGCTATCAGTTCCTCAGTTTTATGAATACTAAATGAATTCATAACTCTCCTAAAACAAAGACCTTTTCACATGTCTCACACTGGTCTGCAAGTCAGGGAATTCTGTTTCTCAGGCTCTCACTGGTGGCCAAACCTGCATTGGAATTTCAGCCAACCAGCTACACAGTCACAAAATTGCTTAAAACCCAATTATTCTGTCTTCCATCTTCTTTCTCTAGTATATACTATTTTACACTAATTTTTCTTCATTGGCTGGCTTTTGAAAGCATTTCGGTTTTTGTGTGTCTCTGTGTCCATGTATAAAGAAACACAGATCATATGTGCATTTCAATGCATTTATTTTGTCTGATTATTTATGCATATTACGTTGCTTGTTTTTGAATTGGGTGAGTTGGCATCCCCAGATGTTCAAAGCTTAATTCCTCACCCATTCCCAGTTGATAGCACCAATAGCATTTGCTAACACTGAACCCTCTTTTGTTCAAAACGGCGATTTCAAAATAGATTTAACTGGTTTAAATGACAGTTCTAAGGTTTTAATTTACCCGTTGCTATTTGCTGCTGCTGAAATTGTTACATGAAGTGTGTTGCCAGGATCATAGCCATTTACCACATCAATAGTGCTGTTGCTGAGTAGGCCATAATCAGGAGGTGAAGTACATTTGTTTACTCTAACCTGTGTTTCTCTGCCACTGGAAACCTTGAGCACCACTTCACTGACTCTTCTCATACCCAGGTTCATTTGATTAGAGGGGAAGGACATTCAAGGTTATTGATAAACTAACTCTGATTCTTCAGGGAAGGCTACTTAACAGATAATGTAATGATATTTTCTGGGATAGTTGTTTTTCTCTGATTCTGAGATTTATGGAATTTTTGATTGTAGAGTTAAAGTGGCACCTGTTCAGTAACTTAAGCCAAAGGGCAAGCACTGTACTTAGTTTGTGTGTATCCCATTTAAGATACCTTCTAAAGAAAAACAGCTTAAGTTTCCAATTGACATTCCCTCAGAGAATAAAAAGAAGGTACTTAAAATCAACTTAAAGCTTCTAAACATTTTTCAATCACTATTTAAGGGGCAGACAGCTGTTGCTAAAAGTTAATCATTTATCAGAATAAATAAGATTGAGGTAGAAGATGTAACTTAAATAAAAGTGCAAATGAATCAAATGTAACTAAAGCCTTTGCATATTGTTTAAAAAATTGAAGAAGGTTCAGAGAAGAGCCATGAAAATGATTAAAGGATTAGAAAGCATGCCTTATATTGATAGACTCAAGGAGCTTGGTCTCTTTGTTTTATCAAAGACAATGTTAAGGAATGATTTGATTACAATAGATATGTATCTTCATGGGGAGCAAATATTTAATAGTGGGCTCCTCAGTGTAGCAGAGAAAGAACACTATCCAACAGTTGGCAGTTGAAGCTAGATAAATTCAGACTGAAAATAAGGTATAAATTTTTAACAATGAAAGCCATTGATCTTTGGAACAGTTCACCAGAGGTCATGGTGGATTCTCCATCAATGCCCATTTTAAAATAAAAATTGAATGTTTTTCTACAGGCTGTGCTCTGGGAACTATATGGGAGATCTTTCATGACTTGTGCAATATATGAGGTCATGCTAGCTGATTACAGTTGTCCCTTCTGGCCTTGGAATCAATTCTTGCCTACGCTGAGATCACCATAACCTAATAAAACAGAAAACTTTGTGTTGAGAATAAGTACAAAACCAATCAGGTTCATTCCAGGTCAGAAATTGAAAGACAAGCTTGAATATTAACTGTTTTAAAATATTATTGGCTTTCCTCATACACAAGTCCTGCATTCTGACTAGATCAAATTAAATGTAAGTTCACACAGTAGTAATCTTCAGTATTAATGGAGAATTATTCACAATGTGATCCAGACAACCTGAAAACAGAAAATGGAGCAATATATTATGTTGGTAAAATATAAAAGTTCATTTCTTCTAACTCAGAATTTTCTACTAGGAGTGTTTTACTTTTTTCCTATCAGTATTTTAGATAAAAACTACAGACTGAAGAACATTTAAAAATATTTAGTTTGTGTAAAATTTCACTCCTGTAATAAGAAGAAATGCATCATACATTGAAAACCTCAGTTTGTGAAATTTGTATTAGAAATTTCGGAACATAAAATGGACATCTAGAAGGTTTGCTCAGTCTCAGTTGAGTTTCCAGTTGAGTTTTCATTGCAGTTTGTTCTGTGCTTGGTATTGTAGAAAAATAAATCTTGTCTTCTCTTTTGGGGGAGATGGCAAAATGGGCAGGAAGTTTACATTGCGATATTTTTCTCTGCAGGGTGACATGCAGAGGAATTTGAGTGTCTTTTAAAATGAACCTTTCTGTAATAAAGTATGTAGGGTGTTCTTTTCAATAGTTACCTGGAAGGATATGAAAACTTAAGTTGAGACAAGACTGTGCTTAGGCTTAGGAGGAGTGCACAAGGGAAGGTGGGTAGAGCTCCGCATCTGTCTGTGATCTGCAAAAAATGATCTGTGGATAGCAGCAGATATAAAGTAGATATCTACAAATTTGCAGGACCTTAGATAAAAAATGTGGATCTGCATCTATCTGTGATCTGCAAAAATGATCCACAGATATCCGTATCCAGGTACAGGGAGCAGTCGCAAGTCCTGCCAATTCTTCCAGAAACTTCCTTTACCTGCAAGTATTGTAGGGCATTGAGAAAATAGATAATGAATTGTCCTGGTCCTATTAAAAATAACAACCGAGTTTGGTTTCATTAGCAAACTGATGGCATTGCAAGCTGTACATTTTATTATGTCCCCAATTACATTCCATACATATCCAACAAGAGTGAGTCTCACACACAAGAGATCTCATGAACAAGGAGCAACTGCCAGTAATTCTGTGTGTAGTTACTTGGGTTACGTCTACACTGGAGGCTCTGTTAAGTCGACTTAACCAAGGTCCACTTTAAGTTGACCTAAAGTGGACCTTGTTAAGTCGACTTAGAGTCTACAGTCCTGCATCCACACTGGCAGGTGCTAGGTTGACGGAATAGTGGCCAGGAACTCTGCGAGGGGGCCTGGAGGCCAATTAGGTCTATTTAAGGGCTATTCCCTGTCTACACTGGCTGAAGTTGACTTAATAAGGTCGACTTAAGCCTTAGGTCGACCTTAAGAGGTGGTGTTATTAAGGCGACTTAAGGAAGTGCTTAAGTCGACTTAATAAGTGCCTGGTGTGGACGCAGCTGTCTGTAGGTCCTTAAGTCGACCTAAGGCTCCAGCGTGGACATACCCCTGGAGAGGAAAGAGTAGAGCCCCCCTGGAGAGCAGTCCTGTCTGTTTTGTCGCAGAGTTATGATACGTTGGGCATCACTTTCATGGGGGTGGGGGGAAGAGAGAAATTCCTCTTTTCTTTAACCTAAGAATTTAGAGAGAAATTTTCAGCGTCATGCAAATAGCATGTGTGACAGTAGCAGACCAGCTGGCGGCTCAGGGAAGGACCCCGCTTTACAAATGAATAGCTGGAAACCAGTCTTGACTACCTGTATGTAGTTATCGTCAAAATAGATGTTAAGATGTTTAGCTGATAAGAATGTGTTTGGTGCGTAGATGTTATGCTTGCTTGCTTTAACTTGTAGATAAATCTCATTTCTTTTATCTAGTTAATAAACTTCTAGTTAGTTTCTTACAGGATTGGCTAAAAGTATTGTCTTTGGCATGAGATCTGAGGTACAAATTGACTTGGTGTAGGTCTCCTGGGATGGGGAGCACTCTGAATATTTTGTAATCTTTAGTATATGTGACCATTTATCAATCAGTCCAGCTTGCCTGGCTGTCAAGATAGACAAGAGTTCCAAGGGACCACCCGTGACTCCATTGAAAGACTGTTACAGTGATCAGGAATTCACATTTGTCATTTGGCTGGTGAAATCTTACTAGAGTATAAAACATATCACCAATTTGTGGTGTGTGTCCTGCTTTTTGACAGTTTGCTGTGAGATTGGCACACTTCATCGTGAGCCTCTCCAGGGACTGTAACCATATGCACCTGAATAACTGGATTATTTTTGTGTGCATTCCTAGACAAATGTTGACAGTATTAATTAAGAATAGGTTTTAAAAATGCTATCAGTAGGATGATAAATCAATTTTACTCCCCCACCGCCTCCCCTGACATACAGTTGGGAAAGTGACTATTTAAACTGAGGTAAAAGACAGTACGTTGAAGGAGTGAATAGAAAAAACTATTACATGCAGCTATGAAATGTCTTATACTAAGCTCCTAAGTCAGAAGAATGTTCCAAGTATTTGTGTGCTGAGCGGGAAGACTTAAAAACAACATTTTATTGACCATGGGAGATCTTAACCTAATCCAATCAGCACCTTAGAAAGACAAAATGTATACATGGGGAGAACTTTTTTTTTATTATCCCTCTCTCTTGCAGCATGTTTCTAGCCGATAGTATAAACGATCATTCAGAAATTCTGAGCCTGAGTATGATGAATAAGAAAAAATAACTAATAGAGAATGTCTAATGATCATATTATTCACTGGTTTCAAATGCCAGCACTATGTGAAATAATATAGTGTTCTAGTGTTTAAAAGAAAAAGAAAAATAGCAACATGAAATTGAAAGCCAAGGAGGACCTGTGTAATGGTTGTCTAATTGGCCAGGCCCAACTCCTTTATGCCTTATTTATAGACTGGTAACTTTAGAAGACTTTCTCATTTTGCGAAGTATCTCTCCTCTTGACATTCCACATCATCATTTGAAGTTAACATACCTTGTTAGTTTAACACTCCCTAGTTTTAAATTCTTTTTCCTGCTTGTACTTGATTGGTTTGGAAATTAAACTGCAGTGCCTGATGGTTATGTTATGTATGTTAGTAATTTCATTTGTTATCCTTACTGTATTGTCATATTTGTCACAGGTACTTTTAAGTAGGAGTTGAAAGAGAAATGCAATGCACTGAGTGCGATTCTGAGGTATTTGTCTAGTGTTTATAATCACCATCATATCATATAGAGTTTTTCAGGGTCTTGCATGATATTGAAAGTCTAACTATATAATTTTATGACACAAATTGCTTTGAATGCATGATGCATATTTTATTATTGTTTAAGTTTTCCATTGTTCTTAGAAAAGCTCTTTGTTTCTATTCTTAGTGTATTGTTGTAGCTCACAGTAAAGAATGTCTAAAGCCCATAGAGCGCTAAGAAAAATTATTTATGTTGCATCTCAGCATACGTTTTAAGTGCTTTCATTCAGAATTTGGAAATAGGATGTTTAATGGCAAAATTAATCTTGGAATCATGTAATAAATGCAGTAGAATGAATGCACTAGATTGCATATGCTGGCTGCTAGGGGTGAGGCTTCTATTTAGACAGAACGAATCATTTTAGACAATCTCCTATCTCAGTGGTTTTCAAACTTTTTTCCTTGGGACCCAGTTGAAAAAAATCACTTATGCCCTCGACTTGGCTCTGGGCCAGTGGTTGGCAACCTTTGCCAACCGCTGTGCTGGTCCCTCCTCCCTAAGCCGTGTGGCGGCCCTCTCCGCTGTAAAAAAGCAGCTGCTGCCTGAAAATTCAGCAGTGGCCACAGTTGAAGGGTGGGGTGGGGGAGAACCCAGGCACGTGGCCCAAAGAAGCCCAGAGCGCTTCTTTCAGTGCGGAAAGGAGTTGGGGCCTTGGGGTGGAGAATTGGGGTGCCACAGCAGCACACCAGTCCAGATGGCAAGAGAGGCAATCATAAGTATATATTGTTTTGAAAGAGAATAGAATCCTACATTGTGAACTTCTGGGCTTTGAAGTTAACTTACATCTATAGATCTGTACATATCGCTGTGTTGCCATTATAAGCCAGCCTTTCTGTTGAATAGTTCACATCTCTCTGACTTGACCATGAATGTTTTGGCTATAAGCAGAGGACTTACTAGTGAAAAGCAGCTTTGCTAAATAGAAGAATTGTTTTCAGAATTCACTTTAAAAATTCATATGTTCTTGTAATTACTCTTGAATTCACACTGAGAGTAACTATATAATGTAAATGTAGTCTTAGTAAGTTAAATAGAGTAAATTGGATTTTTGATTACCTACCGAAGGCTTAATATTGCAGTGGCTATTTCCAGACAATTTGTTAATCATATCTGCAAAATTTTAGACACAGGCTAACTTTATTCTTGCAATGTAAAGAAAAAAGCAGACAAAAATAGTAAAGAGAATGATTTAAAAATCTATGATGCTTTTTAAAAGTGGCTTTGCTATGGTTGCTGGTTTCACAAATAGATTTAGGCTGTCATGCTTTGGTTCTCAATTAAACAGAAAATTTCTTCAGGCATTTTTTCTGCTTGACTGAAGAAAAGGAAATGTTTTATACCCGTTTGTTACATTTGCCATCAGTTTCATTATTCTGCATATTCAGAACTCATAGAAGTGGAAGGGTAACTTGGAAACAGTCCAATGTGCTCATGGTTAACTGTATTTTAAAGATGAGATTGATATTCTGAATGATCTAATAGACTCCTGTTCTCTACCAGATATATTGATTTATGTTTATCGGTGGTGGCAAAACTAATAAAAGAATAGGCTTCTAGGAAGCTGTTGCTTATTTTGTAGTTTATATGATGCAGTTTTATCTTTAATTTTGTAAGAGAAAAGTAAATATTCTTTCTAACTGCCTGTTGTAGCATATGTTGAATTTTTTATAAGTATAAAGCTAAAATGGTTGTCATGTATTAAGCTGTGTCCTTTTTACACTAGATGCAGAGATGGAAAGGGATGCTTTGAGATTACCATGATTCTCTGCCTCACTACTGGCTCCCCAGTACCCTCCAGTGTGCCTGCTATCACCATTCCAAGGTCTTTATGCTCTGATCACTCTCTTCTACCCATTCTTCCTTACCTTAAATGCAGCCCCCTGCTCCAGGGAATTCAGGAAGAGAGATGTAAGAGGGGCTGTGTCAGCCGTGTGCCTTCTCTAGATTATTAGTTATGGCAGATTTCCTCTCCTTTTGCGCCACCTGAAATTTGCAAACCCAGAGACTGGCTATCCCATTATACATGTTAGAACAAAGGAGGATGGTGTTAAGTAAGTTTCCTCAGAATGGGTTTGGAATGTCTTCATTGCTCGCTGATACAAAAGATTTGATGTGATAGGTGGTACAACAAAGCCTATCAGTGACATCGATGACGCTTTCTATTAAGAGTATGTTTTCAATTGTTTATACTTTGCCAAACATAAACTATTTGAGCTGAAATTTTCTGTGTTGGTTGTCTGCCTCAAACTGAATCTTTTGGGTAAGTTTCAGCTAAAATAGGTCAGCTGTTTCTAAGAATGAGATTCTGGAAAAATACATGACAAAAAGCATTTTTTCAAAATACTGTTACAAACTTTCATGAAAGTTCTAGGCCTTCTATACTTTGGAGCAGGAACTTGATCTTTGGCAGAGGGGATGCCTTGGTGTCAGGAACATGCCTTTTGCTGTCCATATGAATTTTTTTCCCACCAAATTTTGCCAGTTTATAAATCCCCGAAAAATCTGTGTGTACACATTCAGTAGAGATTTATTTGACAGCCTAATTCTCCAAAGAGTCCATCTGCACAAAGCACACTGCAGTTCTTTACAACCTCTACATGCCAAGTGGACTGCACATGTGCTTTTCCTTTAGAACAACGGCGCTTACTCCATCTCAGGGCTACAGGGATGGGGCAGGATGTTCCCTGCACTTGCTGCACCCAGCTGCCCAGGGTTGCTGTGGCATCAGGCACTGGATTTGAGAATCATGATTTGAGGACTTTAATAACTCAGTCATAGGTTAGAGATTTATTACAGCAGTGGGTGGGTGAGGTTTTGTGGCCTGCATTGTGCAGGAGGTCAGACTAGATGATCGTACTGGTCCCTTCTGACTTTAGAGTCTATGAGCCAATGAATACAGCATATTTGAACCCATCTTTCTTACTCGCTTCCTATTTCTTGTCTTTTTTAGATCTTAAACACTCCCAGCACTTCATGTCTGGCTCCAGAATCTGATATATACTGAAACTGCTCTTTTCTATTGATCTTTTCTGCTCTCGGTGTTTTTTCTAACTTCCAGTACTGTACCAGCTGGGATTCCCACACTACTTCCCATAATTAAGTCTCCAAACACGTTCACTATGTAACTCAAGAGTTTCAGAAAAGTTATTTTTCTTCTTGTAGTTGGATATTCTTTAAAGAAGCAGCCTCTACAATGTCCAAGACATATATGGCTTCATTTTAAACTGTGCCTCAAATTATATCTAGCAATTGAAGTATCTCTGTACTGTTGTAGTAGTATTTTGATTTTATTACCTCTACCTTACAGTGTGACTTCTGATCAGATGCTCGATATCACAGGTGGTGATAAAACAGTGACGCCACAAGAGCTAGGCACTAGCTGTAATTGGGAATAGTAAGGCATCTTCTCTGAGTGAATGAGGATTAAAAAATATCAGCATCAGGTACAAAGCACGCCAGTAAAAAGCCAGCATTTACTAGTAGCTCTCATCATTTCCCCTACACTTGGAGTATATACTATTGTGTGTTAACTGTTAATAACTGTTGACTTTTTAATAGTGGCCAGATTAAGCCCCTTTAAAAGTACTACATGATGCAAGTGACTTGAGTTGGAAGTTGCAAAGACTTTGCAGTATGTGCTTCCAAGAACTTTAAAAACTACTTAATGCCCTGCTGCCCAACAGCCACATCCGAAGCAGTGCTATTTGTGTTCAAGTACTAGAGAGCCTTCTTAAACAAATCTATCTACAGAAATAAGAGACACTCATTCATTTGTTGCCTCTGCACTGGTGTATTTTTGTCCATGCTCTGTGTGTGTTTTATTAATTTTTATATTCCCTTATATCTTGAGCTATAAAGAGAATCATATCTGTATTTCCTCTCTCACAGACCTAAAACTCTAATACTTCATCAATGGTAGCTTCTCTTCCTAGCTCTGTTGCATTCAGTGACAGCTAAACAATTGTTATGCCCTCCAACCATTTTCAGTGACTTGCTATTTTAGTTAAGAGCATATTGTGAAAACTTTCCATGTTCATAATCTTCCATTGTCATGCACCATTAATTTAAAACAAGGGAATTTAGAAATGTCTCCAGAATTAACTTTTTATTCCTAGGACTTCTTGCTACATTTCCTGAGTGCTCAATATTTCTGTCATTCAAAGGAAATCTGAATGTGCAAAGGAGATACTGATTTAGCTTTTCTATAGCAACAATGTATTGTTATTCTGTTTTGTATTTCAGTAGCATCTAGAGGCTTCTGTCAGGGCTAGGACCCTATTGTCATGGGCACTGTACAGGCACACAGTAAGAATGGCTCCCACCTTGAATGATTTACAGTCTACAAGACTAACAAAAGTGGAAGAAAGGAAGTGCTGGTATCTCCATTTAGCAGAAAGAGAACTCAGGCACAGAGAGATTTTGTGTAAGATCCCATGGGAGGTCTGTGGCTGAGCCAGAAATTGAATGCAGATCTTTAGAATCTCAGTCCAGTGCCTTTTTAAGTATAAGACATTTTTTTCTCAAAATAGAATCGAAGTATTTGAATCAGTATGCTTAACATCTAAACTTCTTTAGTATGTGCTGTTTGGAATATCTGCATTTTGGGCTCCGTTTTCTGTCCTTACTTTTCTTTCATTTTCTGTTTTATGTTAATATTTAAGTTTTATAGAACTGGATTCAAGATTTCACTGTGTGAAGGATGGAATCAAGCTAAGTTTAAATAATAGCTGGAACATATAGCTTAGTCATTTTTTCAAGAGATCACATTGGTAGCACTGCTAATATGTGGAAACTTAAATATGTTTTCATTTGCTGCTTGTGAAATTTATGATCATCAACTATATGGTAGTACTTTACAGTAGCTCATAGGAGATACTTGCACGTCTTCTCATGATGTGTATTTTTAAAAACAATTGACATTCAAGGCAATAATCAAGTTTGTATTAATATTCTTTTTACAGTTTTCTGAAATCATAATTTTTTTAATTCATTGTCTATAGCAAAATCTAAAATGTCTGGTCTCCTCTGTTCTACCACTGATGTTACCTTGAAGTCCCATTTATCTGCTTCCATACAAGCATCTCTCTGTCTTTTTCCACACAGCCAGTGGAATTCCCTTGCCAGCATGGTTTGTAAGGCCGCTACCCTCTGCTTGATCATTCATATCTCTCGTAAAACACACTTCTGTTATGAAGGTTCAAGAAACTAACTAGCTCATTATGATTGTGTTGAGGGATTTGGGTTTAATCTATATATTTTACAAAAACTCAAATGATATTTATTTAATACATACTATCTAATGTGGTCAGTTTCTAGTTTGCCCGTTCCACTACCCTTTGTCAGTCTGTCTCTGTTCCAGATAGGGACCCTGCCAGTTTTTAAAGTGGCTTTCATGTCTTGGATGCTACTGGAAGCAAATACTAAATGAGAATAATTGAAATTTTGATGGCAGCAGTTGTCGTCTGACAAGTTGGCAGATACTAGATAGAGTGTGTGTCAACAATTAGGAGAATCTCTGATCTGATGGCTGGACTTGCTGTGTGTATGCTGTATGTAACTGCAGCCAAGGCGCAAGCTGGCTTTTTGTTGTTAGTGGAAGAAAGCAGCATTCCTACAAAGTGAGCCAAAAGTTAGCTTTCCCCTGGGTCATCTAATAGGATTGTGCTAAAGACATCTCTGTTGGAGGGCAGCTTTTTCATAGCATGCAGCTGTCCTCCTTGTAGACTTCCCTTTTTTATTTATAAAGCGCTCTGGAAGTTTATGCAGAACAAATAGAAAACTCCCAAAAGGTGACGAACTGGAGTATTCATAAAAAGGCAACAGATTTGTCAACACAAAGTTTATATGTTTAAATATTTGTGTAATGTAGGATAAACAACAACAGTCCCTGTCACTGGATGCTCACTAAAATAAAATCTTAAAAAACAAATTAATTGATTGGCATTCAAAGAATCCGGTCTTCATGGCTGAATGTGATTCTTAAAAGGCTCAGTATTTGTTCTGTAGCTATATTAATGTCCTGTCTGCTCTGGAAAAACTATAATTGCAGTATTAAGGTCACCTTGAAATGCACCTGTCTTAAAACTTTATCGTGAGGAATATATTGAAAATTATGTTAGGCAGGCAAATGAAATACTAATGGGCTGAAATAAATCTTGTGATTTTTTTAAGCCTTGTTTTGTCAGTTAGGTACTGCAGCTGCTGACTGTACCAATAAAAACAATGAGTTGATTATGAAAACTGACAGTCAGATGATCACTATAGATGGAGAAGATAATAAGATATAGATAATATAGATAATTAAAAAGAACATGTTACATCCATTTTTTTTCTTGCTCTCTCAGAAAATTGTTGGAATTTCACAGCTATCTCTAGAAGGGCAATCAGTGTGCTTTCTAACTATTTCATCAATGACTTTGCGGGTAAGGTGCCATATACTTGCCGTCCCTCTCCCCATTCACTGCATAACACTGTTGGGCCACGTTGTGGAATTCAAAGGATGTTAAACACGAAAACTGACAAATTATTATTAATTAAACTCACCAATCAACTCTTGTTTTTAGGGTTGTGAGTTTTATTTTATTTTATGGCTTTCCAAAGTGTTGTCAACGATAATGTCCTCAAATCTGCTATCTCTTTATTTTGGTGCCCTGAATCCCCTTTGCTGAGAAGCTCTCTCCTAGAAGAGAGGCTGTTATTGCCAATAAGTTGTAGGGAAAGTGAGGAAATCACAATAATATCAAAAGCAGCCCCTCATCCCAAAAAGAGATCTTTGTCTTTACCTAACTTTTTGCAATTGCAAAATGAGATGCACTCTTTGCCCAGTAGAGAAACTGTATGCAATACGGGCCTTATAAACTGGAGCCCAAGAACAAATATTTTGAGACATAGAGGTAACTTGATTTCTACTTTGCCAGTTCTTCATGTTCTAGTGGGCTTCTTGGAAGAGAAATAAATTGCTGAAATAATCAAGTGAGAGAAGACAAGTCCATTTCAAACTGCTAGTGTAAAATAAAAAAAAATTGAGGTAGGTCTGTAGTTGTGGCATGGAATTGCATACTCACAAAACAATAGGTTGGAAGGATGTTATAGGACACCCTGCTAACCCACTAAAGCTTGCAAAATTGGCATAGTAGAGAGACCTCAGGTGATATTGTAAATAAATAATTTTGTCAAGAATCTTACTTTTTACACAAGGCACTGACCAAGAATGTCATGGAAGAAAAATGTGAATATTTGTTTTTGTGTTTTTCTCTCTGCCAGTAGAATGATGAGATTGCATTGCTCTAATGGCTATCAGTAACCATGCTACATTGCAACTGCAGCATTATATTCAAGGTTTATATATGTGCACAGATTAGGTGTGTGGTGTTTGATGTGTTCATGTCGGAGGCACTGAATTGTAATTAAGGCTTTCTGTTGTACTGTGACGGAGGTTAACGTGTTGTGTTTACTTATGACTTGGAAGGGGAAGGAAGTTACTTGAGGGGGTGCCATCTGTCCCGTAGAGTGGGAGCTTGTTATCTGGCCTTTAAGGAATACTTAAGAGAAGGCCCATAACTTAATATGTCCTTATTATTTACAATATGTGCTGGAGGGAGCCAACCTTTAAACCTTTTAAAAATAAGTTTTCTTGCTTATGAAGTATGAGCTGAGGTTCACTAAGCGTGAAACGTGCTCACGGGGGAATGCTACACCAATGTGCCCTGCAGAATTTGTGCAAAGTTTCATTTTTTCCCTGCAGAATTGGTGCTGCAGAGCTGCTGGTTGCCACTAGGAGCTGTTGGGACCTGGCAGAGCCTGGCTCCCCAGCTTGCGTGTGCCTGTGTGGGAGGCATGGGTGAGCTACGTTTCCTGGGTTTGCCGGTGCCACTCAGTCACATAGTGTGACGGGGCTTCCACTTTGCACAGCAGCTGCCAGAGCTTGTCCTATGGGTAGACACAGGAGCAACAGCTGGGAGATTCAGGGTGCTGTCTCTGCTTTCCAGGAGGATATGTGGAGGGACAGGGCTGGCATCTGCTGGGAGGAGCTGAGCTGTTCTAGGGCGGCAAACTTTAAATTGGGCCCCCTGCATCAGCAGGTATGGGTCATCTCTGTCCATGAAGCTGAATGGAGCAGCGCATGTGGCTGGGCTCTGGGGGGAAGAGGGTGTAGGTGTCTGCACTGGGGAGATCCCCACACAGCCTCTTCCCAAATACCCCCTCCCAGTACATACACATCTCTCCAGCACCCCCCTCCCGCCCCATGTACCACTTCCCTTCCCTTCAGCAGTGTCTTCTATTTGGGACCTTGAAATATGGTAACCCTACAGGAGCAGGGTGAAAAATTGAGAATTGACTAAAAGAACAGAAGGACAAAGATTTCCCCCAAGATGTGCCCAGCTGGCACATGTGATACGTCCAGACTGAGCCTGACAAAAGCATAACAGGAACTGTGTTTTCATAGGGGTTTCTTTAACTCTCTACTCCTGAGAGAATCTTTTTTGTTGTCTGTATTGTTAGACAGACTTGCTGACAAGTATTTTGAAACAAATTACCAAAATAATTGAAACTGGAGTGGTTATATTATGTTATTTTGACAAATAAAATATGCAGAATTTTGCTGAATTTTAATTTTTTGGTGCTGAGAATTCCTTGAGGAGTAGAAACATTATTTCTCTGTAGTATATGAAGCAATAAACAGTGACTGAGATTAAATGCATTAGTTGGATTCAGCACTGAAGGCAATCTGAAATGCTGCAGATGATAAAACACTAGGTTATTCTCCCTGTACAATACACTAATCAAGTAAACAGATCTAAGAAAAATATTGAATTTTTTCCCTTTGTGACCATTTGAAATTATTGCACTGCCTCTTTTTTAGGCTTGTCAGTAATAAAATAAAATAAATATATAAACATTTTGTGTCTAAGAAGTATTAATTTAATCAGGATGGTGTTAAATATTAATTAAAGGTGGCTTTTAAATTGTGAATGGTAATTTAAAATTATCAGGGAAAGAATAGAGGTACTGGGCTCAACTTCTGCTGGGTGGAAGATCATAGTGCTTCTTTGAGACTCAAATCAGATCTATTCCAAGAAAATGGAATATTCAAAGTTGTTTATAAAGATTTCTTAACAGAGCTTTGTTTACCTTTCATCCACCTCCCCCCCCCTTTTTATATCTTCAATAACCTTAAAAGGAGAAGCAATTACTAGATTTAAAAAAAATATATATTGATTCCTGATACAGGGCAACAGGAACAAAAATAGTTAATAGATCAAATTCATTTACAAATGAACAAAATTCACTGTAGCAGCCCAGCAGAGCTGGGTCTTGAAGAGGAATTAACATGTGGACGCAGTAAGGGCCTTGAGGATGAGATTAAGGAGTTCATGCTAATGATGCCATGCATAGGGGGCTGCATGAAGAAAGTAAGAGTTCATTGTGTCAAAATTAGACAAGTGGGTTGAGAAGATTGGGAATGCAGGCAGGGCAGAGAGTATTGGGGACAATGAGGAGCTTGATAAGGGGGACAATAAGAAGGGTCAGAGTTAAGTAGAGTTTGAAGATGATAACAAGAAGCTTACATTTAATTGTGATCAAACCAGTGAATATGAAGGATGAGTTTAGAGACAGAATTTTACGAGTGAAAGGGGCCAGTGAATGGATATATTGTGGGCCTGAATGAGAAATAGGGATAGAAAGAAAAGGATCTTGGATATTTTGGGAAAGTACAAGTAGTAGGATTTAGAAATGGTGCAGATGTGTGGGACAAAAGAGGAGAAGCTTCAGCCTATTGGCTCGAAGGCTGGAGAAGACAGTGGTATCGTCAGCACTGATAGAAAAGAAGGGAATTATGTGGAGTAGAAAGGGGTAATTTAAGTTCCTGAGCATCAAGTAGTTACCCTCCCCCCCAAACTACTAAAAATATTTACTCTAGAGAAACAAGAAATGCTCTTACTATTTGTTTTTCATATTGCCTGTTCAGAGACATGACTCCCACTGTTTTAGTCTCAGGGGTTCTTTTACAAACTTTAGTAGAGAGACCACAATTAAAATCAAGCAAAATAATTACAGTTTTTAACCATGGCTGTTTTTTTTATTAAAGAAAGGAAAAGAAAATATTACACAAAACAGAACACAGATGGTAAACACTGGTTACTTTACAGAGAAACATACTGAAAAGATTGCAATTGGAGAGCTTTTAACAAAGTGAACCGCCTCTGGGGAACTTTTGGTAAATTAAGACCAAGATCTTATTTCCCCAAAATGTTATTAATCCAGTCTTAGTATATTGTTGGTAATGATAGTTGTTTATAGATGGGTAAAAATATGCATTTAAGGGAAGGTGAGCCCTGTGTGGTTTATCAAGGATAGCATAGTTTATAAATGAGCAAAGGTCTTGACTAAATCCTGTGAAATCAAAGCAAAATTTTAAATCAGTTTCTTAGGAGAAACTATTGAGAGGTGTTTTAAGACAGGTCAGTTAGTGAATATTAAAAATCTTAAATCCAAATTAAATCCTGTTATATCTCTGTTAACCAATATAGTCACTGTCTTCTTTCCGGGAATATGTAGCCTAAATACCTGGGTTAGGATGAGAAACTGTTAATATCTTAAGTTACAATTGCATTTCAGTATTCCAGTAAAATCATTGTGAGAGTTTTTAAATCTAACCCCTTGTCAATCCTTCAGCTACTTCCATCGCATGATGCTGACGTCTTGGTAATGACATGTGGTTGCTTTTTGCTGCCACTGGGTAGCTGTTCTTTTCTTTTTTATCTTAGCTGTTCGGCAGCTTGCCTGTAAAGATGGACAGGATGAGTTGTATTGAAAGCTGTGAAGTTGAGAAGAGTTGCAGACTAAGTGAGTTTTTGTATCCCTCTCCACCCCTTCAATTTCATGAAATCATAGGAAAACGCATCTCTTTGGGGCTTGTTAGATTTAAAATTAACTGTTGGCATCATTCCTTTGTCTCAATGTTTTTGTGGGTTGGCTTTCGTTACACCTTCAGCTCTGACTAGATGTGCTGCTTAATTAATATGCAACACACTTCTAATTGTTTTTATTCTTTTATGAGACCAGGGCTGTCCCATGGGGGGAGCAGGGCCCAGGGCAAACTGGTCTAGGTGGGGTCCCGCCGTGCCCCATTCCCCACTGGAGGGGAGGTGGGCTGCTCCACCCCACCAGGGAGCCAGCCTGGGCGGGGAGGCTGAGGCCACCGGCAGGGAGCTGGCTCCAGCTCCGGAAGCGGGGGCCGCTGGTGGGGGGAGCCGACCGCACCTGGGACCCCAGGCTGCTGCAGCTGGTGCCCCAGCTGGGGACCCGAGGCCCCCACCAGCGTAGGCTGGTCCTGGCCGCATGCCCAGCCCCTGGGCCTGCCTGCTCCATCATGGGGTCAGGGAGGGAAGGCAGCGGGGAGCAGGTAAGAGTGTGGCTGTGGGGGGGCCGCGGTGCAGGCCCCGCACTGTCCCGTTTGCCTGTTCGTCTTTTGGCCCAATGCTACTTAGTTCTGACCCGTCATACCATTCACAACTTACATCTAAAACTTCTTATTAAATATTTTATACAAAACACAAATTGCAATGAACAGTGGTTGTATTTTTAAAACATAGCATCCAAACAAATAGTATAGACTTGTAGTTAAATAAGAATTATAAAAACTTCATTTTAGTTAGTTATTTAGTTAGTCCTCCATTATGCCTCTGGCATGTAGGACAGCAACAAAACGCCTCCATTCTCTCTGCTTCTGGCAGTTCTTTCAGTGGTTCCCCACCTGTAAAATCAGCTTTTTCAGCTCAGCTTCCACATGTCATCTTTGGGTGGCCTCATTTTAACTTGCTTTCATGTGTCCATCTTACTGCTCTTCTGGTGGTGGAATCAACTTCCATCCAAAACACATGGCCAATCCATTTCCAACTTTTTCTAGTAATGACAGTGCTCTTATCTTCTTGTCTCTACTGTATGAATAGAACTTGATTTGACATTGTTCTGGGCCAAACAGGTTCTGAGGCAGGTAGTATGAAAGGGGGACAGTTTGGACATGTCATTTTATGCTGTTCGCCAAGATTCTGCACTATAAAGTAGCATTGAAAGTACAAAACTCTGATAAATCTTTTGTTTTGATATTCTATTTTGATGATTTCCAGATTGTATTTAAACTTCTAGAAGTGTTCCAGGCTTTACTGATTCTGTTCCGAATGCCCTGACTTGTATCATCATCCTGGCTGATGGGACCACCCAGTTATGTGAATGTTTTTACATTAGTGAGAACATAATCTTCTATCGGTACTGGTGATGGTGAAGCAATATTAAAAGTCATGACATCTGTCTTATTGCAGTTAATTTTCAGTCCAATTTGCTGGCTGAATATGTTGAGTGTAGTTGTTTTCTCTTGTATATGGTGATGGGTTTGTAATAAGAGGGTAACATCATCAGTGAAGTCCAGGTATTCAAGGGATGAAAAGGGTGTCCATCTAACCACCTCCTAGCATGTTCTCTATTGTACACCACATTATCCAATCAATGGCAATGGTAAAGAGGATTGCAGACATAACGCATCTCTGCTGTTCATCTGTTTGGACTTAAAAGCTGAGCTCACTGTGACCAATAATACATGTAAATTTGGAATTGAAGATTTTAATGATGGTGATTATACAAAAAGTTATTCCATAAGCCCATGGAATATACCATAGGCAGATCCTGTGAATATTGTTAAAAGCCTTCTCAAAGTCTATGAAATTTATGTAAAGTTGTCATTCCCATTCTAAGCATTGTTCTGTTAGATGTCATAAAGACCTGATCTGTCCATCAGTTACTGAACAATGACTTAATCTTTTCTGAGAACACTATCAGCTACCTCTGATATACAGTGGACCATGATCTGACATAATACTTTACTTGGCAGAGATAAAAGTGTAATTCTATGGCAGTTATTACAGTCATTGAGAGCTTCTTTCTTTGGTAACTTCACTATAATCCCATTGGTCCAATTGTCTGGCACTTTCCTTTCCTCAATTTGATGTACATAAAGATTGTCAGGATAGATGCTGTTAACTCAGGATTAACCTTACACAAGTCTGTGTTCAAAGTTGTACTTGCCAGGAACTTTCCCATTTTTTTTTTTTAAAGATTTGATGACCTGAATGATCTTTTCCTTTGCTGGTGTACCTTTGTTGATATCAAGATCTTCTTCTGCCTTTTGAATGTTTGAGTCCTCTTAAAGTGACTCTCATTTCAGCAGTTCTTTGAAATGCTCGATCCAACACATTTCTTGTTCTTTTTCTGTTGGCAATAGGTGTTTAATCGATAAGTATTTGGTGGTGTTTGCCGTTTATCACTAATAAGCTGCACCATTTTGTTGATTGTAGTCAACGAACGATTGTTTGCCACATCCTCTGCTTATATTGCTAGATTATCAATTTAATGTAATTATCCACTCTCACAAGGTATAATCCTTTACTGTAAAATCATGTTGGTATATTCTAAAGGGAATACTGGGGAGTGAAATGTAATGTAGCTGTCAAACAACTGGAGGTTCGGATATGATGTGTCTTGGTTCCATGGTACAGCTAACAAGAAAGGGAAAAGCAAACAGTGTTTTTTTCTCAAAAGCCCAACACACCACTTGTGCATCAGTATTAGAATTGCTGTAAATACGTGAATATGCAGAATTTTCTCTAGAAAAACAAGTAATATGATAGTAGCACAGCATATAAATTCGACAGCAAGCTTGATCATAACCGTATAGAAATCTTTCCATGCTTTCTAACAAGTGCAAACCCCAGCTGAGTTAGTTTAAAGCTTGCAGAACTTCATTGCTTTGTTTTACCCTAAATGTAAAAATGTAATCCCTATGGTAATTACAGAAGCAACTCTTTTGTGGCTTTCCTGCTGATTGTGCAGATGCACCATGCTTCAGCCAGGATTTTCCAGCCCTCATCCAGTATACAAAAATAAAGATATGTAATATTTATATAGTATGCCTTCAAGGTGTTTAACAGAAATTAACAAATTAATTACCTCAGTGTCCCTGGTGTCACAGTACTTCGGGAACTTTCTGGAAAGCAGTGTGCAGTGGGGACAGATTTCTTCCTTGTGTCAGTGATGTTTCATTGCTCAAAGGGCATGTCCACTGACTTTAGCAGATTGAGATAACATGATGGGACAAACTCATGGATCAGTGAAAGTAAATTTACTAGTTCTTTATTGCAGTCCCTGAGAGGACACAGTGGCATTGTCAGCTGGATGACGTGCTGAAATGGCACGTTGGCAGTAGACAGATTGAAAGACTTTATATACAGCAAATAGTCCAAAATAGATAATATAGGAACAGAACACAGAGGCAGGTTGCTTTCTATTGCCCTTGGGCAAAACCTCTTCCAATTTTGAGGATAACATTTTAGTGTAGATTGTTTCCAAATCTATAAGATTTTCTGCACTTCTGCAGAACGGGCTAGGGCAGAGTTAGTCAGCTCCCCATAATCCAGGAGTGTAGAATGGAACTGCTTTATTTCATCTGGCAGTCAGACTGCTAGATGAAATTAAATGGTTCCATCTGGCAAAGGATAGGGATGTTCCCGTGAGAGATTCAGGAGATGAGAGTACTGATATATTGTCTAGCCCGCTTCAGGGCAATCAGTATAATTAAAGATGCGTCTCTCACAGCTTTGATGACCAGTGGAATCAGTGAAAAAGCATAAAAGAGTTTGTTTAATTTTTGTGATTAAATTTGTCAGTCATTGGTCTGACACAATACCAGAGGCATTTTGCATTGTTACTTAGTTCAAAAAGGTGCTTTGATGCAAAGCTCCACTTCTTGACTAATAGGTCTTCTAAGTTTTGTTCTTGTCTGTGTCATTGGGATCAGAGAATGGGAAGAACCAGGCTTGCTCCTGGAGCCAACATGGTGGGAATTAATGTCTCGTATCTATGAGTATATCCCTGGAATCCGTGAACTGCTTCTCCTTTTATTTCTGGAGCCAAGTTGGATCTAGATACTTGGGATCCTTTCCATGGTATGGTACTGCATTCCCTTGTGGATGAGAGTAGAAAATATGCTTCCAGAAAGGACAAGCCTGTCTGGGGTCCTGATAAAGATCTACAAGTAATTCTGCTATGGCAGTCTCCCACTAAGGTCAAGATTTCCTTGGGACCAAGGAGGCCTCCAGCATTGATGGAGTTTGTTCTCCTGTCTGTTGATGGTCACGATCAAGAGAGTCAAACTCAGGGCACACTGTCAAAAAGCAGGGCAGACCCTTAAACTGGTTATACGTGCTATAATTAGATTCTCCAACCCAGTAACAAACATGAACTCCCAAAGTACTACAATAGTCTTATAATGGAATTACAGCCAGTCCCCCTGGATATTCCAGTCTATCTTGCTACTCAGGCAAGCTGTGATATGAGATGAAACGGTCACTTACACCAGTGATCCCCAAATATTTAGGTTGCTCCCAGTTTCAAGAGACCAGTCACTTATCCCAGACCAATTTGTACCTTAGATATCACACCAAAGACAATGCTTGTAGCCAATCCAGTAATAAACTAACTGCTGTTTTATTAACTAGGACACAAAAATAAGAGTTATTTACAGATTAAAGCAAGCAGATATATATACACAAATGAATTTCAGTCTTTGCTTCAAAAGGTGACAGAGTTGTAGTAATCTGTCAATTCAAAATGTAATTCAGGGCTAACCCATGCAAAGCAGAATGGGGATTTCATTGTTGATTTTTAGGAATTTGTGCCCCTCAGAGTGCAGACAGCATGGAAGAGATTCAGTTTCTTCTTGTCAGGGGTTTTTATGCCCTCCACTCCAGAGTCAAGCATGATGTAATGAGTTCCTTTGTCGGTGGTTAGGAATTCAATGAACAGTGTCTCTCTCCTTTGATGCTGCTTAATACCCCATTTGCCTTCTATAGTTGGAAAAATGCTTGGTATTATTATTTTTTTCTTTTTCCATGGTTGTCCACCTGTTCTCTTTTGCAAGAGCTATATTCCCTTAAAACTAGAAATGGGGGTAAACTGAACCCCCAAATCTAGATCTGGATCCTAGTTTGCAGAATGAATCTAACACAGAAAATAGCAAATTCTGAAAAACGTGAAATTTGGGAAGAGCAGATTCAGATCCAAATTTTAGATCTCCAGGTTTAGGAGTTCCCAGCAATATGTTTCTCATTTGACCCATTTATAGAAATGTGGCATTTACTTAAAAGAAAATTCTTCTCAATAAGTTTTGTGCCTCAATCAAATTTTTTTGCCAGGCCAGTGTACTGGTTGATTCTATTCCTTGTTTGAAACTGTTTGTCATCCTGCACCATAAGTTTTGTTGGTTTTCCTTGACATGGCATTTTGCTACATGTGGTGATGATGAAGAAACAATTAATAAAATTGACTTTAGAAAAACAGATGTGCTGACTATGGTGGATTCAAGAAAAACAAATATTGATATGAGGAAATAATTCAAGTCTTTACTTTACTCATATATAAGGCACTCACAAAATCTTTAAATGGAATTAGAACTACCCTAGAACTGTCATTTTGTATATTGCCACAAGACTTCAAGAAACAATGATATTGAGATGCTTTTGCGCAGGCATATTTGAACACGTGTCAGTATAATACTAATTTTGACAAGACATTGACATACTGCTCATGCCATGGGATTTGGTTTATCAACTGGGATTTGGTTTATCAAATACCAGATATTCTGATTTTAAGAAGTTTGCAAACCAAAATACAATGATGTATGTATGGTAGGGAAACAATTTTGCAAATAAAAAAAAAATAGTAAAATACACAAGTTACATGATGATATGATTTTTTCCTGTTTTCTAAAGTTTCTTTTATATTTAACAAGATAAAGGAGAGCAGACGACGTAGATTTTTTTTAATACCCTTTCTCTCCGTTTCACGTAATACTTCCTTAGCTCCTAGTAACTAGATTTGCAACCTGCATGGTGGACTTTGATAGTAAAGAAGATACCTTTATTTTTTTTCTGAAACAGGTCCTTAAATTTTTTAAAAATGACACCTTTTCTTTAAAATATATTGGTGAGCTTCATGTCTCTCTAATGGAGTGGAACCCTTCGCTGTTTGCTGATATGGCACTATCGTTTTGATTTGCTATAATGCTGTGATTATTGCTGAATGAGACCGCTGCAGGTGGTGCCTCTCCTGAAGAGGGTGGCAGCCATATAAAGTCCTCTTGTCTTTCTCACCCAACTGGAGACCAGCAATGAATTATTATAAGCCCAGGAGTGACCCAATCACAGTTGCAAATTACATAATTTGAATCTACCGGCACTACTTTGTTTTGTTCACTACTTGTTTATAACCCTTTTGTCAATGAACTAGTGTTCATTGATCTGGGAATAGTGGAGCATAATAATTCCTGGGTTTTTAAAATCCTCTAAATTTACATCAGGGATGAATTTTGGCCTATAGATATATTGTGCGACCACTAAATATTGGAAAAAATAAAACCTGCTTTATGGTATTTCTAAAATGCAGAAGTAAATTTTTTGTGTGACGTAATTGACCCATATGTGG
Organism: Pelusios castaneus; assembly: GCA_007922175.1. Lineage (NCBI taxonomy): Eukaryota > Metazoa > Chordata > Testudines > Pelomedusidae > Pelusios > Pelusios castaneus. The sequence continues at coordinate 7,607,742 of ML685789.1, forward strand.
TTTTTTTTAGTTTGTTTCAGATCCTTGTGCCAGCAACCCTTGTCACCATGGTAACTGCAGCAGTAACAGTGATGGCTACCTCTGTATTTGTAATGAAGGCTATGAAGGTACAAACTGTGAACGCTCCTTTCACAGCCTCCCCGTCTCTGAATGGGCAGAGTCGCTGCCGCCAAGAGAAATCAGGCCAGCGTCATCAACCTTGGAACCTGACGTGTTACCCCGTTCAAGAGCAACTGTGACGTTACCTAGTTGGCAGCCGAAAGCAGGACAGAAAGTTGTAGATCTGAAATGGGATGAAGTAGAGGTGAGAACATTTTGTTTAATAAAGTCATACGTAAAAGGCTTACAAATATGTAACTTATTACTGTTGTTTAGTTATCGTTTGCCTATGGGCTAAAGTCATATGTAGGGGAAGACAGAAGATATTTTAACCTGCTGTGCCCTGAGTTAATATTCTGTAAAATTATCCAGTAAAACACTTGGAAATGATTTTAGGCTTCAACTTGGCTCTTTTATGCTTTTTAGGTATGCAGTATGGGAAATCTTTTTGGTATATATGGTACAATACCTTTTAGTTCTGTCATTGTATTAATAAACTAGAAATTCTAAATTTCAAATCAATTTAAGAAAAGCAAAAGGGTAAAATATCTATTTTTTTTTACCATGTTTTTCTTCTACTTACACGGCAATAGTCATTTTTTACATTTATATAGCAAAGGGTCCCATTTTACTTGGAGCACCACAGCACTGCTGCAGTGAAGACACCTCCAAGGAAGAAGATAGATTGGGTGACAAAGTAGCACACAGCATGCTGCACACCAGTCGGGGTCTGGGATGTGGGGAAGAAAACTTGAACAAGGCTATTGAGAAGCTGGATTTGTTTTTCTACGTCTTATGAAAAGTGCAGAGGGTTTTTTTTAATGACTAGTCAACATCTCTGTTTTTAATAAGCTGTCGTTTGAAAGACACGCAATGTATTGCAGCAAATGCAATAAATCATTCTAAAAGAATAAACCCTGTGTAAATCCTGGTGAGATTTGAACCTGTGGTTCCAGGAAGGGTTTTTTTAGGGGAGAGGGTTTGTACCAAGGTTACAATGTACATTATTAAAAACGCCATAGTCTTTGAAATTTTCAAGGTCACATTTACATACAGCTTTTGAGTCACGAAGTCCCCACAGAAACTGTGTGCTTCTAGTCTTTCCAACTGTGTTGTCTCATCAAGTTTCAGCTTCACTTTTTGTAGCTCTACTTTGAGCACAGCAGGTTAGTCTGTGATTGAAAATGTTGTTGAGTTGTTTTCCTCTTTGTAGATATTCTTTGTAATATTCTTACATGGAAGAGAAATGTATATTTTATGGATTCCTATCTGAGCCAGAAGTTCCAAGAATTCTTTTTATTGGTTTGCAACAGTAAATATATCTGCCTCTTCTGTACCTAATATGTTCTGAAAAGTGTATTCTTATATTTTCAGATCTCTTTCCACACTGGTAGAGAAACTGATCAAAAGAGTTTCAGATCTGTCAGTGAATTATCCAGTAGACTTCTAGACCTATAGTGGCAGTATGTATTTAATATCTTCAGAGAACTAGCAAATACAAATGCTCAATATCTACATTTAGGAAATATATGTAATAGTTAGTTTGACAATACACTGTACCATATATCCCTGACTATAAATAGTTTCTCTGAAGTTTATATGCCTTTAGAGATGAAAACTTAGTATTTGACCATATCCAAAAGATGTGTATGTGCATATTTCTTTTAATTACATTTAATGACTTCCAATAGAAGTTGTGGGGGACAAACAACATCATTAGTTTTCAGAGACAAATTTATGACTGGGATAGTCTGATGGGGTTACTTATGATTGTGGAAAGGGCAAGGCTCACCAGTGTTGGGGGTTCACTTCCGGTTTATGTCTTATGCTGTGACACTCATGCATCAGGGTTTGTCAGCCACAGCAGGGTCAGGAAGGGATTCTTCTTTTCCCCTAAATGTATTCTGGGTATTTTATTTTTATGTCCTTCCTCCAAAGCATCATGGATGGACACAGCTGGAGATGGGACACTGGGCAGAGTGAGCCAGTGCTCTGAGGTAGCACTGAGCATTTTGTAGCTCAGGTACTTGGCTGACTAGTTCTTGCTCATTCGCATAGGAACTAACTGATTGCCATATATGGGGCTAGGAAGGAAATTTCTTCTAGGTCAGATTGACATTGGCCTTGGTGGGTTTTTTCCTTTCCTTTGCAACATAAATTTGAGAGAGTCACTTTCCAGGATTATCTGGGTATATCTTATTGAATCATTTCCCTGTTGTTGCAGGGGCATCGAGAACTGGGGCACTTTGGTTTCATCTGTTTGATACTTGTGACATATAGTTTAGTCTCTTGCACGTCTTATTTACTTATGCCTTATTTCCATTGCTGTGTTTAGTGTGCAGGTGCTGGGTGATGTCGGTGGCCTGTGATATGCAGACAATCAGACTAGATAATCTTAGTGGTCTTTCTGGCCTTAAACTCTAGGACTCTAATTTAGAATGTTTTTCACTTTGGTATGTGACTGCTACTTATTTCCACTAGTCTCCATTAGGTAGGGGAAAACAGCTCAAAATATAACATTGATTTATGCTTTCTAGTGCTAGGAATGACATGTAAACAAATATACAAGAACCATGTTTGAAAGAACAAGAGAAGAGAGGACTGGATTTGTGAGAGACTTTAGTTTTTAAGGAAGAAATGAGACATTTTTCCTTGAGGGAAATAAATTGGTTTTTGTCTGCTTTTTTGTGACTTTTTTGCTGTTTGTAGTTTGCAGAGTCCAGAGATGACCCATGCTGGCTGATAACAGCGGGGCAGAGTCAGAGCAGCTGCCTTCAGCAGTGTTACTGAGCATGCTCAGTCCATGCGAGCATGCTCATTACACACCAAGCAACAAATCTGGGGGGCCGCATAGCTTCTCCCATGCATTGCCTCTGGCAGAATCTGTTTGGAGGCCATGTATTGTGACTGAGCTGTAGACCACCAAGGTGAGTGTGCACTGAAGACTTTGTCTTCGATCACTGTTGAGAGACAGATAACAGCTGAGGCTTAATGAGGGAACAGGCCTGACTTGGGCAAAAGTCTGAAAAGTCGTCAGCCAGTGAACAAAGGACAGCAAACAGGGGAGTTTGTCTAGGAGTTCGTAGGAGGGAGTTTGGGGGGCTGTGTCCTTTTATTTTTACGTGTGGGCACTAGGAAGGGGAGACGATGGCTACTGAGGCAGCCCTAGAGGTGATCTGAGGAAGAGAGGAGACAAAGAAGATGACTGGCTGCAGAAGTTGCAGGGTGTATATTATTCTTTAGTGCGTACCTGACAGAAGCTACTTATGTATGAAATGTTGCCTGATAGAACTCATGGAAGAGAATATGCATTTGGAGATAATAGTGGAGTTCAGGTGAGGATTTAAAGACACAATCGAAGAAAAGCAAGAGGAGACTGCACACAAGCTCAAGATTTTCTGATGTTGCCAAACAAGGGGACCTAAAGGGCAGACTGCTAGATGAGGGGAATGACCCATGGGAACAAAGCAGAGGAAGACACTGGCTAGTTGAGGAGAAACAGAGTAGAATGGACAGATTTGCTGCACTGGAGAATGATGAGGAAAAGTGAAAAGAAAGGATATCAATCTTAGCAGAAGAGAGGAAGTGATGATGGAGGTAGGTAGGGATGGAGCCCTAGTAAGGATGGGGATGATATACAGGGGACAGCAAGAAAACCAGAAGATATGGCCCCAAAATTGAATGAATACTTTTGGCTCAGTTTTCAAGAAGAATAACGTTTAAGAGCATGGGGCAAAGGCAGGATGGCTAAGGAGAATGACTGTATAGAAATAGAAATTGCTACATATAAAGTAAAAGCAAACTAAAAAATATTAATGTGTTCAAGTCAGAGGAACCAGTCATCTTCATCCCAGAATACTGAAAGAACTGGTACATGAAAGTGCAAATATCAAAGCAAGAGTTTTTATTCTTTCAAGCAATTACAAGCGTGTTTGTCTGATATCAATAGAACGCAAGACTTTTAAAGACATTTTGAAGTATAGAATAGTTAAAAACACAGAGGTAAATGAAAATGAAATAAAACACAGCATGGGTGGGTCACAATAAGGTCATCCTAGCTAACCTAGTATCTTTGGTATGATAACTTGTCTAAAATATCCAGGGAAATGTTTTGGATTAGATCTATCTTGACTTCAGTAAAGCACTACGGTGTCATGGGGATCTGTACAAGAATTGTAAAGTGGGTAAGGTACTGGCTAAAGGGGAGATGACGGAGGAAAGCACTGAAAGGAGAACTGTCTGGCTGGAGAGGGGTTACTAGTGGAGCTCCTCAAGGATCAGTCTTGGGATCAATCTTATTTAATATTTTCATTAATGACCATGGCACAAAAAATAGGAGTGCACTAATAAAATCTGCTGATGACATGGTCTGGAGATCTTGTTAATATATATAGAACAGATTTGAAGTAATATACAGGAAGAATTGAATGATCTTGAGGAATGGAATTATGGAAATGGAAAGAAATTTAATAGTATGAAGTGCACTTAAGAGCTAATATCAAGACTTTCTGAAGCTAGACGCTCATCAGTTGGAAATGATGGTGGAGGAGAAAGACATAGTCATCCTGTGTTCAGCTCATATACCTAAGGCACCTATGTGATGTGTCCATAAAAAAACAAATATATATCTGATAGATCAGGAAGATATTTCCAATACATATAAAAAAGAATTAATGCTAGGGTGCAGAGTAAGTACAATATATGCTTCTTGTCAACCAAGTTCTCAAGAAAGATTAATTCAAACTGGAGCAGGTGTTTAGGGATACTGGGGGAATAAGGAGCCTTACAAGAGGAGACTGAAAGAGTTTAGCCTACTGAGTCTCACATACTGAAAGGGAATATGATTTGGTCTCTATAAATACACTCTGGGATAAACACCAGGAAGGAAGATGAGCTTCTAAAATTAAAATACAAAGTGAGCATGAGAACAAATGTGTTGAAACTGGCCATGAATAAATTTATACTGGTGATTAGAAGAAGGTTTCCAACCATCAGATGAGTGATGTGCTAGAATAACCTTCCAATTGGAGTAGTGAGTGCAAGAAGTCTAACTGGTTTTAAGATGGAACTTGATCCATTTATAAATGGGATTGTATGTCAGGGTTGCCAGTAATAGACCTTCAAGTTACATGTTCCTAAATGGTTACAAGAGCCAACACTGAAATATAATCAAGATTGCTATAGTAGAATGATAATAAATTGTGAACAATTATCATACTTCTAATTAAGAATACAAATGACAGTATCTGTCAATAAAAAGTCAAACTGCTAGCAGCAAATATCTCTAATGTCTAGTGATAGCCCTCTAGATAGGGAGGGATCTGAGTTACTACAGAGAATTCTTTCTCAGTGGTCTGACTGGTGGGTCTTGTTCACATGCTCAGGGTCTAGCAGCTGATCACCATATTGGGAGTTTGAAAAGATTTTTCCCCCACATCAGATGGATGGAGACTTGGGGGTGGGGGTGGGGGCGGTTTGCCTTCCTCTGGAGCATGAGGCATGGGTCACTTGCAGGTTGTGTAAATGATAGTGTAAATGGCAGATTCTCTGTAAACCTGCCTGGCCCAAATTAGTCTGTACTTAGTGCCACTACCCTGTGTTGCTGCTTGCTATTGTGCTCTACTACTTCAGCTCAAAAAGACCTAGTGATAGTATGTCTTCACAAGCTGGGAATCACTCCTCTAGCTCAGAGTGTAGATGTAGACAGTGAATAAAGTTAAGCATGTACATAGTGGATTGTTTCTGAAACAGGGAAATAAATCGTATTTATTAATGTTTTTGTCATAGTTCCATAAAGAAGCATGGTTACAATGCCACCAAGCACTCCAGAGCTTGGAAATAAATATTAGAGTTATTTTTACCTGTCACAAAAAATACAAAACGAGGTTGGGTTGATTTTAGGATCAAGCCTTGTACCCCATTTACGCTAGTTTAAACTTGCAAGTGACACATGCCTTCTTTTTACTATAGTAAAGCTCAGTGATGCAGCAATATTTTGAAGTTCAATAGATGATAAAAATTTCATTTCTTTTTGTAATTTTTTTTCTTAATGTAACAATAGATCATAAAGAAAAGAGAATATAGATATGTTTATTTAGGAATAAATGGATAAAATGTTAAGCCTGTGGTTGACTTTTTGAAAATATTTGAATTATGGAGATTCTTTGAGATGTTCTTACAAGGTGTAGAAACCAAAATTGGATAGACATTAGCTGAGTCACTTTTAAAAAAATCCATTGTATTTTGCAGCATGCTTCTCTGTTACCCAAACAAGAGGATTTATATAGCTATGTTAATAATTTTGTCTAATCACCTATTAAAATACTTTTCCTTGCTCTGAGGTTATGACCCTCTGATTACAGATGAAGTGAAAGCTCATCATAGGGCCAATCCAGCATTCCTTATTCAGGTAAAACTCACATTGCATTGACATTTTAATGGGAGTTTTGGTGAGTAGTGACTGAAGAATAGAACTTTGATGACATGAACATTTCCTCCCCTTGTCTAAATATATTTCAGTACAATAAATCTTTTTTTGAGGTCAAGTTCTGTAAAATGGAGTAAATATTATATTTAAGGGCCCTATTTGGCTACAGATACAGATCACGCAGTGAGGGAAAGCAGGATTTCCCAAGTTCTTTCCCTGAGGCCCACCTGGGCAGGTGCAACAGACACTGAAGCTCACTAATATTTCTTGAGGAAAATTTTTAATTAAATTATATAAACTATAATATTATAAATAAATAATGTACCATGTTTCCTTTTCCTTTTATGGTAAACAATTGTAATAATAGAAATCCCTAGAAATATGCAGTCAAAGAAATATTTCAAGATCTTCGAAAGCAAACACTTGCACTAAAATTACACTTGAAAAAAATGTATGAGAGTTGCTCTCGCTCTCAGGGCCCCAGCAGGGAGAGTGCACATTCCTTCACTCCCAGAGCTTCGGTGGGAGCTGATAGCGCTTTTGGCTCCCAGGGCACCGGTGAGGGCACAGAACGTGCCTCTCCAAAATCATGGGAATTTAATGCCCTGCACATGCCCTTGGCTGTCTTAAACCTTTTCAATCTACTGGGGTGAGAAAATCCTTCCCCAACATCAGCGAAGAGATCACTGGAGAGGGAGAGTATCTCCGGACAGTGAAACCCTGTAAGTCTAGACCCACCCTACGTTAGTTCTTGGGTGGAGTTCAGAACTGTCTTTTCACTGTGGTCTGATATTCCTTCCAGCAAGTTTCAAGTTTCTTAAACAAAGCTTCTCTTAGTCTTCCAAGAACCATTCCATCTTGAAATTTTTGTCTCCTTTTCCTTTAAGACTGAGTGAAAAGACAAAGCTTTCTTGAATATGTAGTGAACAACCTATGTGGTTCTCAACCTTTTACATTGAACAACCCAATGTTGCAGCAGAAACAATTTTAGGACTCCTCTCTCACCTAAACTTAAAGTATAGGAATCCGGTAGCAACCTTCAGGTTAAGAACCTATGCTTGAGATCAATAATTCCAGTCCTATCAAAAACAGATAGGGTTCCATGTGCTTGTAAAAAAAAAAAAAAAATCTGGATGACTTTGTCTGACTCTGGATATGTCTGTCTTCATGAGCAGGACTGATTTCATGAGGGAGGTCATTGCTTTACTGATCCAAAAACTGGGATCCTCTCCATGCGAGGTCTGTCATTATATGCTAGTATATCCCTTCTGCCATGAGTGTCTATGCTTTACAATCAAGAATGATCATTATCTCATTAGAAAAAGACCTTCATTCTGTCACCTGTTCTTTGGTTGTTCTGAAGTTGAAAGCCATCCTGATGGTTATCTTGAGAAAAGACAGGATTTAGATTTATCATTGACTGTACAACATATTTGTGAAGATGTAGTCATGCAACATGATATTGTGCCTCACTGACCACGCCATTAAGTCTTCAGAACAGCATTAATAAAACCATGGAAGAAATCCAAGATTTTATTTCTGGAACCTAAAGGAGTGCAGAGTCTCAAAATTCTTCCTCTCTAGGTAGAATAAATTGTATTTTAATTCAGAGATCATTCTGAAACATAGCTGTGAGCTCCAACAGGGTAATAGTTATTTTGTGAAGAGCAAAACAAAGAACTATATGTAATGGAATATGCTGAGCAGATACATTCATTTATAAAGTGCTGCATAACTGATATTTCTTCATCTGATGCCATCTTTGGACATGGTGCTCTTCAGAAAAGACCCTTTCTTTAAAATTGTGCTCTGTGCTCTTTGGTTTGATTGTATAATGTTTCTACTCTGCACACCTTCATTTTTCCTTCCCCATTGTTAGAAGATGGTTTTCACCGCTTGCTGCATCCCGGCAACTCCATCTCTGTAGAATAATGGAGGAGTTCCTGGGTTGGTTGGAAAACAATAGAATTAGTTTCCTTACCTGTAGGTTCTGTCTTCTCTGAATGAGAATTCACTGCTCTGGTCCACCCTCAGGGGGCATGTATTCAGCAATTTCTGGATGAAGAAATCCTTCTCTCCTGGTTTTGACAAACCTACTTTTTTTCCATTCTTTCCCAACCCCATTTTTCCAGTGTGGAAAACAGTTCAGCCTGTTAGTTCAAAAACTAATCTGTTTGTTTTATTTATAGGGTTCTCTTATCCCACCTCCTTCCATTTTTCTTAGATTTGGCAGTATGGCTAGGGGAAGAAAGTTCATGCAGTTTAACCCAGTGCCTGTAGAGGGTGCTGCTAGACAGATTGTACTGTAGAGTAAAAAAAAAAAGGAACTTCTTGTCCAGTGCTTGCTTTGGGAAAAAAAAATGTGCCTGTCCCACCTCCCTTTTCTTTCTGCACCACTCCTCTTCTTCCAGCAGCGTGCTCCTTTCCCCTGCTGACCCAGCCCCCACAGCTGGGCAGCGGGTCTGGCTCCATACCCCTGCGTGCCATCGCAAAAAAAGCACTGCTCTTGTCTGCATCAGAGACTTGGAAAAGATGGAAAACCCAGCAGTTCCAAGTCTGACGGAACGGTAGATTTCCATTCACAGAAAACAAAATTGCAAGTAAGGAAACAAATTTTACTGAATTAAAAATTAATTAACGTGTAATCCCTTGGAAAGAGATTTGGCAGGTTAGTATTTACAGAACCATTCGTGATAATGTATTCAACTTGGCTGTTGTTGTTCTGCTGGAGGAATATAGGTTTTTTTCCTGAAACTACTGACATATCACTTTTAAAATGATAACGTTTTGGGATATTACATTTTTCTCAAGCTAATAATTTTTACAGTATTTGCATTTACCCGATGTCCTTAAAAGAAGTTTTGTTTGAAGCCTAAAACTTCAATTTTTTAAGCACTCACTTTTATCATCAGCCCTTGCAGCTGGATAGTGCATGTCAATGAGGCTTGTGCCTCCCTGAGTCAGTTCAGCTACCTTGTGTGTGTTCACACTTGCAAATGTATTTGAGACAATACTGTTCCTCACTGTTCTTTGGCAGAAGACCAGGAGAATCTTCATTTCCCCCACCTTACCTCTAATTTACACTTGCCGCACTTTTCAGTGTTAGTCGAAGGAAGATACACAAGGTGCATAAAATATCTTGCGTATCTCCTGACGACTTACTAACTACCCCTTACACATTTCACTAAGGCGACCAGAAATGCCATTCTGTCACCTTAGCAATACACCACTTCCAGGGCAGGAGTTACTAGGGCGAATTCCAGAGCGATTGAGTGCATCTACACAGACCGCTCAATTGCACCTGGAAGAGCGTATTGATGGTGGCAATTTTGCCGCCGTCAGTATAGACATAGCCTCTGGTGTAGAGAAGGGAAAGGAAAGGTAGGGGGAAAGAAAAGAATTGAGAATCTTTAAGAGCAGCCAGCTAAGGTGGCATATCAAACATAGGTTTATGTTGTCATGTGAAATTAAGGAAGGGGTGCTAAGTTCTGGACAATAATTCATTGTGTGTGTAATGTACTGAGTGTGTTTACAAAACTATGAAAACTCACTGCAAGCCACAATCGGGCTTTGTGAAAGCTATGATGTTAGGCTGGTGCATTCTAGGGCATCACAACAAATAGCCAGCAGGGAAGGATGGACATTTTGGGACTTAAAGTACAAAGGAAAGGCGAATTTTCACTTATTAATATGTTCTTAATCCAGCTGGGGGTGGGGGAAGAACTCAACATATGTTATTAAAGGCAATGAGGTTCATTCTGTTTACAAGCCACCTTTAACCCTGAGAGAGCAAGGACTGGATGCTCTGAAACTGCAAAGCGCCGAGGTGTAATCCTTAAAACTCCCATTTTCAGGGATATTGAATCAATGTAAAGCATTCCATTGTTAGAAAAGGGCCATAACTTTATCAAGATTAGTCTATTGGTATTGATAAGACCCAACAGAATTTCTAATGTATATATGGTGAACTATAAGGGTAAGGTTCTGAGAAATTTCATGTACAGCAAACCTCTTCAGAAAAGAATTACTTCACTGGTGTGAAAGATAGCAGCTGTGTGTTAGTGTAAATGAAAATTTAGCACTACTTGATGTATATTCCCCTTTTTAGCATTACTGAATTAAATACTTGTATATATAGTTTTCCAAAATAATAAGGGTAATTTCATAAAGGTATTACTGTGATGTTTGGGATTTGTATATGTGTTTCCTCACCTAACTAGATGCGACTGACTCCACCCTGTGGTGCCTGGGGTCTGTGAATTTTCATTTCTTGTAGAGTGATGGTTTTCAAACCACCGGTCAGGACCCAGTAGTGGGTCACAGACCCACAGCTACTGGGTTGTAGCGTCCCCTGCTGCTGCTGCCAAGAGACTGGAATGCAGTGCTGAAAGATGTAATTGTTGGGTCACGGGCATAACATTTTTAAACTGGGACCCAGAGAAAAATGTTTGAAAATCACTGTTGTAGAGAACCTAAGAGGCAGGAATACAACCTCATGATCTCTCCTTTAAATCCCTTTCTGGACCCAGCAGATTTCTCCTCCCCCCACAACCTCATTTTGGAGAGGTGGAAGGGTGGTGACATAATCTTCTGACTTCTTTTGCTCCATGAAAGAGTTTTGGAGATGGATACGTCCTCACAGTGACTCCACTGTTACTTTTACTGGCAAGCACACAGTGGATCTCTTCCCTGCCCCACGTAGGGCTCTTCAGAAAGGACAGCACTTAAAAATATTTGAAGCAGAAATGTGATTTTTTTTTCGGGGGGGAAAGGGGTTGTTATGTATCTCTTTTTTAAAAAAGCACAGTATCAATTGATTTAGATCCAAACTGTTTGGGTCCATGTGCATTTATGCCAGTTGACAGGTGAACAGAATACACATGTCCTCATATCGGAATGGACATGCACTCATTCTAAATGGTGCATAACATACTGAAGAGCTTATTTGTGTGCTGATTGAAGAGCATATCTCTGTAAGTAGTTTTTGAGCGTGCTTCAGGGCTTTGTCTGCCTGGTGAAGATTTTATGCTTTTTTCTAGTGACTGTTTTTCAAGTAGTGGTGTGTTCCTTGAGCTGCCTTGTTGAGTTAAAGGCTCTGTGCTGTTTCTAAAGCTACAGGGAAATCTTGGAAAAACAAGATACTGCAGTTGTGTTTGGTGGATCTTTTTTCAATTTCAATAGGTAAAACCACTCGTCTGCTCTCATGGGTGTGGAATTGGAACATATAGGTCATGATCTCTCAATGTCTACATTTTTAGGAGAAAACATGTCATATGCCCTTTCAATTTTTCCTTCAGAGAATCCTTTGCTGAGGCTACAAATTTGGTTAATAAAAGGAATAGGGTTGATGTATAATACCTAGACTGCTGAAAGGTATTTGATTTAGGTCTGCATGATATTTTGATTTAAAAGCTAGAATGCTGTAAAATTAACATGGCACACATTACATGGATTAAAATGGTTAACTGAATGGTTCTTGGCCATATTCTATTTAACATTCTTATTAATAACCTGAAAGCAACCATAAAATCACCATTGATAAAATGTGTAGATTAGAGGAGTGATAAATAATGGAGACAGGCCACTGATATAGAGTGATCCGCATTGCTTGGTAAACTGGGCACAAGCAAACAAATATGCATTTTAAAATGGCTAAATGTGAATGTACAAGGAATATAGACCATACTTATAGAATGGGGGACTCTGTCTTGGGAAGCAGTGACTTTGGAAAATATTTGGAGGTCATGGTGGATAATCATCTGAACATGAGCTCCCAGTGCTCATGCTTTGCTCAAAAGAGCTAATACAACGAAAGTCCTGTGACACTTTAAAGACCAACAAATTTCTTCAGGCATAAGCTTTCATGGGCTGCAACCCACTTCGTTAGATGCATGATGCAAGATGCATGTTCATGTATCTGATGATGTGGGTTGCAGCCCATGAAAGCCTATGCCTGAAGAAATTTGTTGGTCTTTAAGGTGCCACAGGACTTTTGTTGTTTTTGCTATATACAGGCTAACACAGCTACCCCTCTGGAAACAGCTAATGCAATCCTTGGATAAATAAACAGGAGAATCTTTGAGTAGGACCAGAAACTTTATTTTACCGCTAGCTATATTTGGCACTGGCATTACTGCTGCTGGAATACCATGTCCATTTTTGGTGTCCACAATTCAAGAAGGATGTTGCTAAATTGTAGAGGGTCTCAGAGAAGAGCTATATGAATATTAAAGGGTTAGAAAACATGCCTTGTAATGATAGACTGTAGGATCTCAATCTATTTAGTTTAACAAAGAAAAGCTTAAGGTGTGACTTGATTACAATTCTTAAGTACCTACCTAGGGAACAAATATTTAATAATGAGTTCTTCAATCTAGTGGAGAAAGATATAATATGATCCAATGATTGGAAGTTGAAGCTAGACAAATTAAGACTGAAAACAAGGTGTACATTTTTAACTATGAGAGTACTTGACCATTGGGACAGCTTACAGTCATGGTGGGTCCTCTATCACTGAGTTTTTAAATCAAAATTGGATTTTTTCCCTCAAAGTTATGCTTTTGGACTTATTTTGGGAAGTCCTATGACCTGTGTTACACAAGATGTCAGACAAGATGATCACAATGATTGATTCCTTCTGAAATCTACAAATCTGAAAATCTTTTATTTAAATATTTTGTGTAGTCGCTGTTTTCATTATATTCTAGCTGCAGTAGCTTCTTTTGTTGAGCTAGTGGTCTGTTTTTATGTTCTAGTTGAGTTTTGTTTGTTATTCTAGCACAAGCCGATTCTCAGGTCCTTCAGCTTAATAGAAAACTCACCCTGGACAGAAAACAGACATGAATGGAAACTTATATATATATATATTTCTCCCATTGCTGTGGAAATGATTCTGTGTAATTTCTTCCTTAAATGTCTCTGCCAAACTGTCTTATTCATATTTGTCTGAGGACACAGTGTTGCCAGCACCATTTCATTTCTTATCTGTGCTGGGAGGTTGCTGTTTCTCCTTCCGTTTTTGTACTGATCCAAGTTCGAGGGTGTTTTTTAACTGAAATGTCAGTTTTCTACCATTGTTAAATTCTATTTTGGTCCAGTCTCCTGCTTTTAGAGATGGAGGTTTTACCAGCTCAGTGGGCAATGAACCCGGAGCCCAGCGCAGATGGAACTGCTGGTTAGGTTGGCATCGCACAACACCTTGCTGTCCAGATAGAACTGTAGAAGCCCTGGGACCGCTTGTTTCTTTGGCTTGCATTAAAACATTGTGTGTTTCTGTTACCTCTCCTCAGAAACTTTAATGTAAGAGAGTGTTCCTGTTTGACTCTGTTATATATTTCCCACTCTCAATATATTATTTTTGTGCTGCATCTTGTGCAGCCGCACTGCCTAACTTCTTTTTTCCTTTTCCTTTTCTTATTAGAGTGTTGAATAAAATTATTAATTGTACTCTGTATGGTAGTGACTTAACTAATTTGGCTATCCAAAGCTAGAACTGTATGAAGTGCTTCATTTTGATTGTTATTTTTTCTGATATATTCCAAGTTAATGGACAAATAGAATTCTGCTTTATATGTTTTATGATTGACGTTCATTATTGAAGATGGTGGTGGCTAAATTTTTAGGTAGCATCATAGTACTATATGAGAACAGAAATGGTAATGATATTTTTCTCTTGGGCTTGTTAAAAATCAGGTTCTTTAGAAAGTGTACGTACACTACAACTCTTGCCATACATATTGGAAAGGAAGGACGTCAGCCAAATTCATATTGGTGTGACAGAGCTTTGAATATAATCTCCATCATGGTTTCCAAGATTAAGAAATAGTAACATTTTTTTTATTTTTATTTTTTACATTTCTTCAACTAGTACAAAATTGCACATTATTTATTTAAATTTGAAATATTCAAATTATCTGTTGAATCCAGAGAAGAATTCAGTAACTTTTTGCCTGGTGAAGTAGTCAACTCAGCTATATACACAATTTTGCTTATTGTGAGTAATTGGTCATTTGCTTTACATGAGTCAAAATTGAGATTGTGTTACTTGAAAATTATTACTTAAAGAATGTTCCAGGATTTACTTCTGTGTCTATATTTCATAGTGAAATTGCAAATGTGAATTTGAAATGAATGATGAGTTTAGAATTTGGATTCTGGCTCTTCCTTTTGAAGGATGATTCGCTCTTTGGAAAGGGTTTCAGCTAATATTCTCAGTTTATCAATAAGCATTCTGTAAACCTCACATAGAAGGCTATATACAAGTCTTTTATTGCAGAAGACAGGCTACAAAATCTATCTTTACTTTTTGGCAAATGTAGAAAAGAAACTGGCTCATTTTTATACTGCAGGTGGTGTTATTTCATAGACAAGCTGTTAGGGATACACAAAAAATATTCTAGATGATTACATAAAGAGACACTTCAGATTTTTGCTGCCACATATTATGTTAATCTGTAGCAACAAAGGGTTGGTCTTGACTGACTAAGGGGCTTTTATTCATGGCTTTTGGAAATGCATCTGTTGCTACTGGATAAATAGATGAATGCCTGTGTACATGCATGATCTTAGAAGTCAGCATAGCATGGTCAGGTAAAAATGTTGTCTGTGATCACATTGGCAATGGTGTATGGCATAGAAGGTCTGATTAGCAAATAAAGTAACTGTTGCACAGGTGGCAGAGAAATCGATGACTTAGCACAAGCACTAGCTCACAGCTATAGTCATGAGTTTTCTTTCTAGGTAGGTCATGGATGCTCCATTCACTTTGTAGAAAGTTTCCAGTCATTGGAAGAAGTGATATTGGGCTTCATTATTGCTGGGGTCATGTGGCAAAGTACTGCTGTGAATTTAAGAAAGAAAAATAAGCCACGTAATGAGCATAGTTGAAAGAAACCAACCTGCTGTGGTTTTGAATGCCTTAGAATCTCACATGATCACGGATATGTGGCAACGCTAAAGCATTCTTTAGTATTTGACAATATGAGAAATCCATGTATATTTTTCTAAAGGTTTGTGTGTAATAACTCTGAAAGGTGAACAGCTCTCATAGTAAATGCTCACTAAAATGTAGAACTAGATGGAGGCTTTTTTCGTTATTTTTTTTTGACTGAAACTCATTCATTAGGTGAGTTTCCAGAATAATTGAAGACTAGGTAAACTTTATATTACCTCAAATTTGTATTGATGATGAAACTTTCAATGACTGTCCAGACAATTTATTAGAAGATCAGGATTATTATGATGCTCTTTTAATATTATTTTCCTGTTTATTAATTTTCCTCATTTTTATATTCTTTTTAAAAAGACAAAATCTTTAAAGAACAATCTTTATTATTTTCAGATAATCCCAGATGTAGCTTGTGGAAATGCCAGTTCTAACAACTCTGCTGGAGGCCGGCTTATCTCCTTTGAGGTTCCTCAGAACACATCAATAAAGTAAGAATATTGCTTTGTTGTAGCAGCCTGGAATAATTATACACATATATAAATAGTGTTCGGTACTGAATTCACGTCTTGGAAACTGTAGTCAGCGGTCTCCCCGGCAACCAGATCAGTGAAATTCTGTGACATGTCATGAAGGAACTCCAGCGAGCCTCTAGATGACAGCAGGGACCTAGTGATACCAGAGCACCTTCTTCCAGAGGTGCAGTCCTCACGTGTATGTTTAAGTGGGGTTTTTGTGTTTGGTTTGGTTGTGGGGCATTTTGGGGGAGAGAGGGGAGATGAAGAGGCATGATGATATGCAGAATCCCTGGGACACAGCCTAGGAGCTGTAGAACTGGTGGATATCACCTTTTTAGCTTGGGTGAGCCCTCCACCTCCTCTGGCTGGTGAACTACAGTCTCTCCACACCCTGTTTCCACTCCACTTTACAGCAGGTGGTGCCAGACACCCAATTTAGTTCAATGAATGCTTTCCTGCCCTCAGGACCCAACAGTAGAGAAACTCCAGCTCTCTCCTCAGCCCAGGACCACACTGTCTACCCTGGTCAAAAAGCCTGACTAGTGGATCCAGTCCGTCTTTCCCCAAAGTGAAAGGAATGTGCAACAGGCTACATTACTGTGCAGTTTGTCTAAACACATCACTTGAAGACACCCTGATTAATATAAAACAATAAACAAGTTTATTAACTACACACACACACAAATTAAGTGGTAAATGTACAGAGATCAAAAGTAGTTACCAAAGGAAATAAATATAGGATTTCAGTCTAAATTCTACATACTACCAATATTTGAAAAGTACATTAAAAGGAAGAGTAGATCCACAGATGCAAGTTATAGGGTATTCCCTTAAAAAAAAAATCTGTGAAACTGAGTGTTTGTAGTTGCCTCCAAGTGACTTTATCTTATGCAGCCTTAGTTTATGCAATAGATCACCACAGATCTCAGTGATCTTGACAACCTTTCTTAATTCATTTGATTTACAAGAATAAAATGCTCAACATTTTATCCAATATAATACATAGAACCAGAATTTCTGTCGGCATCAAACCCACCTACCTTCGGTGCGCACTAATACCATGACTAACAGAGATGGAGGCAGAAGTATTTCAGCCACTGGAAATGGTAGAATTATGAATGCTAGCATGGGAGCCTTTGGGGTGAAGGGAAGTACCATAGAACAGTGGTTTTCAAACTTTTTTTCTCAGGACCCAATTGAAAAAAAATAATTTATGCTTGCAGCAATTACATCTTTGAGCAATGCATTCTAGTCTTTTGCTGGCAGCAGCAGGGGGCGCCGTGACCCAATACCTGAGGGTCTACGGCCCAGTACTGGGTCCCAATCCGTGGTTTGATAACCACTGCCATAGAAGGTACATTAATACAAGGAGAGGTATTGTGTCATGGTAGTTATCTGATAATTATACATTAATCTGTTCTGGGCCTGGTCTGTGAATATGCTTTTGTGCTATGTCATGTTATATAAAGTGTTAATTGGACATTAAAATGGTTCTTTTAAAATATTAGAAATCAAGAATAAGCATAATGTTTGCTTTCAAATATATCATTCTTCAAGCCCTACTGTTAAATAATTTGTGTTGTAAATACTCATGCATCCAGCTTTACTGCAGTGAAAATTGCTTGGTAATAACAACATTTATATTTTGATAATATAAATAGTGTGTTTGCATTAAATTAGCCTTTTTCTTGATTGTATATTTGAGAGAGTTGATGTGTTCTTGTTCGTTGATTAAGTTTGGTACAGAATGATGTTTTGTTTGATAAGACTGATTTTCTTCAATCTGACGTAATTATTTTTATCCTTCATGTTTCTAGAATAAGGCAAGATGCCACAGCTTCTCTTATCCTGTTGTGGAAGGTTACAACAGCTGGATTTAAACAGTGCTCGCTTATAGATGGTAGAAGCGTAACTCTCCTTCAGGCACTAGGCGGACTTGTTCTTTCTGAGGAAATGCTTGCATTAGGAAATAACTACTTTATTGGTGAGTTATTCTAATGTTCTGGTTTCCTGATTTTCCAGCCTTACACAAGAATCAATAATTTACACAAAATTTAAGGAAAAGTAGAAGCAACTCTGTTAATTTACAAGGGGTTTGAAGAGCTAAATTTGATGTTCAGAATGTTTTTTCAGAACTTTGCTAATTCAAAGCAAATCAATGTTACCTGAAGCTGCAAAGTAGCATACATGTGGAACCATGTAATTTGAAATCCAGTTAACTTTACTTGACCCATATCTACTTCAGACATGCAAAGGGATTTTAATACATTTTATCGTAATTATGATGCCTTTTGTAAATACTACAGTATACGCCTCCAAATGTTAATATTCAAGATATTTCTTTGATCATTTATTATATCGTCATGTACTTTGAGAAAAGAATTGATCTAAAATCAGTTAAATGAATAAAATACTGAAAACACAACTTCAAAACTTCAAAGTGCATTAAAATCTAATGGGTAAGTCTGTTACTCTCACAACTTTATTACTTGCCAATAACACTTACTCTTTAAGAATTTGTCTACACAAACACAACACATACAGAGAATGATTGGAACTCTCTGTTAATATACTGTAATATGCTTCATTGAAAAATGAAACATTAAACATCATGGCAGCAAGTGCAAAATGAAAATTGGTATACAGTTTAAAATAAGGTATACAGAAAATAATGTTCAGTTGAAGACATTCTTTAAGAATAAAGACTTGGATTTAATTACGTTGGGCTTTGTGGACAGATGGTTTGCTGAAATTAAGACATGAAATAGAAATCATGGTAATAATGGTATTATTTGTAATTTTGCTGAAATGCTTTTCAGTCCATAATGAAGAGAAAGCTGCTACAAATTATTGTTCAGTAATTTGTCATTTCTAAAGCACAAGCTGCTTTGCAAATAAATATAAAACATCAAGAACACTTATGCAAAAATATTGGGTAATGTTCTGAATGGAAGTCCCTACTAGAGAGAAGCCCAAATATAGCAGAAATGCTGCATTTCCACAGTGATAGGCTACAGTGCATCAGAGTTCTTGTTGAGGATAGTTAATGCAGTTACTTTATCATCAGCAGGTTTCATTTAATGGCATTTATTTTCTCCAAATGATTTTCCATTGTTTTACCATTTTTCCTCTTTAGCTGAGATAGACACTTAAAACATTTTAATAAAAATATTTTTTGCATTTAATTTGCAGAAGTTAAAAGTATCTCCTTAAGAGTATGTCTTCATGAGGAAAACAGGTGTGTTCTTAACTTGTATTAGCTAACATGGCAACTAACATAAGATAAAATCCTAAAGTGCGTCTACACTTACAAGTTAGGTTGACTTAAGGAGGCTTAAGTCGACCTAACTTACTCCCCGTCCACACTGGGCTTTCATTAAGTCGACTTAAGCGGTTCCTTAAGTCGACTTAATGAAAGCTTAAGTTGACTTAATAAGACCTCCTTTTAGGTTGACTTAAGTGTTAAGTCGACCTTATTAAGTTGACTCAAGCCAATGTAGACGGTGAGTAGCCCTAAATTGACCTAAGTGCCCTCCAGCCCTTCCTCCCTGACCTCCCTCCCAGATTTCCTGGCACATGACTGGAATCAGGAAGTTCAGTAGCTGCAGTCTCCAGTTGCTAGGTAGCTTTACTTGCTACTTGGCAACCGGAGCATCAGGCAGTTTTCGGTCTATTGCTTTCTGAAATCTGGCTTCAGGTCATGTGGCCAGAAGCAGGACGTTCAGGCAAGCAGCTGAAATCTGCCTGACTCCCCAGGCAACTGGACTGGATGGTGTGCTTTCAAAGGCTCACCTGTATCTACACCTCTGGCTGTTGAGCTAAAGATTGTGAGGGAACCTAGCATTTACCTTGACCTTGTTAACTCATGTTACAGCTACATTTACCTTCTTCTTGTTAAGCTTTAGCACATGTTGGCAAACACAAGGTAAGAACTGTACCTTCTCCCTAGTGAACAAAAAGCTCAAATGCAGTTTGACGAGACTTCAGTGATCATGAACTTCATTACAAGTTCTTTTCCTGCAAACTTTTTCTTTCGTTTGCTTTGGAAATTTGTGATCAAGTTTTTTTTTTTTTTTTAGCCTTCTGCTAGAAAAATCAGTATAGAGCTTTCCAAATGCTTTAGTGCATGTTTATATGTGCACTAAAGCCTTTAGAAAGCTCTGTACAGATATGTAAAACAAAGAGATTACAATAATCTTGACTGATGTTAGAAAACACCATAATCACAAATTAGCATGGTATGAAAGAATATGCATGACTTAAGTAACAATAAAGGGGTACCATTCATGCATCTTCATGCATTGAAGGCTAATCAGCATTTAGTAAAGATGGAGGCATGCACAGTACATTTTGATATAAATATTTTATTAAAAACCCCACAAATCTATTTAATTCTTTGTTTTAGTTTTATAATCTGCTGTGCATTGATAGTACTTAAATAAATAAATATTAAACATAGTCCCTCCATGCTTTTATGTATTATAGCTGGGTGAAATGTCAAGGTTTTTCTTTTTAGTACTCACAGAAAGTTATTTTGCATGTAAGTATCAAAATAGGTACAGGAATGGCCTTTGTTGTATACAAAAAAAGCAATTTAACAACTAATTGATACTTGTGCTATAATGCTCTTGAGACAACAAGGTAATGTTGGATGGTAAAAGCATAATACTACTTTCCTTCTAGGAAGATGTCAGTTGAATATTTGCTTCATATGTATTCTATTTCCTTGAGAAATATGGGGGATGTGATGAACATGATATTTTTTTTTCTGCATATTCAACTGACTTTTTAAAACCTTTTCTTTACTTACTTAATCTTGCTAAAATATTTTATTGGTTTCTTATTTTTTCCTTTCTTATTTCTAGATAGAGATGTTATAAAAGAAAAGGTGATATGAGTAAGCTGAACAAAGAAAAAGATTACATGAATCTCTCAAGTCACTTCCCCCCAGTGTTGCCTCAAAGTTTGTTATGCATCCTCAATCTTTAATTATTCCATTCAAGTCTTCCTGAATAAGTCTGATGCGCCAAAGACAGAACATTCAGGGAAATCTATTATTTGTTTTATGTACTGTCTCATGGTGTCTAATTAACGAAATTAACATTTGTTTAAAGTTGTTTAGACACCACTGAAAGGAATCAGACAGGAGAGAGTAATCAAGTGATGCAGTGTGTAAACAGTATTTATAGAGAGGAAGTAACAGAGTATTTCTAAGAATTACAAATAAACAAAACCTTAAAATCGTATTATTTTCCATACATGAAAAGCAACCCTATACCCTCAATCTGAATGACTTTTAGGGGGATAAGTGGAACAGCAAAATGAGAAGGAATAAAAGTGTGCCTTTACTGTAGTGTAATACTTGATTTTGCCTGACAAAATGGCTGCTGACTCTGCAAACAGACAGATTCTTTAAAGAAGTGCAGTGCAGAAATGAAATCCTAATGTTTCCATGGCTGTATAAACCACAATTGTTAAATGGCTGCATTAATTTTAATAAAACTGGGCCATCTTGAGAAAAGAAAGGATTGCCAGCAGGGCTGGATTAAGGCACGGGCTTTAGGGATTGCTGTCCTGGGCCCTGGCCTATAGGGGTCCTGTGGCACCCCAAAAATCCTTCCTGGCCAGCCTGAGTGGCAGCTTGCTGCCACTCACCTTCAGCCTGACTGCCCAGCTCCTGGTCAGGGAAAGAGGACCTCAGTCCCTCACTCACCACCTCCACCAGCCTCCAGCAGCAGTGCTGGCTTGTGGGCCCCCCCAACCCCTCCCCCACAGCAGTGCAGTCTGCAGTCCCCTGGCCCGCAGCACCCCTTCAGCAGCACTGGTTGGGGCCCCGGAGCCTGGGGGGAGGGGTAATGGGGAGCCTCACAAGGATGGGCAGCCTTGAGCAGCCCCGAGCCTTGATCTGGCCCTGGTTGCCAACTCAAATACTTACTGAAATCAATTATTGTCTTTCTTAAAGAATAGTTTTAATGAGTTCTCAGTAAGACTCCATGCCATGAACTTGAGACTATCTTCTAATTTTTTTCTTAGATCAGTTTATTAAGAAACATAAATGATATATTTATTAGTCAGAATGAATGACCTACTTGGCTTTAAAAAATGAGATTCCAGGTTGCTGGTATAGGCTGGAACTAACAAAAGATGCTGCTATTTTGTTTGCACTCTGATTCTGAGAAGCACTTTTGTTGAGGAGGAGCCCACTCCCCATCTCTTTCAAGGTGAGAAGGGAGAGGGTGAGGCAAAAGACAGTGAAAGCTCACCTGCTGCAATAAGATTTCTCTTCCACTGCCATCCTCTGAGGGGAAGGCTTAAGGAAAATATATAATTGTGTTGTTCCAAAGGGGTAGCCGTGTTAGTCTATTGCAGAGAAACAGAGTCCTGTGGCACTTTTAAAGACTAACAGATTTATTTATCGCATGAGCGTTTGTGGGAGAAAACCCCACTTAATCAGATGCTTTGTCATTGCTGACTGTGTGTTGTTACGGGAGTTCACCACTGAAGTTTGATTTCTGTTCAGGTTAAGCCAGTATCACATTCAGACACTATATGTTCTAGTGTGTGATCATGGCAACACTTTGGGAACCCATCTAGTTTTTGCAGGGGCATCAGTTTATTCTTCATCTTCCCTTAGGGCTCAGAGGTTGCAGTTGTACAAAATAAGTATATTGTTGGAGTCTAGACCAGTGTTAGCTCTTTGTCTCTTTATGCCTGATACGTATCATGCTGGGCTTGGATGTTGGGTTGCGCCAGCCAGGTCAATAATTGGCTCATAGTTGGCCCAAGTAGCTATAAAAACAAGCAGTGTCCTGTGGCACTTTAAAAGACTAACAGATTTATTTATCACATGAGCTTTCGTGGGAGAAAAAGCTCATGTGATAAATAAATCTGTTAGTCTTTTAAAGTGCCACTGAACTCTGTTCGTTTTTCTGCAATAGACTAACACGGCTACCCCTTTGGAACTTGATTACAAGTAGCTATAGTCACCCTTAGATGCAAAGACTATGTTCATCTCCCTTTTTTGTTTGTTTCCACTTTTCATTTGTTTGAATAAAACTGTGGGCTGGGTGCCCCTAGCTTTTGACATATCTTTTTGGTGATCCCATGGACAAAGAGTTATAAAAGGGCAAAAAAAGTAAAGAAAACAATTAAAAAATTGAAAACACATCACCAGGGCCTGATTATCAAAGGGGCCTTAGGGACTTAAACCCTGGGCCCCTGCCAAAAGGGGGCCCCAGGCTCCAGCCTCTTAAACCCCTTTGATAATCCGCAGACCCCCCCCCACCCCAGTGCCAGCAGGGCAGGAGCTCAGAGAGTGCTCCTGCTCTGCTGGCACTGTGAGGAGGAGGAGTGGTCGGGCCCTGGAGTCAGAGGGATGGGGCTCTGTGCTCCCACCCACCCTGGGTGGGCTGGTCCATCCTCGGGGGCAGAGCAGGCCATAGCCTGTTCGCTCCTCTTGGAGGGGCGGGGCCAGCTGGTGCAGCCTGCCCTCGCGCCCAGCACACAGCTCTCCAGGGTGCGTGGCCCTGGGGGGCTACATTGGGCCTGCCGCACTGCGCACCAGCTGCCACCTCTCCTCCCCCTCACCAGACTGGCTGAAGCGGGACCGGGGCAGGAGTGCCCAGCCCCTGTGATGGTGAGGCCCAGGCTGGGTGCCCCCGGAAGGGGACCCCGCAGTGGGGGCAGCCAGGGGCTCCCTGGCCAGTCAATCTGGCCCTGCACATCACTTCTTCAAATACCTGTGATTAAATGAAATAGCTGACAGATTAACTTCAGATTTTCCTAAATATTCCCTGGATAGGGACTAGGCATGACAAATTTATGAGGAAAGAAGGGCTGTGGGTTTTTTTGTTTTTTATTACATTAGTAGGAGGTTGAAGTTGGGCTTACAGGATCCCTTTTTTACACTTTAATGCAGGATTCACTAACATTGAATCCATTATTGGTTTCAGGTAAGGTTGCTTTTCAGAGAAAGTAACATATGATTAGAGGGGGCCTATAACTGAAAATGTCATCAGAAAAAAAATCTTTTAAAATAGAAAATGACAACATTTACTGTGGGTGAAATCCTGGCCCCACTGAAGTCAATGGAAATTTTGCCATATGCTTCTGAGCAAATAAGACCAGCCTAATTAGTTTTGCATTAGCAATCTCACATTAAAGGTGATCAATTGCTAGGGATGGATTATGCCAGGCCCTTATGGAATTGCATCTTGGATACTGCAAGAAGACTATTGCCTGCTCTTACATGGCTAAAGGAAGTCCCAATCGTAGTTATAGTCCCTGTACCCGATGACCTTTCTCTCCCATTCTGCACCAGCCCTTAAGGTGTGGCTCGTGTTTAGTGGGGACCGTGCTGCACTGCATAAATAGATACAGCAGCAAGAATGCTTTCGCGCTCTCCCATTTGAGGCATGGATTACCATACAGGCTGTAATCACATGCTGTTTCTCAGTAACAAAAATTCTGCAGCCTTCAGTACATCGGCAACATACATATGCCACAGGGATTTCCCAACACCCCCCAGTTGTCATCTAGTAACATAGTGTTGTACCAATTTAGTCACAGGTTGGAAATGACTGAACTGAACTCACTAAGAAGTAAGGAAAGCAAACAAGGAGTCTGGTGGCACTTTAAAAGTCTAACACATTTAAGGAGGATCAGATGCAATATCAGATTGCTTCTCAGTTGGGAGGGGAGGGGGGACAGATGTTTGCTTGGTGTTGTGGGCTCTCCCTTATAAGCAGCATCTGATTAGCAATCAGCTCTATCTTTTAACCAGTATTGGGTGGTCATATAGTGCTTGTAGCTGTTAGTTAGACTCCATACAGGGTCTTTTGTTGTTTTTAAGTGACCACTATAGGCTGAAATCATTGATAAGTGCTAGTGCTTCGACCTGCTATGGGACAGTCAAGTGTTTCAGTGGAGAGACTGCCAGCCTGCATCATCATAAGTTCCCCCACTGAGCCCTAAAATCACAAAGTTTAGGTTACAGTGTGGAGGTGCCTCCTTTCCTCTGAACTGTGGGTCTTCAGTACTGACCAAGGAGGACAACATGGTGAGTGGGGTGTGGTGGCAGGAGAAGAGAGAGGCTTATCAAAGGAACTTTCGTTTGTTGAACTGTGGTTTAGTGACTTTGCTTCAGAATGCTAGATTTGTGACTGGGAAACTTATATAAATGTTCCTAGTGGGCCAAGATTGTTAAAATGCTTTATTTGCCAAAGTCATTATCTCACATTATCACTATCTTGAGAGGTCATTATCTTGGATAGTTTCTGTACTAAACATTTTTTATATTTTAATTAATTTTTACATAAGAGCATGAGAATGGCCATACTGGATCAGACCAATGTTCATCTAGCCCAGTAACCTATCTTCTGACAGTGGCCAGTGCCTGATGCTTCAGGGAATGAACAGGACAGGCAGTCATGGAGCTATCCATCATCGTTTGTCATCTGGTCCCACCTTCTGACAAAAAGAGAGTAGGAACATTTCAGAGCATAGTATTGCATCCATCCTGCCCATCCCAGTTAATAACATTGATGGACCTATTCTTTCTAAA
The DNA here is from genome assembly GCA_007922175.1 of Pelusios castaneus. Classification (NCBI taxonomy): domain Eukaryota; kingdom Metazoa; phylum Chordata; order Testudines; family Pelomedusidae; genus Pelusios; species Pelusios castaneus. The sequence continues at coordinate 7,633,292 of ML685789.1, forward strand.
CGTATCTAATTCTTTTTTGAACACTTGGCCTTGGTGTAGGCCTTCACAACATCCTCTGGCAAAGAGTTAAACAAGTTGAGTGTGTGTTATGAGAAGAAATGCTTTCTTTCGATTGTTTAAAACCCGCTGCCTATTAATTTCATTGGGGGTCACCTAATTCTTGTGTTATGTGAAGCATCCTTTTCTCTTTCTCCATATCAGTCAAGATTTTATACATCTCCATCATATCTCCCCTTAGTCGTTTCTTTTCCAAGATGAAAAGTTGCAGTTTATTTAGCTCCTCTTAGATGGAAGCTGTTCAGTGTCCCTGATTATTTTAGTTGTCTTTCTGTGTACCTTTTCCAATTCCAATATATATTTTTTGAGATGTGGCAACCAGATCTGCATGCACTATTCAAGATGTGGAAGTACCATGGATTTATATAGTGGCATTATGATATTTTCTGTCTTATTATTTATCCACTTCCTTTCTTATTGATTCCTAACATGCAGTTAGCTTTTGTGCCTGCCACTGCACACTGAACAGATTTTTTCAGAGAACTATCCTCAATGGACTGCAACAATGGCATATTAGGCTGCATCAGTAGGAGTGTTGCCAGCAGATCGAGGGATGTGATTATTCCCTTCTATTTGGCACTGGTGAGGCCGCATCTGGAATACTGTGTCCAGTTTTGGGCTCCCTACTACAGAAAGAATGTGGACAAATTAGAAAGAGTCCAGTGGAGGGCAACGAAAATGATTAGGGGGCTGGGGCACATGATTTACGAGGAGAGACTGAAGGAAATAGGCTTATTTATTCTGCAGAAGAGAAGACAAAGGGGGGATTTAATAGCAACCTTCAACTACTTAATGGGGTGCTCCAAAGAGGAGGGAGCTAGGCTGTTCTCAGTAGTAACAGAGGATAGAACAAGGAGCAATGGTTTCAAGTTGCAGCTGGGGAGGTTGAGGTTGGATATTAGGAAAAACTCGCTCACTAGGAGGGTGGTGAAGCATTGGAATGGGTTACCTAGGGAGGTGGTGGAATCTCCATCTTTGGAAACATATGAGGCCCGGTTAGACAAAACCCTGGCTGCGGTGATTTAGTGGGTGTGGTCCTGCTTTTAGCTGGGGGTTGGACTAGATGACCTCATGAGGTCCCTTCCAGCCTTAAGATTCTATGATTCTATCTCTTTCTTGAGCAGTAACAGCTAAGTTAAACTTCATCATTTATATGTATAGTTGGGATTCTGTTTTCAAATGTGCATTATTTGTATTTATCAACTTTGAATTTCATCTGCCATTTTGTTGCCCAAGGCACCTAGTTTGGTAAGATCCCTTTGTAAACCAAAAAACCCAGAAGGATGTCGATAGAGTGCTTCATAGAAGGCTTGAGTAGTCAACTTTGTGTGATAATCGAATAAAACGGTCATGAAACACTTTTCAGTTTTTACTATGGTGCTATACAGCCTCCCTTCACCCCGCCCCTCCACTCTCCCCCCAGTTTCATTTCCTGGGGAAGACACTGGTATGCCATACAGACAGATTTTGTGAAAGGCATTCATTCATGTGAGAAGTGCACAATAAATTGTATATATACAGCATATTACCTATATAATGAAATATATAACATTCAGCAATAGTGAAATAAAGATCATGGAAGTTTGTAGGTCAGATATAGGTCCTGTACGTTTCTTTGTCACTGTTGCCTTTGTAGTTAAATGCTACCTTATCTGAATTTTAATTCACTTAAGTTAGCTATATGAAAATTAGATGCGATCTATACTAAAATTCATGCCTATGAACTTCTGAGTGTTTGAGGTCTGTGTCAGACTTTGTGGATTGGATCTATCTGTATTTATTATGTACTAAAGCAAAATTTATCATTAAAAATGCTCACCTGCCTTTGTAATGCCAGAAGGTTTCCACTCAGACATCTTTGCCCTGACCACTATTAAGCTTGAGTCTCATGAGTTTTAATTATCTGCTCTGTTGATGGTCTCTGGGCCATTTAATGCACACAATTATCTCTCTTCTGCATGCATTAGCTATTGGTCACCTCTAACATGCACTCCGGGCATATCATGCAGACAAAGTGAATGTCTTTGGTGCAAAACAAAATTACATTAAAAATAAAGTGGTGATGATAAATAATCTGTAGCTATTTTGAAACTAATCACAAAGATAAGGGGATCCTGACCTCTAAGGTATCTGGTTGTGAAGGTTTCTGATTAGAAGACAAGTTGCAGTCTGTATGTTTTAGATCCAGAATATGTACACCCTTAGAGGCATTCCGTGTAATTACATCTCATGCAGTGAAAGATAATCATATTTACATCTGAAGAATTCAATTTGGCTTCAGCTGATTTTTTTTACTGAGTTAGGCAAAATTGAAATAGGACAGTACTGTTTCACAATAGAAAAGTCTGTCCACACACAGACTTCCACTGAAATAACAAAAAGAGTAAATTAAAACAATTTTAGTTTTTTCAGTTCAAGACTTGAACTCAGTGTATTATGCTCAAACAAATAGAATTTTCATTTTTATGTTTGCAGTTCACTTTTAAGGGCTTGTTTGTACAAACACTACTGAGTGTTATGCTTATAGCTGTGAACATTCTTCTTGGGTTTAAGCCCTACACCAGCCTTGCAGAAAATGACCTTCAGGGTATGTTTAAACAGTAAAGAAAAACCCTCAGATGGCCCATGCCAGCTGATCTGTTTCATTGCTCTTTAGACTTCTGGGCATGGGCTGGAAAATATAATATATGGCTTCCTCTTTCAGCCATTAAACTGTAATTATTTTGGCCTAGATCTACAAAGAAGTGAGGTGCTCAAGTGCCAGATTTAGGAGCTACTGCAATGCACAAAAGCCCTGCTCAGATGTCATCTAATACTGTGGGCATCTGAAATCACTTGGCACCTAAATTTTTGCTGTAAATGTTCCCTATGTAAACTTTTTCTTCTGGACCTGTGCGCTGCTTCATCAGGCATGGATGACTATCTTCTGGCTCAACCTCAAACCAGGGGAAGATAGACCTTCCCCTTGCTGTGTGTCCTCCCGGGACCGATCCAGTAGGCTCAGAGGCTGCCTAATGCCCCACAAAATTGCCCCAGGGTTGGGAAGAGAGCAGGAGGAGGCAGACGTGGCAAGTAATAATTAATTCAGCTTTTTGCCAAACTGAAATGCAGTATTTCTAAGCAATTCTTGCATTTTTTGGGTGGGGATGGGAATTCTACATTTTTTTTTTTTTTTTAAATGTCAAATACTTTGCAGTTCAGCTTCAACTACTGCTGGTCTTAGCTGGTTATCCTGGGAAATGAGTAAGTTTTATAGTTTAACCTTTTCAAAGCGTATGGTATATGGTTTCTGATCTGTTGATATCCATACATTCAGGGGCAAAAATCTTCAGTTTTTGTGGATTTCTGTTTATGCAAAATGATGGTCTAGTAAAAAAAAAAAAAAAGCATAAGACTAGAAGTCAAAATGTTTGCAGTCTATCACAGACTTGCTGTGAGGCCTTGCACAAGTTGCTTAATAGTTCTTCTCATCTGTAAAATGGGTATACTAATATTTATTTCAAAGGGGTTTTATAAGGCGTAACTCATTAAGTTTTTAAGTGCTTTAAGGTCTTCAGATACTCAGTGTTGCGTTTTATTACTGTACAGCAGTGTTTCTCAGCTGGTGTTCCATGGAATATTGGTGCTCCTCAGATGTAGTGCAGGTGTTCCGTGACCCATCTCGACCCCTCCACATCAGAGGGGCTGAGTAGGGAGGGGGAAGGAGTAATTTAATGCTCCAGCTGCAGCAAGGCTTCTCGGCACATGGCCGCAGATGTTGACTCACAGCTAGAAGCTTTGCTGCGACTGAGCATTTTAAATCCCCCGCCATTGTTACCTTCTTTTTTGAGAATGTTTTCATCAGGTGTTCTGTGTAAAGTAATTAATACCTTAGGTATTCTCCAGTCCACTAAAGGTTGAGAAACACTGCTCTTCAGTGTATGTAGGTTAAAATAGGGTTGGCCAGTCATTTCATGATCTTACCCACCCTTAGACTGAACCAATTAATGCAGATAAAATTTCATGGGCATCACTGTCCACCTAATCCACAGCATCCTCTTATTACACCCCCAGTTTCTGCTTTTACTAGTCTGCCTCAGCTCCTTAAGGGATCAAACGTTCTGACGGTCTCTGTTTGGCCCCACAATATTGTTAATTGCAGATTTGCCTGCACTGTGGTTGTTCTCAGTTACTTTCATTCAGGAACACAACAAGCGTATGATGAAAAAGTCTCGAGTGAGAGATCTATTACTGTAGCCAATCTTGCCATTTTAGTATGCTGACCATTGTATAGTGCAATAAATGCAGCACTTAGAGATATAGCAGGAAACCTCACTCTCTAAGACCAGGTTTGTGCTAGCAGCGAAATTTGGAAGCAGTTGATGGTAGTTATGCAAGCTACTCTGCATAGCTTCCTAACTTCCCTTCAGCGCAGTGTCTTCAATGTGTTTCCATTGATGCAGCACTGCACTACTTGAGGGGGTGGTTTTATTAAGTTGATCAACTTAGCTGGTCTCAATTGACCCCTCATTTGATTTGGAAAGATCGATCTGACGGTGGCGAATTTGCTGCTGTCGCTGTAGACATGGCCTAAGCAAATATGCAGGTTGTCAACACATAATCTAATAAGGGTCCATCTCACCTCGCTATGTGATTTTTTTCATCTTTATGTGCTTTGCTTTGTCAAATTGTGACAAGTTTATAGACAGTAACACAAAGGCAAGATCTATGTTAAGTGTGGTGCAACACTGAAAAGTGGCTGTGAAAATTAATGATGCCACAGTGATGATTCTGATTCATATTTGTTCAGTTTACAGCTCTGCAGAATTCAGCTTCAGCTTTGGAAGTCAAACTGGGTACTTTTTCTTCTCAAACACCACCACCAGTAATAAAGACCTGCAAGCCAAATTCATGTCTCTACTTATGCCTGCGAATCCCCACTGTTATCAATCTGTACCTCACTGATATCCACTAAGGTCCATGGCATTGCACAAATGTTACTGAGAGCATAATTTGGCCAGCAATAGTACTAGTGTGCTGATCAGAATGTGTACGAAGGAAATGACTCAACTTGACTATCTGAGCCGTGTGAGTTTTCAATGTTGGCAATTAGGGAAGAATTTTTTTTTATTTGAAAACTGAGTGGGATTTTTTGGTATCAGTGAGAAACAATGAAGATGCAACCACGTGATGTTTTTACAGAGTCACTGCTCAGAGAATTACTTTTTAAATCTGAGTATTTCATGTGACTCTTTTAATAAATGGAAAGCATTTGAAAGGAATCTTGATGTTTGTCTCTAAACTCTACATATCAAGGGGATCAAATATGATGGTGTCAAAATGGGATCTGACTGATTCAAACCTTCTGTAAGAAATGGTTCCTCCATGCTGCAACATCAATGAGTTCTATAACTGGGTGGAGGTCTGGTTAGCTAACCAGTCGCAAATAGCATGGCCTGTGTCCATATGACTGCTTTTCTGTCGTCATAACCAGATATATAGGTCCATCACTACTATGTTGCCTAGCAGTATTTTTAGGGGAGATATATATGATATTCTGGGCTGTTATTCTAGAGGGTCTTGCATTTAGTTTACACTACAAAATTAAGTTGAGACAAGACAGCTTACATCAACCTAGCTGTGCATGTGTCTATACTTAAAATGATCTCCAACCACTTTAAGTGCCCATAACACGATCTTCTTGATTGATGTCCTTAGGTGTATGCAGTATGTGTATAGACCCTTAGCCTCTCCAACTCTGTTGTTTGCCACCAATGACCTTGGACCAAATCACTTAGGGTTAAGAGTCTGCCACGTTTGACATACATTAGGTAGCATCTTTCACAAAGATAATTGCCACGTAAGTTGTTACCCATTGGAAGCGAGGTTGGCAGACTCTGACCCTGAATCTGCTGGTCTGCATATCTCATCTGTAATACAGAGATGATATTCCTCTTCTATTGGGTTGCTGTGAGTTCCTCAGATGCAGCGACAGGCGCAGTATAAGCAGGAAGATGCATGCGTGCGCACGCGCATATCTTCCTGCTTATATTGCGCGCGCGCGCTCTCTCTCACACACACACACACACACACACACACACACACACACACACACACACACACACACACACACACACAC
>ML685789.1:7639476-7684384 GCA_007922175.1 Pelusios castaneus
CACACACACACACACACACACACACACACACACACACACACACACACGTCTTCCTGCTTATATTGCTCACAGAGAGAGAGAGAGAGAGAGAGAGAGAGAGGTGGATTAGGCAGCTACCAGGATTGCACACATCTAGGATTTGCTGGTTCTTAAATATTTTCATAATGTTTTAACTTTCCTACTTTTTTGTTCCTCAACTTTCTTGAAGTGAGAGAAACAGAAGGGCTAAAGTATGGCCTTTGGGCTCTGAGGCTGAAGAATGATGGGACGAGATTTAGTATATCTTCCCATGTATGGTACCAAGGAAATCATGCAGCTCTTTCATAAGCTATCAACTGATTATGTATAAAGCTTGAAAGAATCTTTCCTTCAAATTAGATGTAGAGTTCTTCCATTTCAGATCCTGATTTATGAGGTTTTCATATTGTTCATACCACACAGGTGTAAATAGTTCAACCCTGACATCTTCCACTGAAATTATTTTGACATCATTACATTTTAACTGTGGCTTGGCAGGACTGTAGGGTTAAATTGAACAAAATTGCCTTTCATTAAAAACAACTATATTATTTTTCTCAAGTCGCAAGATCAGTGGAGCTGTAAACATGTCTGAAATTATCCTCCCTGTTGGAAGTTAAAATTGAGTTTAGGTATGCCCTTGTTCATTCAGAGCTATTGGATTTTAAGCAAAAAATAATTCATGGCAGTCCTATCACCTATGTTATACACGAGATCAGACTAGATTATCACAGTGGTCCCCTCTGGCCTTAAAATCTATTTATCTTGTATACCTAAATGTAACTTCTGTAAAGAAAAATTAAATGGCCTTGTTTTATCTGCACAATCTTTGGAAATTAGGTGAGATAATATGCGATTATAAGAAAACATGTGGCATCCCAGTGAGGAAAAATGATTTCTTCAGCAGCTTGCCAAGGGCTTTTGTTGCCAAAATAGTAACAAGACTCAAAGAACAAAAGAGGCTGATTTAAAATTCCTTCATGAACTGTCCTGAAGAGTGTGTAACAATCTGTTTCAAACAAACAAATGAACTCAACATATTTTCTAAATACCAAATACTTCCAAACATGCATATATAATTATATAACTCTGCCTCTATCTAAGACAATCAAATTCTATTGCAAGAGGAGGTGATTTTTGACTGCATCTTTACACAGATGGGTAAATATATGATATCAATTAAGTCCAGAACAGCTCGGCATTTTTCAGAAGAAGTCAGCAGCATATCACTTCACTTGTCAAAGCAGACATCAGAAATATATACAATACATTTTTCATCCAGATTATTGGAATATTGGCTAATTAATAGTGGTTAAATCCAAACTGATTACATTTATGTTGGACAAAAAGACTTTTTCTGTGTCCCCAACCCTCAGGTTTTCAGCTTGGAAGTTACAGAATAGAGTATTACAAATTAGAAACAATAATTATCCAGATTATACTGCAAAATGGTAGAATGAAATTTGAAGTTCAAGAGCAAAGAAATAGAGTGGAAAAGTCTCTCACACCATTTTCTACCGTACTTAGAACTACTAAATTATCTAGAAGCTAAAGGGCGCTTAATAAAAACTCTGGAAAGAGCTTTCTTTCATGATCCAAGCAATTTCCTGAATCCTTATTCTCTTGTGCAATCATAACTTTTATATTGTACTACATTTTTTTTTCTGAGCAAATACAGTACTCAGTCTCCAGTACAAGCAGGTTATAAACTGAGAAGTTCCTTTGGGGCTAGAAGGAAAGGTATTTCCAATGCGGCAGGCTGTAGCTTAGTCACAGAGGTGCACCGTATCCTTCAAAGTGGTTTTAGAGAAAGAGTAGCTTCCATGGTGCCTCTGCCACCCCTAGGAAGGGAGGATATCCAGTGGATATTTGGTACATTCATGTAATGGTGCTGATCTTCTCCATGCAGGACGTTCCCAGGAGACTGGTTTTTATGTTATGCATGATCCTCTGTGAATTCAAGATCTCACTCATCTTGCACAATTGATTTGTACAGATTCCACACCAGGCAGGTATCTTTGGAAGAAAGGCAAAATTTACCACATAGTAGAAAAAAATTCTTGAAGAAAACATTATGAAACTCTAAGAAAAATGCATCTGTATTCTCTAAATTCCTTTGTGAAGTGTAGGACAAGCAGTCAGAATTATATCCTTGTTTACCTTGTAAATATCATTATCTCTTTGGGAATAACTACATAAGAATGAAATTTTAGTGTGAGAGAGGAAGTAATGGATCATTAAAAATCTATTTCTAGAACTTTTTGCTTCTTTCTTTTGTGATTCTTGTTAATAAGGACTTGTGTTCCCCCTTCCAGTTTTTTTGATTTTCAGCAAATTCAATAGTGTTCAGTCCAGTGATGCTTTAGAACAGTCCCTGAAATTTTGGGATTGATTGGATGTGGTTTTCAGAAGTTCTCATGTTATAGCTAAATGGAGTGATATATTCAAATGGAGGGTAAAAGTGCACAATTTGACCAAAAGTGCTACGAGGAATCATTTCAGTAATTACATGCAGTTCAGTGTCATTTACGTTGATATTACATTGTTTCAATGTAATGTGTTTATTAATGCTGTTCAAAATAATTTTTCCATGCTACAGATAGGTTAAAAATTAACTTAAATAATCAAATTTGACCACTTTGTTAGCTTTACTTTCATGTTATCATTAAAAACTGAAGGAAATATAGTACAAAACAAATTCCAAAGGGGTAGCCATGTTAGTCTATTGCAGAAAAACAAGAGAGTCCTGTGGCACTTTTAAAGACTAACAGATTTGTTTATCACGAGCTTTCGTGGGAGAAAATCCCACTTCGTCAGCTGTTTTGAAGAAGTGGGATTTTCTCCCACGAAAGCTCATGTGATAAACAAATCTGTTAGTCTTTAAAAGTGCTACAGGACTCTCTTGTTTTTTTATAATACAAAACAGTTTCAGAAATATCTAACATTCATCTTTAGGCAGACAAAATCAAAGAAAACTTGTCTTTTATTTCATCACTTCAGTCTAATCCCCTATTGTAGCTGTCTGTTAGCTATTTTGTGGTATTGAAACTAATATATAGTTATCTTTGAAACAGGCAAATTGAAGACCTGCTTTCAGGGCCAAGTTAAGTATTTTTTACTTAAAGGTAATATTAAGCAAATTATTCATTCATTCTTGTAGGTGAAATGGGAGGTTTGCCAGAGTGAGGAGTGCTGAATGACACTTTAATGATGGGCCATGATGATGAAATGCCTTTCATTTGTCAGTCAACTTGGTCAGTAATACAAACTCCACCCTAATTTAAATTCCATGCAAGCTTTCAGTGGGTTTTCACAAGAAGTGAATGAGGGTGAAATACGTCCCTTAGTTCCTTTGTATTTTTAATATTTATTATACTACTAGTAATAAAACATTAATTAGATTTTCTTATTTTAAATTAAAAACATTTTATCTGTTTCTTTTCAGGTTTTGTGAATGATTCAGTTACTAAATGCATTGTGGCTTTACGATTGACTGTGGTAGTAAAAGTCAGCACCTGCATGCCTGTGGAAAGCCACTCAGATGAATTACCGTGTTTGGGAAAAGGAAAATGTATCACAAAACCATCTGAGGTAAGGTGAAACATTATCAAAAACCCAATTTAAAAGTAAAGATTAAATGGGATAGGACAAACACATAGCCACTATGTTAAGGCTGATATTTCTAGAGTAAATCCACTGTGCATGTGCATGCATCCATGTTTGTATGTTTCGAAAGGAAAGGTTACTGAGTAATAACATTGTACTTATTTGTCACATCACTTACAAAACTCAAGATCTTAAAAGTAAGGAAATAATGAGAGATGTGAAGACTCAAACACTGTCCTGATTAAAAAAAAAAAAAAATCCTATAACAGATAATTTAAAAAATCATTTGTATCAAGTATAAAGGTATGCATATTTCATTACAACACAACAAACTTAACATTCCCTATCCAGAAATACTCTTCTTTACTAGTAATCTCAAAATATAAACACAAACCCTTTTCATATAAAAGCATTAATTGATACATGTTCACGTTAATGATGTACATAGTATTCTATTGGCAGTTTCTTAAATATTTAGGTAAAAGATCATAGAGTGGGCAGACATCTTCCCTGAGGACTATAGCCTGGTTTGGGAACCAGAGACAGAAGGGAAAGTGTAGGGGTTGCACTAAACAGAGCTGAGTTTCTGTAAGGGCTGAACTCAGATCTTCACATGGACATGTAGAGCAGCAGTTCTCAACCGCTGTGTCGGTAAGTATGTCATGAAGAGCCAGGGAGGTGGCTGGATTTGGCCTGGGGGGGGGGGGGGGTTGGCGGGTCCTGTAGGGTTGCAATATGTCGCCAAGTGTGTCGTGACCCATAAAAGGTTGAGCACCACTGCTGTAGAGTGCAGGACCTGGTTTGTGCAGTCCACATAGTTCTGTTGTTGTTAAGGTTTTATATAATTTTACACTGTTCTCACCGTGTATGCTAGTCTGTGTGATGACTTACTCAGAAATTACAAAATGGTGTCATTGACTCCTCTTAGCATAACAATATATTAGCTTGGGTGGAAAGTAAACAGAGCAATCTGAGGAAAGGCAAAAATCAACAAAGACATTATAATTTGAAAAAGGCAACAAAAACGATTAGGGGTATGGAACAATTTCCATATTAGAAGAGATTAAAAAGGCTGGGACTGTTCTGCTTGGAAAAGGGATGCTAAAGAGGGGAATATGATAGAGATCTATAAAATCATGACTGGTATGGAGAAAGTGAATAGAAAAGCACTATTTACCCTTTTACATAACACAAGAACCAAGGGTTGCCCAATGAAATGAATAAGCAGCATGTTTAAAAAAAGTGAAAGGAAGTATTTCTTCACACAATGTGCAGTGAACCTGTGTAACTGGATGTTGTGAAGGCCAAAACTATAATTGAACTCAAAAAAGAATTAGATAAATTCATGGAGGATAGGTCTGTCAATAGCTAGGAATTTCACTGATAACTTTGTGTTCTGATATTGTGTTCTGATAGTTCCTCTAGGGAAAATAATGTACAAAGGTAATAGTATTCCTATTAAAAAAAACCTTCTGTTAAAGTCTGCTGTCTGGATGTCATTTTTACCAGTTTAGTCTGTTTCTCTCTGAATTAAGCCAAATATTCTCCATTAGTCCACGTGGAAAATGTCTTGTGTATATATACTGTTTTTATTACATGAACACCAAAAACTTTAGAGCACAATAAAAACCTAGATTAACTGTGAACATTTAATAGGCACTTGGGAGATAAAAGTAGTCATGTCTGTTGAGCAAATATTAACATCTGTGAGCCTGCTGTGCACAGAAAAGTTGGCATGTTTGGGGAATTAAATAATAGCTCAGCTGCTACCGTTTACTAATTTAAATTCTAAGCAGAAGCACATTACATTGACAGAAAATTATAGTTTGAATTGTAATGATAATAAATGAACTGCTACAGTATGTATATCTATGACCGTACTAACATCTGGAAGAATAGAACAGCTTCTTCAGACCAGAAAAATGAAGTTTTTAAAATACTTGAGATAATGCACACACACAATTATTACAAGACCATTCAGAAATAAAAGCTGCTTTCCAGTTTAGGGTCCTAGTGTAGTAGTTGCCTGATATCATCCATGTTGGTCAGCAGGTATATGTGTTTCCTATTTCATAATTTAGTTAATTTTTAAAATTTCTTTCTTTCTAAATTTTAAAATTTTCTTTCAGAAGCACAGCTTTCTAAATCAAATAAGCTTCTTACATAAAATACATGAAATATGGAACATCATAATGTGTATTAGAGATACCTATTCTTTATTTAGTAAGAAGAATTATTTAATTTATATATGGATAATTTTAGCTTTTATACATGCATTAATTAACACTCTTAAAGCACATGCATAAAATTTGGAAGCTTTATAAGAGTGGTTCAAACAATAATCATTTGTAAGATAAAGCATATGAACTAGAATGCTCACTAAAAAAGGAGGGAAGGCAGTACACTTCTCCCTTTCCTCTTTCTTCCTATTTATTTTTCCATCTTCTCTCTCTTTTCTCCATCTACAATATTATATTACATGGATCTAAAGTATTGACTGTTGTATCTGACTGTTTTGGAAGAGATGATGACTTGTTGATGTATTCCATGTTTCATTCATGAAGACACTTTATTTATAATGTGTAATGATCCTATTTATATAGATCTTTGATCTATACCATTTTACAAAAGCTAAAAACAAATACATAAGTTGGTTCAAGGCTAGAAAACAGGCACTGTCAACCTTCAACTCCAAAACCCAATTCAGTACCCATAGCTCCACCTTCACATTTTTGAAAAACAAATGCCCACTATAGGTCTTGATGTAAGTGTTGGCAGTCATTGGATTCTGGTTTTGGCAGAGCAAAGGTGAAGTCCTTTCCAGGAATGAAGACCCTTTACTCTGAGAATGCCCAGCCGATAGCTTCCATTCATTTAATCATTACTAGCCTTTATTGTCGTATTGTTATAGAGTCACATAAAGAGTCAGTCTATAGCTAGGGGAAAGCATCACACCATTTAAAGTTTTATAGGTTGAAACTCAGAAAATGGAAATTATTTTTACAAACAATGGCCTTTTTCTTTGAAAAATTTCAAAATTCACGTTTTTTTTAAACCAGCTCTGTAGCTGGTTGAGAAACAATATACATTTTCACAAAATCTTTCTGAAGAAAGGTATAATATTTATCAGACAGTTTCAGACCTCTTTTGCAACAGCCCTAGTTAAAACGAATGCATAAAACCACGTTCAGAAATCACTTGGTATTAGTGCCAGTCACACAGAACAGATGTAATGTTCTGTTAATGGTAAACATGGCCAAATAGCCCGGCAGATGTATTCTGAAATTTCGGAGTGGTCTTAAGGTAGATGAACCCATTTAGAGTACATTCCAGTAAGGAAATCCATTCTTGACATAATTAAAGTTTGGATAACCTTGATGAGATTAGTATCTGAAAGGAAATGTTGCAACCTTTCTGCCAAGTCCAAATAAGGATATGCTTTTTGGTAAATGATTAAATTTGTAACTTCCAGCAGCTATTGAGATCCAACAAGATCTCTAGGTTGTGAGCCTGTATAAGAAATGGTAAGCTTACTTGCTCAACTAGGGTGCTGATGTAATTTTTGTTTTCTTCAGATTGTGTTCCCCACTTTGACTTTTCTGGGTTCAGTTTCAATCAACTAATTCTCATCATCACCCCAATCTCTGTTAGACATGAAGTCATTTAGCTGCATTGGCTGTGTTGGAAGAGAAAGAAATATAAAGTTGTGTATCATAGACTGCACACTTCATATTTCTAACCTCCTGAAAGCTCGAATGATCCTTGAACAGAAGAGATGACAAAATGGAACTCCTCTTCTGCACATGGGAGAGCCCTTGAGGAAGATGAGTAATAATTCCACCTATTAGTGCTAGGCTGCATAGGGGAGGAAACACCACCACATGGTGTCGCCTGATTTGTTGCACGGTTATTGATAGTATTCCATTAGAATTTCCAGTAGTTTACAAAACAGACTTCTGAGGTTTGCCAGGTTCCTTCCCCAGAGTCAAGCACAATGGAAAGATAGCTAAATTCAACTTCAAATTCAGTGTCTTGTTTGGAAGTTTGACATGCACAGTAGTGACATTCAAACTGGGGGCAGACTTGAGATTTTAATCATTTTATTAAGGTGATTAGTAAGAATGCAAATGTTCTATACTAAATTAGAAAGTAACTCTAGTGCAACATGAGGCTGTCATCCCACATCATCCTATATGTGTACTCTCAGTTCTGATGGCGCCCTAGAGATGGAAACGCAAGTTGTGATCCACCAGGTTTCTGTCCAGGCTTTAGTGTGCCAAGCTAGTCCAATGGTCAAAGTTCTGGTTGGACCAATGGCTGCTATGAATATTCCTACAAATATTCCCCTTTCTCTATCCAAAATTAACTTCCTCATCCTGATTATGTTGGAGTGTCCTTAGCCTGTAGGTTAGCATATTAATTATCACAGGCCTATTGTCATATCCATCAATTAATTGCCATAACAAACTTGCAGTTACATGTTTGCAAGTGTTCTTATCCAAAAATATTTAAAATAATTTCTTGCAGTTTCCGGTTAGTCATGTCATGGACTGTTTGCAAAACTGTAACTGTAAACCAAGCAAAAATCTTACCTTAGATTTCTCTATAACTCAGTGTTTTTATTGGTTAACATACTTATGCTAAGGTTTGTAGGCCTAAAGCCTCATACTAAGTTCTCAAGCTGAGTCTTGTGGGCGTTGGACCTGTACGTCCTGCACTGTCATTGGATACAATATTTGCATTCTGGAGGCTGCAGTATCTACAATGACAGTGGCAAATTCACCTCTGTCAGATTGATCTTTCCAGATCGACTTAACAGTTAGTTAAGACCCACTAAATCAATCTGGAAATCAACTTAATAAAACCACCCCCTTAAGTGGCATAATGCTGCTTCAAAGCGAATGCATTTATGGCAGCACAGTGAAGATGCCCTGCTGAAGGGGAGTTAGGAAGTCAAAGGGAGTTACAGAAGCTACTCTGTATAGCTTGTGTAATTCCTGTCAACTGCCACCAAATTTTGCCCTCAATGTAGACCTGGCCTAAGCCATGCAATATATCTAAAAGAATCAGGAATGGTGATCATTTGTGAACGCAGCTGGCACAACTGCGATCATCCCTAACACTAACTAAGGCCATAGCCATCCCAACAATCTTTCTCCAAAATGAAAACCTGAGACTGGAGACAGCTGAAGAGATTTTTCTTGATCAAGGGTTTAAACAATTGGGTTTTTGGCAAAAGAAGTTGGCATCTTGCAAGTCCTCTCCTCCAACCCCTCTCCCCAAAACAGTTTATGTGCTGTTAAATGCCCAAGAATAGCCAGAAGGGCTCAGATTATGTCCCCAACATATTTGGCTATCCAGGCGTACAGAAATGGTGCGTAGAATTCATTTTTCGAGCTGGTGGAGGGAGGCAGTTATATATGTTGAGTCAAAAGATTTATGAATTCATTTCATCACCGGCCATATCTTTGCTCACTGTATTTTATTGCACCAGTTCCAGGAGGCTGAAATATTGTTTTACGTGATTCTCACACTGTAACATTGTTTTTGTTGGTCCTACAAAATAAGCAGATATCCAATCCCCATTTTCTGGCCAATGGAGTAATGCTGCTTAAAATAATACATTTTTTTAGAGATCACATCTGAAATATGTTGTGCCATCAATCCCTAATCAAATCAGCAGGATCAGAGATCCAGAGAATTCAGTTTTAGCATCATAGCAAAAAGCATACAGAAAGAAGACCAATGAATTGTAATAACAGGAGCATATTTATTAAGGGAATAACTTGTAATGGGAGCTGCTTCTCGTGGCCCTAAAATTAGACAATTAGAACAGTACAGGGGTGGGGGTAGAGAGAAGCCTTAATATTTAATAATCCTCTGCATGGTGTCAAAGTACTGGAAGAATCATTCTAGACTGGGAGTAATTTGCAAAGGCATCAATGTCTGATTTCCAAATAAAATTAATTTATCAACAGTCTTTTACCCAATTGACAATAACAATGTCATTTTGTTTATTTGCCTTAGTGATTTTTCAGCCATCAATTTTTTTGCTCTTTAGAGCATTAATTACATAAGACAATTGAAACCAGGAAACTCTGATTCAGAGCCAACATGAACATTGTAGTTTAATGAACTTGATTGTGGGAAGTGCATGCTTAGCTGAATGGGATATTTTCTCATTATTTCCCTCATCCAAGGTGAGACATGCCGTGGAATGGCTTGTTGATTTTCCTAGGTGATACAGCAAGCAACTGCCAAAATTATAAGCCGAATGTGACTCAGGCATAGTGTCAATTTCCCACAAAGCTCATCTTCTACCCTTCTTTTTGCAGAGCGGAAACTTTAAGTTTATCTTTACATCATGCCCTTTGTGAATTTCTGTTTGTTTTTAATCTATAATTCATTCAGTTTGTGTAATCTAGTCTTCCAAGAGGCAAAGCGTGGTCTTAGAAGAATGCATGAAAGACCTAGTGCCATGAAAATGCTAAGAGCTCCATTGGCTGTGGTCATTGCTTCCACTGCCAACCTGAAGATTAATGACCATCTTTGTGTGTTTATGTATCTCACCATTTTGATTCAGATGTATTTTAATGAAAAAGAAATATGCTTCCACAGCTGCTAAATTGGAAAGCAAAGTATAATTAACAGTATTCTGTAGTATAAGCACAGAGACATGCAAATTACAATCTGTAGAGCATGTAAAAAAAGTTAACAAACTTGGGACAGTGGTCATTACCCAGTTTTAGAGATCATTACCTAGTCTAGAAGTCATTACGCAGTTTTTACTTATTACTTATTCAGGCAAACTCCAGAGTAAGAAATATGTTGTACCCCTATGTTTGGAGTTAAATATTATTTTCACCATCTGTTGAATACTATGTAGGAGTGAAATCAAAAAGGCTTCTCGGGGCATAGATTCCTTCCATTTTTTGCTGTGCTGGTGATGAAAGGAGTGCAACACACACTCCTCTGGCCCAAATTCTGTTGAGATAGCAGGTTCTGAGTCAAGGTTGCATCCTCTTCCAACAGAATTTCTTCCAATGTCAGAACGCCACCTCCCGGAAGAGCATTAGATAGGCCAATAAGAGCACTTATCCATAAACATAGCTGTGTCCAGTGCTTTTTTTGTTTTTTTTTTTTAAAAAAGGTGCCGGTATTCATAACTTGATAGTAAATTTGAAAAATGCCTCTCCCACCCCCTATTCCTCCAGTGGCACACTACTTTTCCCTGCTGACTTCGCCCCTCCCAGTTGGTCAGCAGGGCCAGCAAAAAAGGTGCCAGTGCTCTATCCCTGCGTACCATAACAAAAAAACAACTGGTTGTGTCTACACTGGGGGTTTTAGTGGCATAGCGCTGTTGATCAGGCGTGTAGGTTTTCTCATTTCTCTTCCCCTCCCTGCTAATTAGCATAGGTATGCCAGTATAAATTTTCAGTGGAGATTAAGGCTTTTCTTCTTATATGGAAAAAGTTCTTTAATAAGTATCATCTTTGTATGTCTTGTACCATACATGTATTGTTTCAGCCAGTATGGGCTAACAATGAGATTGGAACAATGGCACTAAACCTTCTCAAGAAGTTCATACTTCTTAAAATATATTTTATGATGAAGAAATCAGTGACAGTTTAAGTAGTATGAACTTTATTAATTTCATAATTAAAAACCTGAAGATCTTAATATGTCATTTTCTTTAGTAAATTTTCATAAAGTGATTTTGCAGCTTGTACTCTCTCTCTTTAACATGTGGGTGAAAACAACAAAAATGTGATTATATTATCAAAATAAAATTTACAGAAAGGTTTATTTCAGTATGTCCATTTTTGTCACAAGCAGAAAACAATATAACTCCAGATTATAGCATGATACATACTGTGGCAAATTTATAAAAGTTGAAAAATCTGTAAGAAAATTTGAAACACACTTGAATATTGTAACTTGTTATGCTTAATCAAAAACATATACAAATTCAGTCCCTGCTTTGAAGAGATTAGTCTAAAACCTTGTCTGTGCTGAATATCTGCCCCATTTCAATCACTGCAAGTCAGCCACTTGTATAGCTTTAACAGTGAAATCCTTAGAGCAGCGGTTTTCAAACTTTTTTCCTCAGGACCCAGTTGAAAAAAAATCATTTATGCCTGCGACCTAACAATTACATCTTTGAGTAATGCATTCCAGTCTTTTGGCAGCGGCAGCAGGGGGTACCACAACCCAGTGCCTGAGGGTCTGTGACCCAGTACTGGGTCCCTACTCTAAGTTTGAAAATCACTGCCTTAGATAAAGCTTCCCTATAAACCACTCTTTTGTTTACCCTGGTTTCAAGTTTGGATCAGCTGCACCAGAGCTAATGTGATCTGATAATAATTTTGCCTGCCTGTATGAAGGGTTTGCACTGGGGCAGACATATTG
Organism: Pelusios castaneus; assembly: GCA_007922175.1. Taxonomy (NCBI): domain Eukaryota; kingdom Metazoa; phylum Chordata; order Testudines; family Pelomedusidae; genus Pelusios; species Pelusios castaneus. The sequence continues at coordinate 7,651,510 of ML685789.1, forward strand.
GTGTTTGGGCACCAATGACAGAAATTCCCATGTATAAAATCGAAGGAGACAACAGAAAAATAATATGCAATGGCTTTATATAGGTGTATGTGGCATTAAATAACAAATATGAATGCACTAATAAACTCTTCAAGATTCAGAAGATGATATTGCCCATCAGAATTGCAACAGCCATCAAAATTCTGCAGAGGACTGTCCTATGTTGTGCTGTTATGTAATTTCTTTCCCACAGTATAGTCATACAGGGCTGAATTACCGTAGGCATACTCCATATGATATGGTGCCTCTCTGGCTCTACACTGTGCTATGGCCTCACTCTTCGTTGTGGTGTCAGCAGGTTTCAGAGTTAAACTGAATGGAGGTGTTGTTTAAAGGTGTGTGCAGACTGAGACAAACGTTGGTTACAGTCAGTTCACGTTTTCATTGCATACATGCAGACTAGAAATGTATTTTTTAAAGGAGACAGATTCTGATCTCACGAAACCACAGCATCTGAGGCTCTAGATCACTTCTGCAGTGTTCATTCTCACACTGTGCGTGCCTTTTAAGTTTGTTTGTTTTGTAGTTATTTATGTATTTTTCAGTAAAAAATGTAAGCTTAGACCACTGTAAATCCATTGATGTACTCCTGTTCAACATCACTGTACAACATCTCACTGTAGATGAGAAAGGTATTGGGTCCCCAAAGTTAAGAATTTAAACTATTAAACTGGGCATTATGAGAAGGCTTTAGGAAACCTCTGTTGGCTATCTTTGTTTCAGAGAAAACTGTGTGGCATTCAATATAGGGTTCCCAATAGTTTAACTTTAAATATATACAGAGTAAAACTTCTCAGATGTTATCTAAACTTCTAAAGAACATTCAGCATTATAAATTTGTAATGAATTTCTGATTCTTTTTATTTCCAATTCTAATTATGTTTTAGTAACTCAAGAATAGATTTATTTTATTTTCCTATCTTAGTTTCTGATACAATTTTTGTTATCAGAGATAGATAAGAGATTTATAATCTCCCACATATTACAGTGCTAATGATACAGTTCTGTAGTGGAGCCTAATTCAATCTATAGAATGTGATTATTTTATTTATTTTATTCCTGTTTGCTGTTTTATAATGTCATAAACCAGTGACAAAGAAAGAGTGATGAGACAGACATGGCCAACCTTTTAAAAATATAAAAGCAGAGTGGCTTACTATTGACTTCCAGAGAAATCGGTAAGTCTGGAGTTGAAAGTAATGCTAAATTTGTAATGCTGTAATTCTTCTCTCTAATTTTATGGCATAATATTGACAATAGTGGGGAAAAGAGCAATGCTGCAATAAATTCTATGTGGAGAGCAGAAATCTTGTGATCTTTTTCATGGTTCCCAATGGCTATGTGAATGGCCAAAGTTTATTTTGGATACTTCTACTCTAAGGATTTTGCATCAGTGGGCAAAAGGAAACTGGAATTCTGATCAAGGAGGATGTGTTATTTTGGGGAAATACTTTTTCTTCCCTGCTGACCAATGAATGTCCTCTAATAGGCAGGTTGCAAACTTGGGCTCCATGACTTGGAAGAGGTCAGCAATAAGCATGGGTTAGGGGCCAGAAACTGTCCACCAGATGTCTTCTTTAAAATATTTTCATCTGCTTTAGCAGGGGCAGTCTCAGTGAGTCCTGTTTGTTCTGGTCTGCATTTTTAAACTTGTGATTACGGAACATATACATTTACGACGACTATCCCTAAAGTAGAAAACAAAGCCGTGTTCCGAAGACCAGTGATGCAGTTAAATTCAGGCAAAATAAATATGCTGTTTAACATGCCAGAAGACAGAGCAGTTTAGTACAAATGTTAAACTAGCACCATGTAGTTGTACAAATAGTTAGCATTATGACATTATATATATATATATTATGACGGTATAACATTATGAACTTCTGATTGCTACTCTCATCCTTCTTTCCCCATTCTTGCCTGTTGCTTATCACATTTATTTCATATTAAATTATTCATTTAAAGAGACTGTGGTTTCCTGTGTTTTGATATAGTGCCTAGCACAAAGCAGTTTCTGTTCTGTTTGGGCTCTAATAATAACAATAAATAATAATAAGACAAAGACAATGATGACCTAGCTTGTACATAGTGCTTTTCGTCAGTAGATCTCAAAGCACTTTATAAAGGTCAGTATCATTGTTATCATTTTATAGATGGGGAAACTGAGATATAGAGGAGAACTGGCTTGCCCAAGGTCACCTCAATAATCCAATGACTGAGCCAGTAATAGAACCCAGTGTCAGGCCAATTCTCTATACACTAGTCCACACTGCCTCCCCTTACCACAAACACTGCCATTACATAAATATTGACTCAATTTCAGGAAAGCTCTTAAGCTGTTTCTGAGAAATAGTTATATACCAAAAGAAAGAGTCTTTCTGAGAATCTGGACCATTGAGTTCCGTTTCTTCTTGTGTTGACCATGCTCTGGAATAATATTTTTATAGATCTTTGAAATTCTTAGATTAGCAACATTTCAGACAAAGTTGAAACCCACACTATAAATCTCCTGTAATCTGGTAGAAAAGCCACCATTCTTCCAGACTTCCGTGTATTTTTATGAGACATATGTGTAAGAACCATATGTAAGTGGAAAATAACTGGATAATGAAACGGCTAAACCAGTGGTTCCCAACTTGTGCCCTGGGGGCTAAAAGTGGGTTGGGGGGCTTTCAAAGTGGCTTGCGGTTCCCCTCCTGCTAAATGCAGAAGGAAGCTGCTAATCTAGACCCAGGTGGAGTGTGTTCCTATAGAGCTAAAAGACCCTGATGCAGGCTCCTTGCTGCAGCCAAAGGGATGGGAAATCAGTGATCCTGTCCCTTGGCTCCAGCACAGAGCAGAGTGCTCTGCCTGGATCCCTAGGTGCTGAGGTCCTTGCTGGAGCCTACGGACCCAGGCACAGGGCTATCGGACATGTACTGTTTTCCTGCTGCAGTCTGGGAGATTGGAGATCAGGGAGGAGGCTGTTTTCTCACTGAACTCCTTCCATTTGCAGTGGGGGATGCCCTTCTGGCAGAGACCAGTGGCCCTTCAGGGATGTAAAAATGTTATCTGTGGTCCTCAAGCCAAAAAGGTTGGGAACCACTGGGCTAAGCCATTCTTGCTAGGATGGCTCTGGGGCAACACCTAGCATAGATTTCAGCCCAAAATTGGTAACATTTGGGAAAGTTATAATCAACTGAAAATGGGGGTTTATGATGGTAAAGTGTCAGCCAACCTTAATAATAGATGGTCCCCCAGACTCTCCTATCATAATATGTGCACTTGTATAAAGCTTAGCGAAATATACCTGCAAAAACCACCGAAAGTAAATGAAATTCAAAATGACCTCAAGACTTTGAGTTTTAATGGTGTAAATTAGGAACAGTGAATCTGGCTTTTATTAAAGTTGGTAAAATATTGCTTCATATGTAAGATCCAAGGCAAACTGCACTTCAGAAGGAAGCAAATCATAGTCCGCAAAAGAGTATTCGTTTATTCAGCCAAATTTGAAAACCATTGTAATTTAGAGATGATGAATAAATTTACCTATAAAGGTTATAAAGCAGAATAAGAAGTCCTTGAGTATTGATCAGGTCTAACCTCTGGCAAAGCAACAGAGTCCTGTGGCATTTTTAAAGACTACTGACGAAGTGGGATTTTCTCCCATGAAAGCTCATACGATAAATAAATCTGTTAGTCTTTCAAAGTGCCACAGGACTCTGTTGTCTTTCTATAATAGACTAACAGGGCTCCCCCTTTGGACTCTGGCAAAGCAGTTTGCTGAGTCGATTAATAATGGAATGGAATGCAAAGCCTTCCTTCTAGAGTTTGACTTTTCATGTAATACTCAAGTTGGCAGTGAAAAAAACTGATGTATGATGGATGTTTGATGGTCTATGGAAAAGTAAATTGGTAGTTGATTGTGTAGGTCCTACATGACAAATGTCTTCATCACAAAAATACTTTCAAATATGTCTTAGCTGCTGGGGCATAACTGTCATTTAAAGGTCAAAGGGACTTAGATTCCTAAGTCCCTAACTCACTTTTAAAATGGTATTTATGCTCCAAAGTCACATAAGATGCTTTTGAAAATATTACCCTTAATCACTACTAAACCACCATCCAGTGCAAATTGTTGATTGACAATCTCAGCAGGGTGGACAAGAACTGAATATACATGGAATTTAAACTACCTCCTTTGCCCGTGTAGCTTCTGTAGGTCTGGAATAGGAGACGTTGGTAACTATCCATATAGTAAACAGAAAATTTTACTCTCCGTGCTTGTCAATTGGGGGACTTTCAAAAGCATAATTATGCTGAAGATTTTTTAAAAAGCAGGGTATGTACATTTTATATTGAAATGAAACAAAATCTTCAAAAGACTTGTACCTTCCCCCACTATCCTTAGAGACTAACATTAAAGAAACAGTATCACTACTGAACACATTAATTAAAACACTGATTTTCTACCATTTATTTTTCTTCACTCCTCAGAGAAGATAATGACTTGGTAACATTTCTTCAGATATTTTGATGCATTTTCATTTACAAATAATCTGCATTTATGCATGGAATGAAAAATGCCATAGCTTTTATTCATAGCACCTATGCTTCTATTGCGATTACATTCATATTAATGTCTCATAGACTATAGAGAACCGTAAAAGTTACTTTAATACTTCAGAAAATAGTTTGTTGTTGTTGTGGCTGTGTTAGTGCCAGGATATTAAAGCGACCAAGTGGGTTAGGTAATATCTTTTATTGAACCAACTTCTGGTGTGTCTTACCAACCAGAAGTTGGTTCAATAAAAGGTATTACCTCACCCAGCTTGTGTTTCTAGTTTATTTCTAGACAGTTCAATAGATGACATCATAATACTCAAATAGTAATTATGTGTTTGATGCAAAAATTATTGAGCAAGACTTTGACCTATATTATGCAGGAGTTCACCTTCTGGTGTTAAAAGAGATGACTCTGTTAAAAGGATAAGACAATATTGTATTTTTGTGTGATATCCTTACTGTTTGATATGCAGGCAGAAATGTTTAGACTTGCATTAGTTCGGGGTGGGGGAAGGATAAGGAGGTTTTAAGGCAAGGTTAAGAGAGTTATGACTTTTCGTGATTTGGATTGCAATCATCTGGATATTTACAGATATGCATGGCAGAACAAGGTCAGACCGCTCTCAGTGGCGAGGACTGGTGAAGGAATATATGAAACCAAAATTGGAACAGACCTTAATGGGTGGGGAAAAGAGGCAAATGTTGTCAAAATAGTGGAACTTAAGTAATCTATGGAAAGTTTTGAATAATTAGAGGAAGTTTTGAACTAGAGTGAGAGAAAGATTTGGAAGTCAATTATATGGAAAAGGATGTTGGTAATTTGAGCCAAAATTGGTTTTGTTGATTTATTTATAATGATTTGTAGCTGTCATCATTAACCCTGAAAATCAAAATTCACATGAAATATGTATTGAGTAAAAGAACAATACTTACCAAATGTATAGAGCTTTACATATTCCAAATATTCTGTTAATTAGTCCTCTTGCATGAGTTTTAGGTACCTCAGTAACAGGCCTTTAGAATGGCTAGATAGATTAAATATATGATAGATGCTTCTGCAGGAAAGATTTTGAAAACAATTGAATTATATTTGCTAAACAAAGTAGTCTTTTGCAGCAATGTCTCATATATTTTTAGATAGAGTTAGAGGCAAAACAACCACAGTGCACAAACAAATTCAATATTTTTGGCTCCTGGTTTATGCAAACATCAGGTTAGAAGGCAATTAAAAGCTACTAGGGAGATTTGAACAACTGCATAAAAAAAGTCTGCAGTTTCAAGGATAACGAATAGCTGTTGTACAAATTTTCCTCTAACAAAGGGTGATTTCTTAAATTATCACTGGCTACCAAGAAAAAGACAAAGAAGATATATAATGTATAGCTTTCTGAATAGGCTACTGACATGAAAGGAAGCACAGGTAAACGCTGTAGGAATGGCTGGAAGGCCATCTGAGTTGCAAGAATGAATATGAATATTATTTGTATATGTTGATTCTTCTTCTTTCTTACATAGATGTATAGCTGATGTAAGTCTATTGAAGTCAACATATTTGCATCAGTCTGAATGACAGAAGAGTCAAGCCCATCTTTCTTGAATCGGCCCTTTTGAAAAGCATGTCCTCAAAATACCATGCGTGCAATCTGGGCAGCAAGCCATATACTATTGTTCTTTTGTTTCCAGTTATGTATTCAGATTTGGATTTGGGAGGAATTCTCAGATCTGCAGTTTTGCAAAACAGTTGTCAATTTTTAACTGCTTCAGAGATGCACACGGCCAAACAAGCTATTCTCTAGCAAGCTCAAACACAAGATATTGGGCTTAGTACAAAGGAAACTGTAAATGTAATAACGAGTGATATATAGGAAGTTAGACTAGGTGACCTACTGGTCTTTTCTGGCCTTAAACTCTATGTATCTGTACATCGGATTACATTTACACAAAGTATATGTTTCCTGCTATATGTCTTGGTTTCATTTCTAGAGACCTGATGGGGGTTCCTAGTCATATATTTCCTGGACAGAATTTGTATGAAAATGTTCTGATTTTCTTCAAGTTGCTCTTACCAGCACCACTTTACACTTGGTCCCAAGATGGGGTGACTACAAAGCAAACATTTCCCCCCTTTGTCAACTCCTCGTCATATATAGCCAAGGATCTAGCCCTTTGTAAGAAAAATAGGAAATGAACATAGCCCACAGTGTGCAACGTGATCAAGTTCATATTTCTATAGGAACCTTAGCTCTGGCCTTTCTGGTCTCTTTGTTTTAGCTGCCTCGGTACTACATGAATATAGCAGTTTTTTGTTTTTAATTTGCTAGATTTTCTAGAAATAAAAGAAATGAAACAAAAAGTGGGGAGAAAACAATAAAACTCACCAATGCAGACTTTCTAGAGACACGACCCACTTTCTTGTAACTGCCATAACTACTGACTCTAGGAAGCTGGCATTCATTTAACTGCATTTCTGTGTACCCCATGCAATTACTACAAATACAGTATAAATACTTTTAAGTCTACTAGATTCATTTATCTCATATTTTAAAATAAACTAACCAAGCAGAACTGAAGTAGCGAATAAGCAGATGGAATTGGGGGCAGGAAAATTCTGGTGAAGAGGAAGTAATTGAGCAATGCACCACATTTTGGGTCTTAATTCATTTTGAAAAGTGTTCTCTTCCCACTGTGCATGAAGCCCAGTGAATTGCTCCTGATGTATGCTCCTTAAAACTGAGACTATGTACACACGATCAGATTAAAGCGCAACATGGCAATTGCGCTATAAAAACACGTGACCTTTATTGCGGGATAGCGCGTACACATGTCGCTCCTTGTAACGCAACAGAATTCTTTGCAGTATCGCGGTGTAGCGCAATGAATTCTGGGCACCTATCCCACAGTTCAATTTTCCCTCAATCTGCGCTTGGAATCATGGGATGAAGGAAAGGAACGCAAAGCGCCATGGGTAAAATGGGTGGGTTACAGGTGGGTGTAACTGTGGGTCTCTAAAAAGTAGCTCTGGGGGGGACTGGATGTTGCAGTGTACCAGGGGGACGGGTGGCCTTCAAAGAAATTCTTTGAAGGACTACGGGGTGTGGGAGGCAGACACGGCTGAACTGTATGGAGTGGAGCCCGTACATTAATCGCCTGGGTCTGCAAAGCAATCATGCTCTTGAGCAGTTCTGTTTGCTCCTTCCTCACGCTTATCAGTTCATCCCTGTGTTTCTGCCTCCTCTGTTGGGATTCCTCTCTCCAGGCTCTATTCTCTCTCACGGATTCCTGTGCTGTTTTCAGCAGTTCCTGAAACATATCCTCCCTGTTTCTTCGAGCACGCCGCTGAATGTTTCTCATGTGGTCATCTGGGGTAGACACCGGCCTTGTGAAGGTCGAATCTAAAAAAAAATAATAATAATAAAGCTGTTGTTAACACAGAGCCTAGATAACCAATGTAACCTTCCAGCAGCACATTCCACTGGAAAGTGCAGGGCAGTCAACATCCTATGCTTCGCTGAAGCAGAGAAGGTACGTCCTAATAGAAAGCTTACTGGGGGCTAACATTCTGCACAGGGCACACAGATGGAACCCGATATCTTTCTCCTCAGAGTGCCCCTGCCAGCTACAATACATATCCTACATGCCACCGGTTGCAAGCCAGGACCGTATGCTGCTGCACTGTGTGCTGCCATGGTTCCCAGGGCTGTGCTTTGCAGCTGGCGAGGCAGAGTATCCATCTTTGGGAGCATAGACACAAATGCTCTCCCATCTAACCTGAGTAGTAGGCTCTGGAGGTACATCGAGGAAACCTTTACTGACCTAAATACAGATGATTTTTTGACAATCACTGCTTGTGTTGGTGCACTTCTAATGAATGCAGAGTAAAGAGCGTGCACAGCGGGGACTGAGACAGCAAGCACCCCCACCCCGGACAATGATATTTTAGCAGGAGCCATAGCTGCACGAAAGAGAAACTTACCGGAACCCCCCTCTGCCGCCTCAGAGGACACTCTGCAATTCATGTCTTAGGTGGACGTCTCAGCAGGGATGCAGAAGAGCTCCTAGCTACACGCTGTTGGGCTTTCCTCCAGGTCATCCTCCATCTCTTCCTCTTCATCGATCACGTCCTCATCCTGCTCGGCTCTGGCATTCACTGGATGAGGGGGGGCCCGATGTGTCCACGGGACTCTTTGCAGTGGTTGTGGGGTCCCCACTGAGGATGGCTTGTATCTCCTTATAGTACCTGCATGTAGCAGGCGCTGATCCCGAACGGCTGTTTGCCTCCTTCGCTCGGTGATAAGTTATTCTTAGCTCCTTCATCTTTGATATGCACTGCACAGTGTCTCTATCATAACCTCTCTCTGACATGGCCCAAGAAATTATGCCAAATGTATCATAATTTCGCCTGCTGCCGCATAGCTGCGCCTGCACAGCGGACTCTCCCCAGATGCTGATCAGGTCCAGCACCTCTGCCGTGCTCCAAAGGGGTGTGCGTCTTCCACGACGGGTCGCCATTGCTACTGATGATCGGAGCTGCACTCCACTCCACGAGGAAGAGAACAGGAAGTGAAACAGACGAGAAATTCGAAAATCCCGGGAATCTGATCAGGGCGGGGACTGTTTCGTCACGGCCACAGAGCGGGTGGGGGGAAGACCAGAGAGGACGACTTTGGAATGCTGGGACACTTCCGGAGGCCAATCATTGCGCAGTAAGCGTACACACGAGTGGAAGGGCGCAAGAGCTGTTCCGTCGAGGTGGTTTTTGTATTGCGCTACAACAAGGTAGTTAACACGCAACAGCCCTATTGCACGTGTGTACGCTGTTGTTGGTATCGTGCGGTAATGATTGTTAATGCGCGATAAAGTGATTGTGTGTACAAGGCCTGAGAGCTTTTTCCTGACCATGTTCAAAAATATGTAGTTAGGGGTTTTTTTTTGTTTGGTTTTTTTTTTTTGTTTTTCTTTTAAAGCCTAGTTTTTTGCTTTTTTGTTCAGTCAATAAAGAAGGTACGAGTTTTTGAATGTCAGTTTTCCATCCTTATTACCCTGGTGGCAGAACTCTTGATTTGATGATTAAGTGTAAACTGAACATTCAAATACTGTCATGAAGAGAATCGCCTTAACAGATGGAGACTGACTGTTATTTAAACATAAAAAATCACTTGCTGCCTGAAAGAGTTAAAATAACCATGATGGATGCAGCTTGTAAAACATTTGTGTTCTCTCTCCATCCAAGATGTCATCCTAAAAGTTTGCACAATGTGACTGTGTATGACTAATGTTATCTGAGATACTGATAATCAAGCAGAGGTTTTAAGCAATTGATGCTTGTTATCTTTAGGATTTTTTTAACAGAAATGAGCCATGTGCTGACGTACTCCAGCAGTGATAGAGAGAACTGAGAAAAATTGTGAATTTCACTAAAGATTTACCTTTCTGGACAAGGATCAGGTGATAAACTTCTCAAATACAGATTTCAGTTGGCTACATACCTGTGCCTATGCATAACTTGCATTGTAAATTACTGTGCCATATGGCAGTAACATAAATTGTGGTTTTGGCCAGATCTTTCCAGTTTTGTTCAAGCCACAGCCCTATTTGGAAATCTGCCACCACTCACATGGAGCATATTCGGTTCTGTTGATTTGCAGATGTTGAAGGATATAAAAATATGTGTAGACCACTCATTCAGCAGTGATTTTTGGCAGTCCCCATAAAACATAAATCATTCCGTTTTTTTTGAAATATAGAGTGTTAATCTATGTGCAAAATCAAAGCTGTGTGCTAACTTTTTAAAGATTTAAATGTTACTGATTTCTTTTGAGTACAATTCTGTGTTTTAAATTCACATTCTTTATTCATATTTTTTTCTGTATAGGGCACAGGGCTATTCATGTATTTAAGACACATAAAAAAACAAAATACAAACATACCTCATTGTTTGCTTTTTCACTCATCTACTGTAGTGTATGTCATAATATTTATGCATTCATGACTGCATTCTGATTGTAATGTACTGGCTTTGTGTGTGTTTGGGTGAGTGGTGATGCCCTCTGATAGCTGGTCTAAAAAGAGGAAAAGGAACCTATTATAACAACAACTGAGGAAGTTGTTCTTAGTTCATCCCCTAGTAATCTTGGTGTTCCATAGATTATTCTTCATTAACATTTTTAGTAGTTTTTATAACTAATAATAGTTATGTCAGTCTGTTTTTATTTTGTCTTTATAATATTGTGTCCTTTATACTTTTTTTGTTATAGATTAAGGTTTGGAAAATGTACTAGAAGCCTTAGGAAAAAGAATGCTTTCAGATTTCTGCCTGGGACTTTGGCAGACTTGAAGAATAAACTTTCAGTAGAGAATCTGTACCAGGATTTAGACACACATGCTGAGGCAGGACTTTGGGGCCCCATCTCTGCCCTTCATATACATGGGTGCATCTCTGATTACCATGATGTTGATTATGTTCAGTAGAGCTTCCTCTTACTTTCTTTAATAGTGTGTCTTACGGTATTAATTAATAGTGCTTGCTGTTAACTGGAACACTACAGAAATTTTTTATGGCAGTTTATATATTATTGGTATACGAGACTAGCTTGCCTATCAGGATTCTGATCCCAATTTCCGATTCCAGTGTTCTGATCGCAATACTCCATTGAAATTCCCACTAACATTGTTTTGAGTTTTGCCTGGGTCTGGGGTGCAGGATCAGTATTTTAAGGGGTAACCTTACAATAGTGATCACAACTTGTTTACCACTTAGCTGCATATGCAGTTCTCGTGTTATATGGGCCATGGCCACACAGCTTATATACTACCTGTATGTAGGGTGACCAGATTGCAACAGTAAAATAACGAGATAGATGGGGGTGGATGGCAGTGGACCCATAGCTCCCTGCAGCTACATCTGCAGGCTCCAAGCTGCCACGGGAGGAATCTGGAGCTCCCAGCCACTATGGGTGGCAGGGAGACCCGGAGCGCTCTGCCACCATGGGGGAGATCTGGAGCTACCTGTTGCTGCAGGTGCAGAGACCTGGAGGCCCTGCGGCTTCAAGCCCCATGGGCTAGGAACTGAATTTTTACCTGAATCTTGGGACAAATGGTGTCCTGATCATACATCAATCAGGACGCAAGACAAAAAGGGTTAAATATTGGGAAAGTCCCACTTTTATCTAGATGTTCGATCACTATATCTATACGGCCCTGAGGATGTCACATGGGTCAGAGCTATGCACTGATTTGGTCAGAAGTGGTCCATGGGCTGAGAACCACTGCTTTACAGAGATGTATTTTTTTGCATTGCTGTGTTCATATGCAGCTTCTTTTTTACTATCAACATATAGAATAGTAGAAACACCTTTTCTAAAATAAAATTCAACTAAAAAATAAGCTTTGAAGTCTCATAGTAATCAACACAATATATTCGTTTGTAGGTAATGTTTTTCTGCAGCTGTGAGGATCAATATACGGGTGCTTTCTGTGAAGAATTTAACGCCTGTCAAAGTAGGCCCTGCCAGAACAATGGAACCTGCACTGATGTAATGCAAAAACATGGTGGGAAAAATTTCACCTGTGCTTGTCCTGCTGGTATGTTTTACATTGTGCTTTGAATAATGTATTTCTGTTTTAATATTCTGTGTGTATCTTTTGCAATAAATGCTTTAGATAGAGGATGAGAAGTGGGGGGGAGGGGGAATGTTATAAGAGCATAGGAGCAAGTTCTACAAAGACCTCTAGAAGTAGGTCTTGCTATTGCGAGCATTGTTCCAATCAATGGGTACCTCCACACTGGAGCCTTAGGTCAACTTAAGGAAGGTTAAGCAACCTACAGACTGCTGCGTCCACACTGGGCTTTTATTAAGTCGACTTAAGCGCTTCCTTAACTCGACTTAATAACACCACCTCTTAAGGTTGACCTAAGGCTTAAGTCAACCTTATTAAGTCGACTTAAGCCAGTGTAAACGGGGGATAGCCCTTAAGTCGATCTAATTGGTCTCCAGGCCCCCTCACAGAGTTCCTGGCCACTCCTCCGTCGACCTAGCACTTGCCAGTGTGGACACAGGGCTGTGGACTCTCTAAGTCGACTTAACAGAGCCTCCAGTCTAGACGTACCCAATGAGACTACTCCCAATAGTAACAACGACATGGAACAGGAAGAGTTTGCAGAATCAGGGCTCAGACTTTGCTGCCTAAAATTGTCATAGTATTTGCTTTTAGGTACACAGTTTAAATTGTTCTCTTTTGACTAATTAACTTTAAGTGAAACAAGGAAGGCATCTTGTAGCACTTTAAAGACTAACATAAGTGGTAGGCATTTTTCCTCTTGGACTAGTCAAATAGAAGATATCTCTAAACAAATGGTGTAGCTGCTGGATTGTTCATGCAATTAATTTTAAATAATGTTTTGCAAAAATATTATAAAATGCAAAAGCTTAACTGAGTAATTCACTGAGTTGGTTAATGATCAAATGTGTGTGTTTTAAGTTGCTTTGAAATTGCTTTATGAGAATTTTTTTAAAGATTCGATCAAATGAATATCAGTGTCTTAATTAGAATTAAAATTAAACTAAATATTATGGTCAGAGTTAAATGCCAAAGGGTAACTTCATGTAATTACTGTTATGTGCTAATGGAAAATCCTTCTTAAGGAATCGGTATGATACCAAATGTAATGCTCTCATGTCTCATATTTCAAAGGCACTAAGTTCAGTGCATAGTTCTTAGATACAACACTTCAATCTGCATTTTCCAAAATTGCTTTGATTATTTTTAAATTAAAAGAAGGCTGGAAGAAAGTTAACAGCAACTTTAGAAAAATTATTTTCACTTCTTATAAATATTTTACCACACATTTTCAACTCTACAAAAGGAAATAGGAATGATTTGTGGTTGTTGATATATCAGATTATTTTTTAGAGCTCCTAATTCTGAGAAGAATGAAAGTGGACTTGTCTGAAGAAGGAAGAGATAACAGAGGAGAAAGAGAGATTAGTATAAGAAGTGGTTAAAAGTGACTTGTTTTATAAAATGTAGGCAAAATTTTGAAGTCAGTGTTGTAGCGTGGATGTATCTAAGGCTAGAATTTAGCCTAGAAGGAACTTCTGTAGGGATTTTTGATACTGTGGAACATGTCTTGTAAATCCTCCAACCATGAAATTCCTTTTGTAGTCAATGGAAGTTCCACATACACTGCATGCAGAATCAAATGCCAAAACGGTGCATAATATAATGTTAACAATTAGATGTGAAGATAGCAGAAATATAGAATGATTAATAAATTGAACCAGGAATAATAAGTCACTCCAAGTGGCCTTAAAGAAAGAACTGTTGGCCACAGAAGAATTGTATAAATATAGGGGTAATAATCTACCAGTGGTGCAAATGTGGATGTAGCAGCTCCTATTCATTCTCCACTCTGTCATCACAGTAGGGGACGTGACCTGGGTGTCCGTAGTGGGTGTCCCCACTAATCCCTGGCTCTTGAACTGGCTTCATGGGGCTGTTGGCAGCCAGTTCAAGCTATAGCCCCTAAACCCCCAACCTTCTAACTGCTCTGATTTAGGCTGGAGTACCAACCCAGAAAAGGCAGAATACAGAGTTATCTTAAAGTAGCTATCTTGCATCCCCACCCATCATCTCCTTGGCTACTGCTGAGGATCTGGCCCAATTATTTAAAAAAAAACTTAATAGTGAGCTTCTCTAAATCTGCTGCTTTTTATGTTTCTGGACTTCCAATCTCTCTCTTACTTTATGTGCTGCGAAAAACTGGTTTGTTTATAGGCTTTCATATAATGATCTGGAGTTGTACTTAAACCATGCTGGAAATGAGATATGATCTCACTATTCACGTATGCTGTCCCCCATTATATTTCTTAAATATACAGATACATCCAAATGTTTCTTTAATGAGAAAGATATGTAAATAGAGTCAGGTAATGCTTTAAATTCTATTACCTGAAAAGTACGTTTAAGAAGAGAAAGATTAGATTGGAAATGAAGTTGAAATTGAGGTACTTGAAAAATCCTTATAGTTAAGGTCATATTGGATGCAGTCTATTCAAAATTCATTGGCCATAAAATTGTCCATAACTTGGAGAAAACACTTGAAAATGTATTTTATATACTTCTAGATGTAAATACATATATATATATATATACACACACACACACACACTCTGAAATTCCTATTTAAAATTTATTATATGACTAAATTGCCATTTTCAAAACAAGATCACACTGATGGTAAGTAGTAGTAATCCTTAAATGAAAATAACTATTTATAAGCAAAAGCAAAGGGTTGGGAGAGGAAATAGGAACCTCTGTTGCGTGCAGTGAGTATATGAGGTTAGCAGAAACAGCAGTGCTAACCTCCCTATAGAAGAAGGGAATGGCAAGGCCAGACCGAAGCCATGAGGCCAGAAGAGCTAACCCAGGACAGGAATAGCACATGCAACATATACCCTTTCGAAAGATGTAACAGGAGCCCTATGGTCTGCAGTTCCCAGGCATCCCTGAGTCATTTTCAAGGACTGAAGGAGCCAGATTTTTAAAAGATGTTAGTCACTTAAAGATGCAGATAGGCACGTAGTGGTGTTTTCAAAAGTACTCAGGCACCTAATTCCCATCGAATCAGTGAGAGTTAAGCACCTTGTTACTTTTGAAAATCATACTATTTGCATCTTTAAGTGTCAAAATACCTTTTAAAAATCTGGCCCTTAATGTCTCCCAAATTTCCTGCTGGAGCAAAACACCTTTGCTCCCCCTTTACCCTCAGGCAGTAGCTGAACAGCCAAAATTGAGCCTCAGAACTCTTCACGTCTCCATTATTTCAAAATCGCTTGTGACTAAAAATAGACTTATTAGGAATAGCACTTTCTACTGATTCCTTAACCTGAGTGTTAACCCAACCATAAGAAGTTTTAATGAAACTATCAAGTTCTTGTATTATGGTAAAGAAACAACTTATAGGCCAGTTTCTGAATGAAAAGCATTCATATTTCCAGTCCATTAATTTTGACTCTCAAGAGTGGATATCTGTTTTGCTTTAAACTTTTGATATTAACCTATTTTTCACAGAAACATACTTCCCTAAAAGTCCTATATTAGACTGTACTTCACTTTAAGCCTTACCATTTGCAGTTCAACTCTGTAATGTTGTAGTGCCCTTCACGTTGTGGCTAGAAAATGGGTCAGCTCCTACTGGGAAAACAAAACAAAACAACCTCACCCCCCCCCCCCAACATTCCATTACATCACAATTATATATTTTTCTGGACCAACTCTATTATCTTTCTGAGTCGTGGCAAGACACCAGGTGTGCTGTAGAAGTAGTGAAAATGCAGGCTATCACTATGGTGTATCAGTGATTTTTGAGCTAGTCCCTTGTATGTGCAGCAGGCCAATTATAACTTTCTTTGTTGAGTGTAGACCAGATCCTGCGATGTACTGAATGCCTCCACTCAATAAAGTTTAAAACTATCATCTTGCAGTGTTGGGCCCTGAAATGATAAACTTCAAGAGAATGAATTTTCATTTTAGCTAAAGATGTCAATTTCATTTAAGGTATTGCCGCAACAGCAACATCTACTAATAGTAGAAAGCGTCCTTCGGTCTCAAGAGACCACGGGCAGGCCTGGCCTTAGACGGTTGGCGGCCCTAGGCAAATTTATTCTTGGCGGCTTCCCCCCCACCCTTCAAAGCATTCGCGTCTACTTTCGCCCCCTTCCCCACTCCTCACCCCCTGCAGCCCCTGCCCTGCCTGACTGCCAGCTCCCCAAGCCCCCCAGCCTGTTCCCCGTTCTCGCCCCCTCCCACGGCCCCTTCCCTGCCCGACTGCCAGCTCCCCAACCCCTCTGGCCCCTTCCCTGCTCCTCCCCCCCTCCCCCCTGCAGTCCCTTTCATGATCCTCTGGCCCCCCCTTACCTGGCCAGGGGCCCTGAGCTGCAGGGGTGGCCAGACTTGGAGCTGCTCCTTGGCCAGCCACCCGCTCCCACCCTGCGCACGCTCTGTCTGAGCATGCTCAGGGCGGGAGATTTGAAACGCCCCAGCAGGGTTGAAACCCCCCCACCCCCCAAGCTAGACCCGGGCTACCCGCGCCTCTGGCAACCTGCCCCCACCGGTACTCACTGTCCCGCCCTGGCAGGGGCCTCCTCACCCCAGCTGTGGACATTTTAATATTTTTTTCAAAATTAGGCAGCGCCTAAAATCGGCGGCCCTAGGCGGCTGCCTAGCTTGCCTACCGCTAAGGCTGGCCCTGACCATGGGTATGCTCCCCTAAGAGGTAAAAAATTTACTGAGTTGGTTTTATGGCAATTGTGTCTGTGGCTGAAGAGACCCACTCAAGAGACAGAATTTCTGCTGCATTTATCATATTTAAAGGTTGTATTCTCAACCCTTTGGTGCTTCCATCTGTAAGCTCTTTTCTCCTCTACTAAGCTGGACTTCTTCCTATCATAGCTTTGAAGACCTTTATTAAGCTCTTGTTTCCAAAGTCTGTGATCCTAAGTGTGATCTTCCCAGTTATCCATATCCACGTCCATTTCTTTGAGGTCTTGTTTTCATACATCCTCGAAAAGCAATTTTTGGCACCCTTTAGATCTTTTTTCAGATGCCAGTTCACCTTAGAAGATGTCCTTTGGGATGTAACCATCATTTATTCAGCACACATGCCCAAGCCAAGCAGAGGGATCACTGTTTAAGGAGTGTTTGCATAGTGGGTATACTGGCCTGCTTGAGCACCTCAATATTGGTAACTCTGTCCCTCCTTTGGAGATTCCAATATTTGATGAAGACAATGTGTATGAAAGCTACTGAGCCTTTTTTTCTAATGAAAGTATAAGGTCTTTGTCTGGCTCCTGTAAAAAAAGTGTACTGATAATACATACAAGATATACATAGATTTTTGTGTGTTCCATCAGTTAATTGTTTTGCTCAGTCTAGGTATTATTGTAGCAGCTTTTCCAGATCGGATGTTGAATTCCGTTTCAAGTGAAAGATTGTCTGTGATAGTGGACCCCAAGTGTATGAACTTTATTCACTACTTCAAGTTCACAATTGTTGTTGATGGAGAGTGCTTCTTCAACTCCCTAGAACATTGTTTGTTTTTTTTAAACCTTAAATCTTGGTAGGCTTTGGAAAAACTGTCCATGAGATTTTGGAGATGGACAGTGTGGGTTTTCACTATTGCATCATAAGTGGAGAGGCTTCCCAAATCTTGGTTTTAGATCTAGTATTGCAAGATTGAACAGCTTGCCATCAGGTCTTGGGTGCAAGTAGATTCCCTCATTTGAGGAAGCAAAAGCTTGTTTCAGTACAAAGGAAAAGAAGATCCTGAACAGAGCTGAGGCGAGTAAACAGCCTTGCTTGGACCCCACTATGAATCTGGAAATTAGTAATAGCTGTTTAGAATTAAAGCACTATTGAAACTAGCTCATAATTAATGAATTATACTACCTAACTTTTATATAGCATTTTTCATCACTAGGTTCAAAGGTCACATAGGGTATCTGTGGCATCTCAAGTTCTAGCCAACTGCCCAGGCACTGGACTATCCCAAATACACTGTTGTAGTATCTGAGAACCTCACAGCTTTTCCTGTATTTATCTATTTGTTCTCACAATGCTGCTATGATAGATAGTACTAGTATCTGATGGAGGTCACATCAGAATGTTTCCCTTCCTACTTAATCATTGCTCCCTACATTTATAAGTAGCACAACTAAGGGAAAATTACAAAATAAGTTTAACCTTGTTTTAATGCAAAACATTAGTAGGTAAAAATACACATGGACAGGGCACTATAAGATCAATAGCTGAACAAAAAGAAAAACACTGTATATGCAGGAAAAAAACCTTTAAAAATAATTTGTTAACCAAAAAGCTTTTACAGATCCATACCTAGGAGTACTAGTAAGAGCCTCTTACAGGCTATGTCTACACTTGTAATTTTAAGTTGACTTTAACTAAGTCGAGTTAGTGAGTCTACACTTAAAATTAAAGTCGACTTAAAGTGGAACTTACAAAGTTGACCTAGAGCGTCCACACTGGACGCCTAGGTCGACTTCTAGGGGCTAGGGTGACCTTGGGCAGGTCCGTGGGGAGGGGGGGCACCCCTTGTGTACAATGGGGCAAAGGGGGACAGGGACCCTGGCAGGGCATAGGGGCAGGGTGTGACGCTGTCCGGATTTAGGGAACCATTTATGATATTATTTTCTATTAATATCTCATAAATGCTATAATCCATAGGAACTATGTCATGTTTGGTATCAATAGAAAGGTAGTAATTTGCTGGGAATTATTATATAGTTTATGTATAAGAATTGTATTTGTATTAGAAGTTAGGAATATGGTTGTTATATCTATACTTTAACTTGTGTGATTTTGGGGAAACACCCCAGACAGGCTGTCTACAACCATTGTGTCCTTAATGTTAAGGAAGCTCCCAGGTACAATGGGCCCAGGGAGAAACCTGATGAGCCATTAAGGACACAATGGTTGCTTTGGGGGGGCATGCCAGGCTCCCCCTGTGCCCCTCCCCCCCGGCAGGGAGGGCATTGGTGTAGTCAAATGAGGGAATCTACTTGCACCCAAGACCTGATGGAAAGCTGTTCAATCTTGCAATACTAGATCTAAAACCAAGATTTGGGAAGCTCATAATCTTGCTACAAGAGCGTGGGACAGAGGTTTGTAACAACACAAATGAACAGGCAAAAAGATTCTTAAAATTCACCTGACTGACAAGTTGCTTTTTTGTATTATGAATCATTTAGGAAACTGTTAATTTGCAGCATTCGTTATTGGCTATTAAAGACCAAAAGAATATTTTCTTTCAGTAGAAGAACACATTCAATGTAGTGTTAATTAGATGGAATATATTTGTTTTTCATAAAGCTGACAATAAAATGTCATCTTTATGACGTGATTTGTTCCAGGCTCTTATGACAATCAAAGAAAATCTAGTTGATTATTTTAGCAAGCTGCAGAGCCATGCAATTACCTGACACTCATTTACCCAAAGTTTTTACAGTCACACAATGAATTTCAATGTAATTTTTAGTTTCGCAGACTTACACTTCTGAAGATGGGCATAACTGAAAATGAAGTAAGCATATTCATTATTTCACTATGCTTCAGCAAAATTATTGTATGAATGAATGTGAGAGAACTTGAAACTATAGAACATGTACATCAAAAGCAAATCTGGTGGCCAGCATTGTTCTGCACTTCCTTGTGGTTGTCCTTTTGTAAGTCTTATGTTCATTAAGTACTCATCATGCCAGTTGTGGTTATGGAGATCCACTGTTCATTCTGAGTATGAGTATGGTAAGAGAGAGTGACAGTGCAAGTTTCCTATCACTGATCTGCAATGTAACCCAGCCCTGACTAAGAACCACCACCTATAGGAGATTCCTTAGCTTAGATGCCAATTGTGATGTTAATGAAGGATACCACAGTTATTCTGGATTCACACTGGAGAAAGTAGGAACAGAATTTGGCTCACGGTACCATGGGAAAACGCAGAGAAGAGGAAAAGTTTTGAAATCTCATCTGGTGTAGAATTCTAGCAGTTATATACCTGTCGGGCCAAATTCAGGGCTGACATACACTTTGCAAGCTTGTTGATTAATTTTCAGTGTATGTTTGCTGGGTAGGTTTTTAAATGTTATAAACTCTTTATTTTAAAAAAATGATTCAATCAGTAACAAATAAATATTTATTTTCTGCATGAGGAAAACAGTCCAAGCAGGTCCAGGTTCTTCTGCCCCTATTAGAATTCTTGATACTAGTTCCTGTGTTTAGAAACATACTTATAAAGAGAGGTCACGGAGAACTGCCCGTATGTGAGGGGTTCAAGTGCCTGGACTATGCTCAAGAATTAGCTTTCTGACCGAGTATATATTTTTTTTAAATCTTGAAATATTTTATAGGAAAAATAGAAAAGAAAATGTGTTGTGTTTGATAAGTCTGTGCTACTTAATGTTAATGTAACTCACAAGTTAGAGAGAGGCTCAAATCACGAAGCTTGTATCTGGAAACAGATTCAAGTCTGAACTTCCCCCAAGTTTGTTGCTATTCACATTTGGTGCTGTGGGTAGGCCCAATAAACAAAGTTCTAATTCAGATGTGGATTT
Source organism: Pelusios castaneus (assembly GCA_007922175.1). Lineage (NCBI taxonomy): Eukaryota > Metazoa > Chordata > Testudines > Pelomedusidae > Pelusios > Pelusios castaneus. The sequence goes on from ML685789.1 coordinate 7,672,218, forward strand.
GAAGTTCTCTAGAGTGTTCATGTATATTATTTTGATTTTGCCCAGTAATAGAGAAGTGCCTATGTAAATGCTGAAATACAATTATTTAAATTTATTTTATTATATTCATTCTCGTATGATGATAATGACTAATTCTGAGCGCTTTTCAACTGTAAATCTCATATCACTTTGCAAATATGGGCAAAAAATTTACAGGCAGAGAAACTGAAACACAGGACAGGTTAAGTGACACATCTCGTGTCAAACACCAAGTCAGTGGTAGAAGGGGTATTAGAACTTAGTCTCCTGAGTCCTAGTTTTCTGTTTTAAACAATAGACTACACTTCCTTCCCCTTGTCTCTGGTGAACTTCCAGTTAGATATTGCCCTGGATCAATACACACAAGTCCATTTGATATAACTGGGAATTGTACAGTGTGACCAATGGTGCTAAATATTGCTTTTTTTTTTTTTTAAACTGATGAACTTCAAATATTTCAGTAGAATAATACTTGGTAACAACCAAATGCACAGCAAGGTAACATGCAGTACCCTTTTCTTCACACACAAATCCCTAGATAATTAGTGGGGGGGGGAAAGAAATCTTTCAAATTCAAAAAGAGAAACTAGTGGTACTTGTTATAGAATTTGAGTTTAGAGTATTTCGTTACTTAAACAGATAGTTATTTCTAGTTTTGTTCATTATTTTGAACCGAACTATATTGTCTTCAAGCATATGGGGGGAAAGCAAGCTAACAGACAGTTAGCATTATGGGTATGTCTACACCATGGGATAATGTACACTAACATGTTGTGCATTAATTGGTCCATGGAGACCCTGCTGTGCATTTTAAAAGTTCCTTAATGTGTGTTAACATAGTCCTGTTTCTAACAACACTAGCTTAAAGCTCACTACAGAACTTTTAGAGCACACCAACTGCGTTTACACAGCCCAATTAAGGTGCAATACTTGAGCACATGTTTTAGAAATCACACCCGTGTAATACACTTTGCCATACTGGGTAGACAATCCCTACACTGCACTTGCAGTCTGTTGCTTGAGACCTTTGAGGAGCTTGTTTGGCAGAATTTACAACTGTGGTGATTATATCCACACATCTCACTTAAAATAAACATCCCTCTCTGTGGCTCAGAATTAGTAACAACTGATAGTCTTTCAACATGTGCCAAATAATTCAGAATGATTAGTCTTGTTTAAAGTCTCCCTAGACTTTTTTGTCTTCAGATTCAAAATACATTTGAAATTCATTTGAAGTTTTTTGTGGTTGTACATATGCTTATGAAAATCTCAATTTGACAGTATCTTATTTGAGTTTTGATTTATGTTGCTGGAAAAAACTTCGGGTTCTTATCAATGGAATGTTTTAATGAGAATTTGAATACTGAGAGATTGTATTGAATACTGTTTCTCATCTGTGGGTAATATTATTCAAGGAAAATAACTTATTGCTATTTGAATAGTATAATGGCAAATTTGATGATAAAACCTTAATTTCTTTTCACTCTCTAAAACATTTGAATCTTGACGTAGATTACACTGGAGAACTATGTCAGTCAGAGATTGATCATTGCAGCCAAGCACCATGCAGAAATGGAGGTACCTGCTTTTCCAGTATCAGAGGATTCAGTTGTCAATGTCCAGAAGGTAAATAGAAACAACCTCTCATTTTAAATGATACCTCTTATCAGCCTTAACAAATAAGGGATATATTTTGGTGATGTAAATTTTAGTTAAATGAAAATATAATTAAAGCTATACCAGATGAGACATGAACTTGACTGGGTAGAATTCCAGATTAGAAACTTTTTCATCACCATTATTAATAATGTCCAAAGCGCGTTTAAGGTTCAGTGTATACACTGAACAAAACCATTCTTCCATGTTCTTTTAATCTCTCCTATCTGGAAATCAGGCTAGATTTCTCATGTGGAAAAGACATGAGAATCTTACTAATTTTACATTTCCTGATTTTTATGTTGTCCAGAAAAGCCACCCTCTCATGATATTTTGATATATCTACTTCTATTCCTAGATAAAGTAGAAAGCTTATAGGAGTGCACTATTTTAATTGAACATTTTCAAGTCTCTGAAAAGACTTGATCGATTCTATTTTTATTTGAACTAGTTTATCTATCACTATTTGAAAGTGTGGAAGCCTTTTCATCAGCAAACACTGTAAACGCCCTCTATTTAATGAGGACATTGTGACGTTGAAAGTGTATCCTTTTTGTAATGGCTAGCTGAATAAATGGATTGCTCATATATTATCAGTAGTGAAAGCATTCAGTTACAAAGTTTTCCATTAGTCATCAATACCAAAATGATAGTTATGATTGTTGTCCAAAGCTCTTTCTTCTTCCAGTTCACCTATATTTGTTGTTTTGTTATTCTTCCAATATTTATCCTTTTTACAGTTGTTTATTTTTAGGTAAAACTCTTTTTGATAATTAATAATTGCTTCTCTTGCAGAAATATACACCTTCTTAACAACGAAGGGATTTTTGTAATTGCATCAGACTGCCTTTTCTCTTTCCCTGGAGTCAGTTGCTCTGAGTGACCCAATTAACGGCAGTGTTGAAACCTAGAAATTGACATTGTCAGCAATCTAAATCTTGCATTTTTTGAAGAATTTTGAAAATTGTTTATTTTTGTTGTATAAATAGTATCGGAATTCAAAGAGACAGTTATAAGATGACAGTCATTTGTATACGTAATGTAAATAAATACATGATAATGACAAATTAGCAGTTCTAAGTCATTTCCTTGGCATAAGATGGACGGAGCTCCCCAAAGCTCTTAAAAGTTTTGTCCCCGAGAGGCAATAGAAGTAAGATGGGGCCCATCAGGCTGTTTCAGCCCCCTGCTTTGAGGTATCAGCACCCTGACATCCCCTGCTTAAGGAAATCCCACTTAGGTCAGGCTACCAGAAAGATTAAGTCCTCCTGGAGGTGACACAGGCTAACAGGGAGTCAATAGACCAGTTAAGAAGGCTTGCCTGCTTTCTCTGAGGGGAGTGCTTGGTGAAACTGGAACAGAACAGTAGCTCTTCTGTGCTCACCCAGCAGTCCACGGCCTGTTGACTTAAAAGCACTGCAGAGAAGCATCTGCCTTTTACATTTATTTGTTTAAAGGCATGGCCAGGCAGATTATTTAACTATTTAAAGAGGGTATGATGGGTGTACGGCACACTGTCCCTTACAGTTTGTAACCTGGAGCAAGTAGTGTCTGCAGTGCTGTGCTCCAATGGAAGAAGATGCAACGGTAGTGCGTGGAACCACTTATCCCACACTTATTTGTTGTGCTGAACCCCCTTGAGCTTAACTGTTGCCCTTGTCATGTCCCAGAAACACCTGCAGGAACCTGTGCTGCTCCAGCTCAACTTACTCCTTTCAACCTCAATGGTTTGGATATCTTTGTGCTGTATCTACCTGATCCTACAGTCCAGTCTGCTGCTGTTGTGATGTTGTTATTTCTGCAGTTCTTTCATTGCCACTACCCCAGGAACGTCATTGACAACCATTTTTCAGCCTCTAAAGATCTCGAAACAGCTTTGATATTATGGCCTGTGTTTTATTTTGAGTATTACAGCAGAACCTCAGAGTTCCGAACACCTTGAAAATGGAGGTTTCTTATGTTTGTAACTCTGTGCAAAACATTATGGCTATTCCTTCAAAAGTTTACAACTGAATGTTGACTTACTATAGTCTTGAAATATAACTATCCAGAAGAAGACTGCTGCTTTCCCTTTATTATGTTAGTAGTTTAACACAGTGATGTACTCTATTTGCTTTTTCCTTTTCCTAAGGCCTGATTGTGTACTTCTGTTTCCAAAGGAGGAATGTGATTGATCAGTCAGTTTGTAACTCCGATGTTCATAACTCTGAGGTTCTACTGTAAGTGTTTTGCTGCTGTAGTTTTTAGTACTTTGCCATTTTTGCTCAGTGCTTTGCTGTTTTTCTTCTTGGCATTTAGATGCTATTTTCTGTGGCATTTTTACCGTGGTACTCCACACTGTTGCTTTGCACCTCTTATGAAGCCTTTGCTCATATTTAGCTCCAGTCTTTCTGATTTGTAGCAGCTTCAAAGAATGTCTGTCTGCTGCATGGGCATAATTAATGGATATATGTTTTCTGGGTCACTTCTCTGAAACTTACTGTGTGGGGATATCAGATCTGAATTCATATGTCACTGTGAGTTCTCTCTTCTGAAAGGACTTCTCTGCCCACAAAGAGATACTATGACTCTGGCATATGACTCTGGCAAGGGGTCAGCCCAAGATACTTGGAAGAGAAGTTCTATGAAACATAAGATTTAGTCTTGGGACCTTCAGCAAAGGGACACTTTCTGTGAAAGGCCCCAATTTGAGGAAAAGTGACTTGTGTATTGTCTTTTTCAAAAGTACTTTTTATAGTCCATCAGAGACTATATGTGCTGCTCAGATATACAGAAAAAAACTTTGAGAGCAAATGCACTGGGTTTTGGGTTGGTCCAGGATAGCATCCAGATTTAAATGACAATGGGGAAATATTACTTTATGATTTTATAAAGAATATGTATATAGTACCATAGAGAACATGCATGTATGCTCAAAGGCAAAGTGAGCTAACCTGGGTTGAACAGAAACATTCCTTTTCTCATTCTACACATCTACTACACTAGTAAGTTTCTGTTGTTTCATTTTAGTATTTAAAAAATTAGTATTTATTTTCCTAATAAAGAATTAGCATAAACATGATCAAGTTTTTCTGTTGGAGCCAAAACAAATGTTTACATCAAGTAGTTTCTTACTCTTATTTTAGCCAATGTAATGTAGAATCAGATAGATTTCTACTGTGTGGCTAATACAATAAGTACGGCACAAAACCACAATATAGATGATATAGCTTTTATTAATGTTTCTGAATAACTTATAACTTGTAGCTATTGTATAGAATCAGGATGAGGAACTACCACTTGAATTATGTGTTTATTCTATTTGTTGTACTTGCTTCTACTCTAATTGATTATGAAATGCAGCAGAAACATTTCCCCTTTCTTCAAAAAACTGTTGCTGTTTAATTACATTATAGTGCATCATGTTCTCATTAGAGTCACTTGGTATGCAGAGCTTGATTGCTCCTCCCAGGAGAAAGGGAATCACATAGGGTAGGTAGAAAACGGAACCAGTATTCACTCTCTGAGTTTTCTAGGGTCATCCCCTCTAGTGAAGAGAAGTTTATGGGACTACACACCTGGCCTCCTAATCCTTTGTACGTATGGTATTCTCTGGGCAAAGCAACTCCAAATTTGCAGAATTAGGTGCTATCCTTTTCTTATGGTTGCCCTCAGTAGCTGCGCTAGTCCCCTTCTCACAGCTGCTGCTGCAATAATGTTGCTGTTGAGTAGCCATCTTCCTTAATTTTGTTCCCGCCATGGGGAAGGGAGAATGCTGCTGCACAGGTCACATCTGCCCCCTTCTGCAAAGGCAGGTGAAGTTGTATTGGGCTACAGTATCAACCAAGGATATTAGCTGTGATGTTGTCCAACAGAGTAAGGAAATGCAATATGCCAATGGTAACAATAACAGGGATTTCAGGTTTTTGAGGGGAAGAATAAAAGCTGAGGTTGTAGATGCTACACTTAAAATACAGTATTTATTGTGCTATCCAATTACATTGTCATGTTCTTAATCCATTTGAAACAATATGTTTAATATCTCTCTGTGAGCTTCTATTTGGGGATTTTTATGGAGCAGGGAGACTAAGAAGGAGACTTTTTTGTAAATAAGCCAAAGAATAGCTACTTTTTTGTAAATAAGCCAAAGAATAGCTGCTTGGAAGTTGCAGGTGTGCTACATTGCAGATCTGCTATTTTTAGAGTGCCCTGACATGTTTCAATTCTAAAAAATATTATCAGCTTCCAGTGTAAGCTTGGGCTCTTGCTCTGCTACCTTTCTCCCACTGTGCTTAATTGCAGTTGCATGTTAAAAGGAGGCTTTTTTTTTTTTTTTTTAATAGAGAGAGAGCTAATTCAGCACAGTGGGGGGGAAAGGCAGGCCAGGAGCTAGTATACATTAAAAAACCTAAAGATTGGAGAACTGGAAGATATGATGTGGTAGTAAATGAAAAGAACAGGAGAGAATGGAAAATATAAACACTTCACAAAAAGGAAAAGGGGAAATAAGAGCATGTAATGGATGACAAGAGATGGGGAAGGAAATAATGAGGAATCATTTCAACATGGCCCATTTAGTTCTATAAATGGAACCTGTGTTTTAGAAATCAAGTATGTGAGAAGTATGAAAGGTGAGCTTCTTCATCAATGAAAAGGAAACAGATTGAATAGTGACAGTTCATTATACTCATTAGGTAATCTTTAATTGTTTTAAAGAGTCCTTAAAGAATGGTTAATAAACTAGAGAATCAGGCTTGATGATTCCATGATTTTCTGCTTAACAGTGTATTTCAGCTCTGATCTATATCCAAAATAAATTGGTAAATAATCTACTAGACCCTGTTCTATACTGACAGTGAAGTTCGACACTGCTACAGGCTGGGGACTGATTGGCTAAGTAGCAGCGCTGTAGAAAAGGACCTGGGGGTTATGGTGGACGGGAAAATGAATATGAGCCAACAGTGTGCCCTTGTTGCCAAAAAGGCCAATTGCATATTAGGCTGCATCAGTAGGAGTATTGCCAGCAGATCGAGGGATGTGATAATTCCCCTCTATTCGACACTGGTCAGGCCGCATCTGGAATACTGTGTCCAGTTTTGGGCTCCCCACTACAGAAAGGATGTGGACAAATTAGAAAGAGTCCAGCGGAGGGCAACAAAAATGATTAGGGGGCTGGGGCACATGACTTATGAGGAGAGACTGAAGGAACTATGCTTATTTAGTCTACAGAAGAGAAGACTGAGGGGAGATTTGATAGCAACCTTCAACTACTTGAAGGGTGCTCCAAAGAGGAGGGAGCTAGGCTGTTCTTGAGGGTAACAGAGGACAGAAAAAGGAGCAATGGTTTCAAATTACAGCTGGGGAGGTCAAGGTTGGATATTAGGAAAAACTTTCTCACTAGAAGGGTGGTGAAGCATTGGAATTGGCTACCTAGGGAGGTGGTAGAATCTCCATCTTTGGAGATCTTTAAGGCCCAGTTAGACAAAACCCTGGCTTGGGTGATTTAGTGCGAATGGTCCTGCTTTTTAGCAGGGGGTTGGACTAGATGACCTCATGAGGTCCCTTCCATCCCTATGATTCTATGATTCTATAATGCTACTTACCTCGACCTTCTACAGTCTTGTGTCTCAACTGTCAGAGCATTAAATTTGAATTAAATGATGCTGTAATTTGACCTGATACCACCACCCCTGCAAATGGCATAGCATTGCAGTTGAAATCTACAACTTGATTTTAGGTCCATGTAGCCAGAGGATAGCTCTAATCTTGATTTTCCTGTTTTTCCAGTCTGCTTCACCATAGCAACATAGCTCCCCCACCTCCTGCAGCCCCAGAAAGATTTCAATGAATTCCTCTCTCTGCGTGCAGCACTGTGCCTATCTGTTGTGCCTGTGGCAGAGAAACAGCAAAGAAAGAGTTTCCTGCCTTTTTTTTTTTTTTTTTTTAAAAGAGAAGAGGCGGGGAGAGTGGGTGGAAGATGATTGCCTCCTCGCAAGGCCCTGTGCCTACTACCCATATTGCAATGTATTTCAGGGAGTAATGTGAGCAGTGGGGATGTGAGATCCCAAACAAGCAATTTGCTGTGATCACTCCCCTTTGCTTTCTGTAATTTGACAGCGTAAAATCAAATTACAATCCCACCTCCAGTGTAGACAGGACCTAGCTGCAGTTGTTGAGCCAACTTGTTTTCAAGGCAAGTAGAGAGAAGAATTTCAAGAAGCAGAGAGAAAGGATGTCTGTACTTGCGTAAGGCCTGGATTAGATGACCCAAGAAATCTCCTCCTAATATAGATGCATATGAAATGACTGGGAAAGGGACATTTATTTTACTCTTTCAGTGTGTTTTGTTTGAGTCACATTGACCATCATATTTCAAGCCTCATAGTAGTACATGTGGAGATATTTCCACCTTTAAAAGAACCTGTAATAAAATACCTAGAGATTGCTTTTAAAAAAAGAGAGAAAGAACAGCCATCAAGCTTCAAATATCCATGTTCAGGTTATGTGCAGCAGGATTCCATAAATATCTGTGTCATGCACTCTTGAACCTGTTCTCATTATACTGCAGTTACTGTATTGAGTGTCTTTATACTACAATTATTGGATTTAGCATCTTGTTCACTTTAATACAGTATTGGGATGTTTTGCGTTAGTTGATTTGAGTACTGCTGGATCACTTCAGTATTTTGATTACTTCAGATGCTTCTGAACCAGTGAGTATTTACATTACAAAATGATGTAAATCCTATAAGATCACACTAGACATAGTGTTTAGTATGCTAGTAGTAATGCTTAAAAACAGTTACTATAGCTGGGGATTGGAGCATAGCAAATATTGTTCTTATAAATTATAAAGAGGTAGAAGGCCTGAAGAATTATAGACTAATTAGCTTTCCATGAATAAATTGTTTGAAATGCTAGTTAAAACAGAATAATGAAGCACCCAGACAATATAGATATGATAGGGTCTAAACAGTTTATGCAAAGAAAAATCATGCCTCACCAATCTTTTAGAGTTCTTTGAACATGTCAGTAACAAAGTGGATAAAGGAGAATCAGTAGATATAATTCACTCAGACTTTCAAAGGTCTTTGTCCTTGTGAGAGGCCAAGTATTGTCATTGATCAAAAACTGGCTACGAGACACGAATTAAAGCTCAAGTCAGTTTTCATCATTTGAAATGTTAACAGTGAGGTTTCTCAGAGCTTCTTGCTTTCCATCTGGCTAGGAAGTATATATGTTTATAAATGTTTGCAGTGCATTTAAAAACAAACAGTTACATGAAAACCAAAATTATTGTGTAGTTTTAATAGTGTTAGTATTTGCCATGTAAACTTAAATGTAATTTTGCAAGAAAACTACTATTTTGGAATGGAAAAATTGCAAATGTTCACCTAGTGCAAATATGTGAAGATTAGCCTCATGGAATTTTGTGCCAAAAACCCACATACTCTGGTGGAAGTGGTGAAATGTTGCATATGTTAGGTGTTTCTCTTTTATAGAATTGTCATGAAAATTCGACAGGGTATTTTGTATTTTCTTGTAAAAAGGCTTTCTGCAAGAAAAAACAACAACAAAAATTTTGCTTCCTTTAGCAGTTATCCATCTATTTCAAATCTAAAGATTTTGTAATCTCTACTCCTAGATGTTCACCAACTTCATTTATCACATTTGGGCACATTTCCTACGATTAGGTATAACATAATACCCAGCCAAATAGGTTATTCACAAACTGCATAAAAGGCAATCTTGCACTACCTCTGAAAATATTTATCGTTCTTAGTTTTTGCCTGGCTGTTATCAATAGCCAAGTAATTAAAATCCTCCCATGATCAGAATTCTGGATTTTTTTCAGAGCTTTTTTATCTCTAAAAACATTTCCTGATCTACTTTTTCTTGCTGTGTGGGAGGTCTACAGTGACATGGAAAGAATATCACTTCACTAACTATTTCTGTTGCCTTGACTTCTAGTCAAATGGTCTCTTCTATGTCAGAAAAAATATTTTTATCATAGTTTTTTAGGAATAGAATTCTCCACTCATTTAACTGTCTCTCCTTGCTGCCTGTTTTATTTTTTTTCCCTTTAGTAATTCTGCATTCTGATATCTTGTATCCCTAGTCATTTTCCAATTTTGATCACATCTCTGTTATACCAATATTATTCCTATCTTCAGGGCTTCCTGATTTCCATTTAGTTGATGAAAAATTCAGCAGATATTTATCTGCAAATAAATGTAAAGCTGAGAAACCCATTTTTTACTGTTTTTATATGCTGTTCTTGATTTGTTCACCTCTATTAATTTTTTTTATTTTGCTGGTAAATATTGATTTAAATATACAGTCAGAAGCATTGAAAAGACATACTTTAAATTTAACTATGTAATTATATTTGATTCTAGTATTTCCATATATTTAACTCATACATAAGACCGCAACTACAGAATTAACTAAACAGATTCTGCATATACTCAAAGATAACACAAGGGCAACTTGTGTTGTTGCATTTAAACTTGCATATGTTGTGGAATTGTTTTGTTGCTTGAAACAACATTATCCATCTGTTAATTTTCCCTTTTTAGAGTAGATTATTGCAAAGAATGTAATGAGACAGCACTGATGTCATGTTAGAGGCCTCAGATTTTCTTTGATCCTTTTTAGTCTGGTTTCAGTGCTAGCAAAGAGGGACACAGTAGGCTTCTTGGCTGATACACAATTATGAGTTCTTGCTGATTTCTTTAGATCTGCCCAGCTTAGATCCTGCAGTTTTTCTGCCTTATTTTCCTCTAGTACCTGGCTGACTTTGGGAAGTGGATATGAACTAACTGGTGAAGGCTCAGTCCTGTGAAGATGGAGGTAATGTTCGTAGCCCTTGGGTAAGGATTGGGAGGATATGGAAGAAATGGTTTCTGTACTCTGAGGGGTTTCTTCAGCCTTTTGATACTTCTGGAATTTGGATGTAGCAGTGACCAAGAATGTCCTGTGTTTGTTTTGGGCTTGCTAGACATTTGTAGCATTTCCTTTATAATCCTCTCTGCAGTAATCTGTATCTTGTTCACATCCACTGCATTTTGCATGGGGGTAATAGGTAGTATCCACTGCAGAGACCAGATGTCCTCTAGTTGCAAGGGGCTGCTCTGACTTCCCCTTCACTTAGTACATTTCAAGGAGCTGACTTTGCTCTATAAAACATCAGGTACCATAGTTTAGATGCTTACTTCTGGAGAAACTCCCTCCCAGTGAATCATCAGGATATTTTATATCAGCTGTGGAATTAAAGCTTGTTAGTCTCTAGATTTGAAATGTTGGTGGGCTGATGGCCAGGTGTTACCTGCAGAGGGCCCTCAACTCTGGAATTTTATTTCTTCCTCTGGTCTAACAGACCAAGCCTTTTGGCATACATATTTGTCTCTGATCCTTATGTGAATATATGGGAAGGAACAAGCCCCCAGAGCAGTCACAGCCCTTCTGTTTGAGGAGCAGCTGTTCGTGCATATAGGGATAAAGAGGTGGTTCATTCTAACTTAATCTTTTTGCCCAAGATCTCCAGAAGGCATTCTTTCTGACTCTTCTTTTGAGGTTGGTAACTCCGCACCTTCTCAAAAGCAGATCAGCATGACAAACACAAAGCACTTACTTATTTAACATACTTAGCATACCTAAATTCATTCCCTGTTCATCAGAATTTTTAAGCACATGGAGTATTTATTGCCAACCATTCAAAAATCATGTGACTAGGTTACAAACCATCAGATTTGAAAAATATATAGTTTTTCTTCTGCCTTCTTGATTTTTTTTCTATTAGTCGAAGTGTATTTAATATATTGAAGTTTGAACAACTACTTTACATTGTTCATTTGTATTCTGATTCCTTTATTTAATTAACTTGAAAGATTATGACTATGAATATTTGTATGAAAAAACACTTTTTACCTACTGTGGTGGGGTACATGTAATGAATTGTGATTCATCTCTCCAGCAGATATGCATATGGGCCTTCCTTTGTTTGTTTGTTTGCTTGCTTGCTTGCTTGCTTGTTTGTTTGTTCCAGTTAAGCTTGCTGTGTTCTCTGTTGATGGGAAAGTGGATCTTGTGGGAGCTGGTGGCGGGACATTCACAATCTTGGTCTCTTAGCACTGGAAATTGTTGTCCAAGCCTAAGTATGATGTGTCCTTGGATAATGTGTTTTCCTAAAAATGAAATGGCTTCTCTATTGTCACAGTGCGGATCAGTAGTAGAACCAAAGAATAGAGGCCAGGTTTCCTGACTCCCGTCCATGGGACCATGCCGCCTTTGATTAGCAAGTGTCTTAATGCAGTAGAATTAAGGCATCTGAGAAGCAGTACTGTGGGTCTGAGTCTCCTCTCATTTATATCAGTGTTCCTATAGTCAAATTCCAAAGGGGTAGCCGTGTTAGTCTATTGTAGAAAGACAAAAGAGTCTTGTGGCACTTTTAAAGACTAACAGATTTATTAATCGCATGAGCTTTCGTGGGAGAAAATCCCACTTCGTCAGAC
>ML685789.1:7684784-7728690 GCA_007922175.1 Pelusios castaneus
TAGCCATTCACTTCTTTGATATGTATAGTCTAAATCTGTGGACCGTGTTCTGATCTCAATTACCATTATAGATGTAATTCTTTTTAAATCGGTGACAATATTCAGTGTTGACAATGCAGTAGCTGAAAGCAGAATCTAGCTAATAAATGCACATATTACACGTGCATATGTAAATGCATGCCGTATACTCTGGCTCAAGGGCCAGCTACAGAGACTTAAGTAGGAGCTGTAGGTGATCAGAACCACTGAGAATCAGGCCCTAAGTGTTCCAGTCTGGCAATACCAAAATCAGATTCTCCAAAACTAGAAGCTACTTTTGAAAGATTGAGCCTTTTGCACAATGCCCCATTTCAACTTCTTAATCTGTAGTTATTGTACCTTACCGTAGTTCTTTACTGTATGTTTGATCAGGACATCCCTCAATATACGCACTTGTAACACTTCTTCTGTGCTACTTTAAAAACATAGTTTCCACTGCTAGCTATATATACGTTCTTGTGAATATTTGCCATTCAAAACTGCTTGCATAGTTGGAACCTGCTTGCATAGTCTAAAGTTTCTAAACCAGTGGTTTTCAAACTTTTTCTCTTGGGACCCAGTTGAAAAAAATAATTTATGCCAGTGACCCAACAATTACATCATTGAGCAATGAATTTCAGTCTTGTGGCGGCGGCAGTAGGGGATCCCACGACCCAGTGCCTGAGGGTCTGCAATCCAGTAATCGGTTCCAATCCTAAATTTGAAAACCACTGGTCTAAACCTGCCTCTTCCAAGGGTATAGTTTTATTAACACAGAAATCAACAATAACACAACATAAACTCCAGCCCAACCCTTCTTGTTAGGCTTGACTGCTCCCAGCATTCTCATGTCAGGAAGCTCAGTCTCTATCATCTCTAGAGCGTCACTTCTACATCCCTTAGCTCATGGCTCAGCAACCCAAAAGATAAGAAGAGCTATTTTTAAAAATTCCTTCAATAACCAAGTCTTTTGAGAACTGCAATGGATGTAGCCTTCTGGTAGGGGGAGCTGGGCCAGGGCACCTGCCACTGGGGCCCCTGGTGGGGAGCAGGTGGAGCCTGGAACCAGGAGTGGGCCCCCCACAGAGTCCCCAGGTGGTAGAGGGGGAACCTGGAGCCTGGCATGGGCTGCCCGCAGGGTCCCCTGGTGGTGAGGGGGCCCAATGCCTAGAGCCGCAAGGGGGCAGCCAAAGAGCTGTATGCAGCTCCAGAGCCACAGGTTGCAGACCCCTGCATTGGCTAAATTCACTGATGCCAAAATAAGTGTGCTACAGGTTCTTTGTCAGTTGTAAGTTAGTCAGAAAATGTATGTAAGTGACCATGAAGCAAAATGAATGCATCCATCTGGTATACTGTAGGTGTGGCCAATAAATGTAATTTACACAATTAGTGGACAGAGGGAGGGGTACAGTGGGAGAAATAACTAAAAGGAAGGTTGAAGAAATGCTCACCCCCGAAGTTGTTTGTCAGTTTCTGATGTGAGACACCGTAATGTAAATCCACAGTAACTCTACTAGCTAGCTGCAATAATATAGCTGAGATAAAAATCTGTACTAGAATTTTTATAATTTTTTTGCTACTATTACTTCTACACCATCCTCAGAGTTACCAGCTCTCTTGATTCTATTACAATTCTTACAATATCATATACTTTACTTAGAACATGGGTGCCTGAAGGCAAAAAATAGAAAAATCTAAAATTAATTATTTTCACAACTCAAATGTTTGAAATCCTGCTACATCAAAGCAATTACACTCCTTATGCACTGAGTTGTAATAATGTTGCAAACATGTCAACTGCCAGAATTAACATTTTGTTCATGCATGTGTTCTCTTACTCTTCCACAAAATGAATTAGAGTTATTAAAATGTTTAACTGTCAGTTACTGCAAGTCATGGTTGGGGGTTTTTTTGTTTTTTTTAAAGTATGTATGTAAAGTAGTTTTACTTATGAGAACCATCTCTTTCTAACTAGGATTTTTAGGATCCTCTTGTGAAGAGAAAGTAGACCCCTGCGCTTCATCTCCTTGCCAGAACAATGGGACCTGTTACGCAGACAGACTTGACTACTCCTGTAGTTGTAGTCCTGGATTCACGGGACCTACCTGCTCTCAGCTGATTGACTTCTGTGCTCTGAATCCTTGTGCACATGGCATTTGTCGCAGTGTTGGAACCAGTTATAAATGCCTCTGTATCCCTGGTTTGTACCAACCAGTTCCATGTTTTATAGATCTTTTAATGCTACTTATGCAGCTTCGGACAAATAGTTTAAAATTACTTCCTTTTTTCTTTTCAGTATATAATACACATTGAGCAGATGTTCTATCTGTTTAGAATAATGATAGGAATCTACACATTCCATTTGGATAATCAGAAATTGCAGGGTAAGCACTGAAAATACACACTGAGTTCCATATGGGTTGGCTTATATTTACAGCTGATTTATAGAACTGAAGCTTGCAGTGTAAGGATTTTAAGGTGAGGCATCAAATGTGAATTAAATAAAGAATGAAGAAAAGGGATGGGAAGGCTTGAAATTGGCTGTTGGGAAAGGGCTGGAAACAGAAAGGAAGAAATGTAAACCATTCATAGGTGCTGAAAGAAATCAGTTATCTCTAAGAGCTCAATTCTATAACCTTTATTCACACAAGGAATCTTTACTCATTGATTTCAGAGGGACTTCTCCGTGAGTGAAGATAGCTGGATCAGGTGGTAAAATTGCATGTGTTGATATAGGCAAGAAATAAGGGTTTCTGGATTACATAGAAAATGAGATTTTTTTTCCTTTTCTGTAATTTTCTCCCATCATAATTATGATAGCCAGAAATATAGAAGTTGTTGGGTAGGATTCCCTGTGTAACTTGTGGGGGTTCTTACTCCCTCCTCCCATGTAGTTTCTGTATATACAGATGTATCATGAGAAGAAATTGCTGGCAACTATATTCCAACAGTGATAACTACAGAAAAAGGATTGTTCAAGCTAATATAAAGTTTTCGAGACAAAAATACAGAGAAGGAAAAAATGTTGTTGTCTTATTACTATCAATGGCTATGTCTACACTGGCAAGTTAGTTTGAATTAAGGAAGCTTAATTCGAACTAAGTTAAGCCATAGCTACACTAGGCTTTCATTAGTTTGAATTAAGGACTTCCTTAATTCGAGCTAATACATTTGAATATGCTATTCGAACTAAGGGTTAATTCGAACTAGTTAGTTCGAATTAACCAATGTGGCCATGTTAGTTTGAACTAATTGCTTAGTTCGAACTAACCGGCCCATTGAACTCAATGCAATTCGCTAATTCGAACCAAGCAAGTGCCATGAATGGCACTTGCTTAGTTCGAACTAAATTTTTCTAGTTTGAATTAAGTTAATTCGAACTAACTAAAATTAGTTTGAATTAGTTAGTTCGAATTAACTAATTCGAACTAACTTTAATTAGTGTAGACATAGCCAAGCAGCGTGCAGAACAGCAAGCAGCAATCCAAGTTTTGTATTTGAAAATGCAGAGGAAATGAACGGTTAAGGCAATATATAAAGAGAGAACATTTTTATAGTGTTTTAAAATAAATCAATCCTGAGAAAGAGTAGTCTGTAAAACTGTACACTTGAGGACTGTGGCTGCAGAAGAAAAAGCAATCACCCTATAACAAGCGAAGGAGTGTACTGTTGACTGGTTAGTAGCGCTGCACATTTCAACACTAGACCCATTTTTTTCCTTTCAGAGGAATCTTGTTAATAGACATATTCACTTGTTTCATTGTTGGACTGTTTATCTAAACGAACATCTTTTAGGGCAGATGTACTCAGCTTTGCTGGGCTAGAAATCAATATAATGTAAATGAAAAGAGCCAGAGTGCCACCTTGGTAGTGCAGCATTATTGCATTATGGCACTGACTCACCATGCCAACATCATTATATAGATGTAATGCGATGCACACATGGCAACATTATTCTCTGCAGCTCCGGTTAGCACAATATCTGTTCTCTTCTCATATTCCCTTGACTTTAGGGAAACGGGGTTTCTTCTCTTTTACCTTTTTTCTCCTCCCCTCTTGGTTCCTTGGAAGGATCCTATAAGCTGATTCCACAATGGCCAGTGCAAAGCATGATGGTGAGTTTGTGATATGAAAGCTGGAACTGAGACTTATCAATAAATGTTCAACTATTTAGCCCTCTTTGTGCTACTTTGTCATACTGCTTGACATATGCAATTGCTCCTGTGAGCAAAGCAAACAGGAAAATGAGCTCAAATCAGTAGATTCCAGGAGAGCCACATGCAGCTATAGGTCCCCAGTTTGAGTGGTACCATTTTAGATGTTTTGATGCCCTTCCTCTGGCCTCTGTAAGCATGAAAAGAGCTTTCTGCTTCTGTTACCTGAAGTCTGTTGTTGTACCTCCTTATTGCTCTGCAAACGGTGAGATTTGGAATGATGCGGTTTAGGACCAAAGAAAAGTAATGGCAATATTTTGATTTAATTGGATGAACTCACTGATTACTGATGTTGTGAGGAAGAAGGACCATGCATAATCTCCTGCTCTCAGATTCAGATAATTTTTATAGTTTATTGAAATTTGAATGAATGACCATTTTCCTTGACAAGGGTGAATTGTCTGAAATCCCCAGTGTGTAAGACTAACATCTTGTATGACTGGTAAAAGTTGTTGATTGAGGAAACAAGAGACTTACTAATTTATTAATTCTTTTTGGATAGTCATCATTTTATGTACGATACAATTAACTACCTGTCTCTTGGGGCCCTACAAAGATTTTTGTGTAGTTTCTAGTGAATAGTGCAACTGAACAATTGCTTCTAGATACTGAAGATTTTGAGTGGAACCTATTACTGCAGCATTTTTATATGACTTAGCAGCTGTTGAAATATGCTTCACAGTTTAGCAAAGAATATGGATTTGAACCATCACATAAGGTCTTTGGATGTCACAACAGATGACATAGTTATTCAGAAATCAACAGAAGCCATTTTAAATCCTGTATTGGGAATTTTGCCATGTTGTAGTAAAATTAACAGCTCTCTTCAAAGGGAGAAAAATATGAAATAGAAGATGAGGCTATGCCACACCAATCCTATGCCAGGACATTGTAAGATGGACATGAGTCTGTATAATCAGAGAAGTTGAACTGCCAGAAGTATTTATTGAAAGACGTTTCTGAAACTTGGACAACAAATCTTCAACTCCATTGCCCAACTGTTTTGTTAGGCAGGGTAACACAGTCTCTGTTATAGATATACGGGATGTGTGGAAGGCACCAAACATTATCAGCTCAATTGCTTTCATGATTGAAGTGGGCAGTTTTCTTCTGGACTTTTGAATGGCATTATGAGACAAAAGCATTGGTATTTCCAAGCATCTGGAATGAATTACATATTTCAGGTGATGAAGATACCTTAAGTGTTTCAATTCCAATTTTCCAGGCATAATTTTTGAAGGATGTAATTGCTTTATCGTTAGTTTGCATAATAGAGGAATCCCAGGAGAATAGGTTAAATTGGGTATCTAGTTGAAGAGTAACAAGTCTAATCATATTTAAATATAACTAATGTATCTTATTTTAAATAGAAAGAGAAAACTAAAACTTGTATCAGGTTGCTAATTATTTCCACAGCTGAAAAAGAATCTTTTTAATTGCAGATAGGAGAACTTGCCAGGTGCTGTTTTTCTAAATTCATTTGATAGATCTAGAAAATTGATGAGATATTAAATATTAACCTCTTTGTTCTTGATTCCCCCCAAGAATGAATGGGAGTGGGAATCAACTGTGACAATATGGAGGAAAATCCAGGAAGGGAAGAAGCAAGAGCAGCAGGAGGAAATGGACAAGTTGGCAGCAGCACTTCATAAACAGATTGGTTGGCCAACACTCTGTCAGCAGTTTACTTCAGCAGGCTAACAGAAAATGGCTGCTCTTCCAGCCAATGCATGCGGGACAGAGTGAAGAAGCATTATTGCAAGAAAAGGAGTGGCTAGTTGGAGGGAGGGATTAGCTGCAGAACTGGCTAAAGAGAAGAATGGTTATTTGTGATCAGAGATTTTGAATGCCTCAGTAAACTTTTTGGTTTTTTGAGTAGTTCCTGATGCATCACTAAAGTGGCATGTGGGAACTAACAATGTAGGAATTGAAATATCTCTTGTACGTAAGCTCTGGAACATTATCTTTCAGATACTGCTAGGAAGCAAATACACTTTGGGTTATAAACTGCAATATGTCAGGCATAAAACACAACATCTTTGCATGATCCATGGGAAAATGTGCCAAATCAATCCAAACCCCTGAATCCCAGGACTGTAAAATGCTCTGTGGAGAAAGAAATGAAAATACTGCTATTTTTTAGATTAATTACATAAATATATTTGTGGGCTTTTTGTTTTGATTTTGTTCTCGTGTAGCAACTCGATTTCACTGCTGGTGTTGAAATCTGCTTTCTCATTCCACAGCTCTTTTATGTTATGGAAACCTATTTTTATGTAGACAGTATTCACATGGGTAAAGATTTGCCAGACTGGACCCAAGGAAGTAGTAGACCAGGCCCAGGTGTAAGACAGATCTTCAGATGGAAGTCAGTAGTTCAGTTGGTTTTTTTAGCTCCATGTTTGACAATTTATGCCAAGTATTTAAGAAGCTAGTTTTCATATTTGCAAACGGCCATAAACTTAATGTTTTAAAAACTGAGTGATTTGGTGCTGGTGAAAGGGATAAGATTAACAGCCCTGATCAATGTGGTCTCCTATGTGCATACAAGACAATAGCAGAGCAGGCTATGAACAGGCCCAACCTTGGTAACATGCCTAAGCCTTGATTTGAGGAAACTTACTCTAGAGGTAGTAAGGGTTAGTTCAGCTTCCCAGGCACTCACAGTCCTTGGCCTCTCTGAGTCTTCATTGCAAAGCATGATGCTGACTTTGTGAGGTGGGAGCTGGAACTGCGACGTGACCAAATTCCTCAGTTCTGGGTTTGAGGTACTTTAAAGGGGTTCTAATTGCTTCTAATTACAGAGGCAAAGGAACCCCAGTGTTTTGCTTACATTTGCAATCTCGATACTATCCTTCCTTCCTTCCTTTCTTTCCACCATCAGGCATATGCTGTCAGCTGGGTTTTCATCTCTGCTACTTCTGCTCAAAAATTACACGAGAGGAATTTTAAACTGCTTCCTTCAGCCCAAGGACCATGAAAGTGTCTTTGCCTGGGAGGCAGCTTGATTTCCATGTTTTCTGGCCCAATGTGCAGTGTGGAAGAGTGATAAATGACTTGCATATCTGCACAATCTGCAGAGCGTTCACAAAATAGAATTTAATATTGATGCTTTTTTTAAACGCTGGATGTTAGTGCAAGGCTGGGATGAATAAGGATATCTTATTTGATTTAATGCAGAGGTTTTCAAACTGTATGTACGCCCTGCTTGGCGGAGTAAGGAGGAATGTTTGGGGGGGCATCAGAGGTGACAGCAAACAACTCAGGCTTTAGCCCAGTGTGGCAGGCCTTAGGGAAGGAAAGCTTTCTCCACTCCTGACTCACCAATCCTCTTTTCTTAGAGGCGGGGGTGGGGCACAACCAAACATTGTAACTCGGGTTGGGGGTGCGGGAGGTCAGTTCTAAAAGTTTCAAAACCACTGATCTAATGGTGTGTTGTAGTAGGATATTTTACTATATGAGATGGGGTTTTTTGGTGTTTTATTTTTGTTTTTTTTTAAAAAGATACACTAGGTTAAGACCTAAAATTTGTAAATTCTCTTTTAAAAGCAGTTTGATGCTTTGTGGAAAATTTTTCTCATCTCAAGGATAAAATAAATGAGATGTACTGTTTCTACTTTATATATAGAAGTTCAGTTTATTGGCTCCATATAGCTTCAAGGACTTGCCTACATGGATCCAGTTGCAAGATTGCTGATTATATTTCAGGAAGCACTTACATTATTTTTAGTATCATCAGGCTTAGCAGAGAAACACTAACCTACATGCATGCCGACTGAAAATACGAGAAATCAGAAAGTTCAGTATCAGAGCCAGTGTCTAACTGACCTACACAAACCCTTATGATTTCTAAACTGGGTTATCTTTCCTGCTATTATTGACATGTTGATGTTGTTGTTAACATTTCCTGTAGTTGCAGCAGTTTTTTTCTGTGCTTTTCTTCCCCTCCTCAGTCCTCCCTCCCCTTTTAATAGGTTACGATCTGGGGACAGACCAGTCTCAAGACCGCAGCCATGGTGGCTGCTGGTTAGGTCCAGCTGCCAGCTGTCTCAGAGGCCTTTTCTCACCCTGTTTCGGCTACTGCTCTATCTGGCACAATTTAGCCAGTGTTGGTGAGCGTGCCTTTCTCATCTGGAGCGGCTTCCCTGTACCCTTCTGTCTTATTGAATTGCTATTTAATTTCAGAGCTTATCAGACCACACCATACATCTTTTCTTCCTCAGCTGTATCTCTTATTTTCTCTCTGCTTCTCCTGTTGTACATGGAATTCTGGGAAGCTTTTTAGGATGAAGTTTTTATGAAGTGGCACTAGGCAAAGCAAAAGGGAGTTTTATTGTACTGCACCTCATTCGGCCAGCATGAGGTACAGAGGTAGTTGGGGGCCGTTAAAGGGGTGGGGAAGGCAAAAAGAGTTACTGAGAAATAGGAGCTTCAAGGGCTTTGCCCCTCGACAAGCCTAGGGAGAGGTAGGAAAGCTACTTCTCCCCATCTTTCACTGGCCTCTGAGTGCAGAAATTGAGATGAGGGTGGTGAGAGCCGCTCAGTGCCATAGCGAGGGTGTCTAGCTCCTGGAGGCCAAGTCCACATTTGTCCTTCCCTGGGTGCCCCATGCCACTCTCTGCCCTGCAGCCTGGCCCCCCACTGCCTCCCCTCCCCCCCATTGCTATGCCACTGGAGCTCTGTGTCTTTGGCCTCACCAAGTACTGCTGGAGAGGTTGAGAACCGGCTAACGGCTCCTTCTCAGAAGTCTGCCGGACCCAAACTCTGTGTGCCCTCCCAAGTCTGGCTTCCATAGCTCTTCTGTGAATAATTGTCTACAGAGGCAGCTCACCTATTAAAGGAGCTGCTGCAGGCCATGTTGGAGAATACATGGTAGAGATCCCAGCTGCTGCAAGCCAATCTGTCTGGACTCCTCATCACTTATGGATTCCAAGCCCCCAGGAAAGTCTGTGTGAGAGAGCTTGAGAGGTTTGTAAGGGAGATGATATGTGTGAGAGAAACCGTCACGTGCATCTGTGACTCAGGTGGTGAAAATGTGTGAGAAGAGCTGTGAGTGACCTTGGGGAGGAAAAACATGTTTGAGCAGGAAGAAGGTGGATTTTGGCATCCTAGGGAAAGAAAGAGGTAGGGGGTCTGTCCATCTTTGGGAGGGAGGACAGCAAAGGAAAGGGGACAGTGAGTAGGGAAAAGGGCTTGGGTAAAGTTGGTTAGAAAATGTTGATTTTCAATTTTTAAAAAAAATGAAAATCAGGGACAGATTTTTCCTGAAAATTTTTCCCATTCTTCAACCATCTCCTGGGTGAGGGGCAAAGAAAGTGTGAAGGAAGACACATCTACCCAAGAGTAGGGGGCACTTGCACATCGCTGTGTCCTGCTTTACACATGAAGATGTAGCTGTTGAACACAGTTCTGGTTCTGCCGTAACCTGGGAAAAAGAGTACTATTGGTTCAGTTGTCCATTTTGCCTTTAAAACACAAAGTGTATAATTGAAGATGGTTTTTCAGCTGAGCCAGTTGGATTGCTGGATAAAGTAGATATTATTTATTGCTTTTGTCTGGTCATATATACAATCAGCTGAGCTCTGTACTAGCACAAAAGATAAAATCACTTTTTTTACATCAATTCTGATGCATAAAAGCAGCAGAATCTTAATAAAGAGGCCAGAAACAGATGAAGCTGTCAACAAAAGACACCTCTGTGGTAAATGTATCAGTTTCGTGTTTTTGACAGCAAAGATAAAAAGTGATTGATACAGATTTCTGAAAATGCATGTATTAAGCTGTGTAAGCACTCAGAGGATTTTAACGAACAATAACACAAAACAGGATGATTTGCTAACAATTGTATGATGCATCCTAATTTCATGAGAGGAAAATGAAAACATCACCTTTCCCTGCAGTAGTAATGGCCTGATCCCATTGTAGAGTCTTTCTATTCACTGCAGCTAGAATCAGAATCTTGGTAACAGGATGAAAGTGCCATATGCCTTTCCTCCGAGGATTCAGACAGAGTGTATAGACATAATCCACCCTCTAGTGGGCAAAAAGGGAATCTTTTCCATATTGTATTTGGTGATGGAGAATTGGGCATTCTGGGCTGTTAGTTAAATTTTTGGTGGTGTTGAAAATAGCACCGCCTTTATGGCTGATGTTTGAGCCACTTTACATGCTTGCACAAGAGAGCAGAAGGGCGGGATGCCCCTTCATCCCCTGCTGCCTTCATTACTAGCTGGGGGTGAGGGGTGTGGAGGAGGCGAAAGCAGCTCAGCAAGGCTTCTCCTATCCCTCTCCATGCAGGTGAGCAAGCGGGTACAGGGACTGAGTGGATCTAATGCATTGGCCAGCGCAGCTGAGAAAGTAATCAGCACTAAATAGCATTAGGGTAGCGGGGGGCAATTACTTCCCCCCAGAGCAAGGTCACAAGATGGTCTTTGGTGTGCTTTCCTGAGGAGGCACAACTCTTCATTACCCCTTACTCAAGGGGAAAGGCTACACTGTTGATGGCAGGGCCAACAGCATAGCAAGGAGTATGCAAGTTTGATTGAACGTCCGTAAAGATGCACTCAGTCGAACTCAGAGTTGGCTAAGACCTACCCATCAAGAACCATAGTGCTGATTCGACGGGAATGCATTTCCCATTGAATCAGCGCTGTGGGGATCCTGCGTAAGTGGGTGGTAGGCATTTGGAGGCAGATGTTCAAGGTATTTTAAGTACTATGCATATCTTCCCTTTGATTGCTGCTGAAATTGTACCATGATGTAGTCCAGGGCAAGGCTTGTTGCAGAACGACAGCTGAGTCCTCAGCATTCATTTTAGCAGTCACTTCATATAACATAGTGACTGGATTAATGAATGTGTTAGGAAAATACCAAGGTCTATTCATTCTGCTGAATTTTCACTATTACAAAAGAGACATCATGTTAGAGAAAAAGAACTCATCACCTCTTTCTAAGAAATCAAAAGCCTTTAGTATTATCTCCTGTACAAAATAAAGACCACCATCTTTCATCCTCTATATTTTTCCCTAAAGGTAAGAAAGCATGTTAATTGGAAAACAAAACAATTATGTGTAAATTGAGTTGAGTTCAGTAAATTAACTGTTGCTTTTTTCAGTGTAGAGAATATCACCTCAATTCAGTAAAAGGTCAAACACAGCTGTGGTATTTATATTCCTTTCACCTAAAGATTGGTTAATAGGGAGAGAACAAATGTAAGTTTTCATATTACTGCTGCACTTAAATCATTCTTTTTGCTTATTAAGCATCAATAAAAGTGGGAGAATTAATATATCAGTTCTAACTTGCAAAGGTCTTAATTGACTATAAAATTAGATCTCACTACTGAATTGAGGGATTATAAATATGTTTAATAAATAAAATATATTGAAGATGGAGAGACCTGCAGTTTAAATACAGATGGTAATGCATAACTGGAAGAGATGAAGGGTGAACTTTTCTTTAGTGAATAAAAACTCTGGGTCAAAAAAAAGAGATTTAAGCTGGCTTAAAAAATAATTTAAAGTGTTTCTTGGTATTGAATAGAATTATGTGTAAATATCACACACTCACGTAACTTTATATAAATGTAGGATACAGTAGGAAGTTGGCTAGAAGAGTCAAGAAACAAAAGGTACAATACATGTGTCCTCCAATCTTTATACATAAATCATATTAGGAATTATGTGCATTGATCCAGAGGAAAATATAGTATAGTGGTAAGGGGTGATAGCGTCTTTGTATTCAGTCTTACACAGCAGAATTCTTCTAACACTGCAGTATATCTAGTCAATTCCTGCCCTACACCAATGATCTTATTTATTTTACCACCTGATATGAGAAAAATGCTCCTTTGACCTAATGCAGTATGTTGAAAAAGCCATTTCAGCATCTTTTAAGTAGGGTGACCGCATGTGACTAGACCAGAGGTCAGCAATCCAAAAGATAAAAAGCCATTAAAAAAAATTCCTTCAATAACCAAGTGTTTTGTGAGCTGCAATGGGTGTAGCCTCCTGGTGCGGGGAGCTGGGCCGGGGTGCTTGCTGCAGGGTACCTTGGTGTGGGGAGGGAGCCAGTGGCAGAGGGGGCTCAGAGTCAGGAGCAGGCCAGCTGCAGGGTCCCCTGGTGGCGGGGGGAAAGGTGTAGAGCCCGGAGCCACAAGGGGGCAGCCCAAGAGCATATGCAGCTCTGGAGCCACAGGTTGCGGACCCTTGGACTAGACCATGCAAAAGCCGCCTTATCAAGTGGATTAAGTAACTCATGATTTCTCATCATGCTATACCACTAGCAAGTCACATAGCCTTTCTTTTCTGTCATTTTCTCCATGTGCAGAATGAAATTACAATACTTGCCTACCTCCCATGAATACTGCAAAACTCGAATTGTTAAATGTTTGTGCAGCCCTTTGAATTTGTTCAATGCTAAGAATAAGATGCAGCATAAATGCTAACTGTAGCATTACATGATCATCATCATTCCATGCCAGTTAAATTGCTGCAAGACAAAGCTAATCAAGAAAATTGGTGAATTATTGGATTATTTCACTGCTACAAGAGAACACAGTTTCTTCAGTCTCTCAGTAATGATCTTGGTCACCTGTCTTTGTAGTCAAGGAAATGTTGTAAATCACCATATAAGAAATGTACAGAGTTCTATCTTTCATAGTGTCAAACTGTCTACCCTTTTACATACATTTTATTTGTCTAGTAGATAGTCTATGGTCTGACAGGCACAATGCCTTTCAATTAATGACCTGCAATCCAAGATGTCTAAAATGTTATCGTTTATCAGGGAAACATTTAATAGTTTATTCTGTTTTTTCCCCACATGTGCTTTAGGTTACCATGGTCTCTATTGTGAAGAGGAATATAATGAATGCCTTTCTGCACCCTGCCAGAATGCTGCCACCTGCAGAGACCTCGTCAATAGCTATGAATGTGTATGCCTTGCTGAATATGAAGGTAAAATATGTTTTTGCGTCTTGTTGTGTAAGTATACCTTACTCCACATGCTTTTTAATGCTTTCTTTCTGGATAACAAAATTAAAAAGCGAAGAGTTAAATTTAGAATGCCACTGCATAAAACAGGAAAAGTAATGTAAAGTAGGACGGGAACCTACAACCCTGACTCATGTGAGTAATTCTTACTTACATAAGTAGATCCACTGAAGTCAATGGCATTATTTACCTTGGTAAAGATTTGTTTGTTCAGAACTGAACTTTGTAGGCATACTGGATTATTCTGTTTCCTTTAAAACTGTGAATTAAAGTGATAGTTTTCTAAGAGGCTGTTGGATTTAGTTTATAATCAGTTATTGTTGGGAACAGTTACCTGGAGGACTTCCCAGATTTTTTTTTTTTAAATCTAGGGTAATGAGTTAAAAACACTGAAACCAGAAATCTATAGCTGAAACTATCTAAAATGAAAAAACAAAAATGTAAGCTGTATTTGTAAGTTTATTACAAATCATAAAATACAGAAGTACTGATAATACAGTGAATGCTACTCCATGTTGATTGAAATCAATATTATGGCTGATTCAACAAATTCACATTTCATAGAGCATTTGCTAAATATTTTGTAAAATAAAGGAAGAAAAATCTGTTTAAATTTTGCTCATCCAGAATATTTTGTTTAAGGATAGATTTATTTAGTTTTCAGTAGAAAGAGTAAAGCATAAACATATTTTGTTTTTATACATACACACATACACAGAGCAATATTTAAAGGAACATTACACATTTATACCCTCAAACAAACAAAAACAAACTATCCTTATCTCTTCTGATTACAGCTTGGTCAGCTGCTGCTTGAGGCTAAATATATGTTTGACGTGGCATAGACTCTGTTCTTTGACATTGTGAATAATGCAGCATTCCAGCGGCCAAGCAGGAGGAATTAACCCTCAGCCTTCAATGACAACGGAAATTGTGGTTTTGAGTGTGCATTGGCTTAGACTTCATGTTACACCAGTGGTTCCCAAACATTTTCCCCATTTTCAGATGTCTTGTTTCCCACTACCCACAACAGCATGGGAGCTGCCATTTAAAAATGGTGTTCTCCCTGCAGTATTACCTCACACACAATGTACTGCTGCAAGATCATGCTGCAATCAGGCTGCTGTTTTACAAAATGGTATCTTCTGGACCTGCATAATCTCACAAATTTACGGGGTGTATGAGGTCATGCTGCAGGGAGGGTGCCCTTTTAGAGAGCAAAATAGCGTGCTCCATGCGACATGACCGTACACATATGGAGGTCATTTTGTAAAATGGCATCCTTTGCATGCTCAGGATTGCCATGACCCCATCTGCTGACATCAGTTGGGGTCATGACCCACAGTTTGGGAACTGTTGTGTTACTCTGTTGACATAAGTGTATCTAGCAACCCCCCCTTTTCCCAATTTTAACCCCTAAAATTATAGGAAGTTAATTTTGCACATTTGCTTGAAATGCCAGCATGAACTCAAACCTATTGAATACCTTCTGCTACTCAATCCTACTAAAGACTTTCTCTAAGGCTTTGTGCTTTTTACTTTGGGTAGTTCCATGGGTCCGATTCTCCATTGCCTTGCACCTTGAGTAGTCACCTATTCCACTGTAAAGTGTGTGTAAAGCATTACTATCCTGATTTAGTAGCATTTCAGGCCTACTTTGCACTGATGTGCATGACTGTACAAAGTGCACAGTGATCAGACTCATTTATTTTAATAGGACTACTCACAAGAAAAATGATTCAAATGCATAAGTGTCTGCAGATTTGGGTCCATAAGATGAATATTAAAAATACTTGCTCGTTAATTTCTAGAGAGACTTTTTCTTGACAGCAAGAGAGAATTGTCAAGCATCATTGAATGCTTTGTTTGTAAATGTTGGAGACCTTTGATTCGGAGTCTGTGTAAAAGGCTGATTGAAAGAAACAATGCCATATTCTCAGTGCTTGTTAACATATTACACCATCTCATCGCCTTATTCCAGTCCTTATGCTCCCACATCCCTCACCATCTAATATCACTAATAGCCATTGGTTAACTTCTAACCAGTTAATTCCCTCCCTATAAGTTACTCTCTCTTTCTACATCTCCCCAACAAGTCAGTCTCTTGTATCCATGTTACAGGTCACTAAATCTGGAGCTATTCATTGCTGGGATTGTAAAGCTATATTCCCTGTAATATTAATATAGCCATCATTGTTATAGCATGTCAGGTGGAAACAGCCATTTGGTACATGATTTCCATAAATATATAATGAAATACAAATCAGAAAATAACTGATGGAAATTGTACAAAACACTTTATCTCTATACATTCCATCTAATCAAAGTACTTCTTTTAAATTAATTTCATTTTAGCCATATCATTATTGAAATAAGAAACTTGCAATATTTGTCGTGGATGGTCAGAAGGCTAAAATGGGTTTTCCTCAAATTCATTCTAAGCATGTTATAGTGCATGGGAACAGATTAGTAATTTAGTAAATTTCTTAATGTCCTTTCATAAAGTATCTAATGCTAGAGTTCAAAGCTAACATTGACTGTAATTCCTGACAAATATCCTAAGTGAAATAAATGTATATCTTGTTCAGACTATTATTTCAGAGATTACCATATGTATAATCACAGTTAACAACGAGTGGCACAATCTGATGAATTGGAATTGAGATTAAAGAAGCATCATCAGCTTGAAAAGAATATTTCTCTCTCAATATTCTTCGCCTTCTACTTTTACAAGCGAAACATATGGGTAAAACTTACAAATAACTAAAGGAGACTGGGTGTAAGGCAGGATATTGCTTTTCTGATTTTTCCAATTTGTTTTTTGCATTTGACAGGACTTTTAGTATCAATGTTTTCGTTTTTATATTCAGACTCTTTTTCCTTTTTGTGTGCAACCAGGGAGAGAAAATATAGAGAAATGTGACTATAAAACCACAGCACTCGCAGGGAGATTCAGATGAAGATGTAGTATTTGAAACTAATAATTCATTATCATTTTGTTTACTGATTGGATTTCAAGTTGATGATGACTCTGGAAAGCACATAATCTTTTCATTCAGGACAATGAAAGGCAGTACCAACAAAGGTCTGTGAGCGTATCTCACAAATCTATCCACAGAAATAAATTACTTATAGTTACTTAAAATTAGTCTAAATTTAGATCGTGACTCCTCAGTAGGACCTGTGAAGGTGTGTACCTTATGTCTGCATGGAGTACTCAGCATTTCAGCATAATTTAGTGTATATTATAGCGGGTCACAAAGAAAAGGGAATTAAGCAAGCAAGCAAAAGCAACCAACAAATCAAAGGTCATCCTTAAAATATGCTACTCCATTTTTTACATAGATCAATCACCAATGCATGCCTAAATTTACCCTGAACAAGTCTGTATCATTACACCTTTAGGTCTCTGTAAACACTTGGGAAAATGAGTAACTTTATGAATAAAAACAGTCCTATTGAGTTCAGTGAGTCTACTTGTTCGGAGCTGTTTTCAGTGGCCATGTCTATGTTCAAAATGTGTCGATCCTCATGGATCAACGCAGTGGGATCGATTGAGCGGCCAGCATAGACGTGCTCAATCGGTCCCAGAAGTGCTCTAGCCTCGACGCAATAACTACATCCCTACAAGAGTAGTAAGGCTGATCGATGGGAGAGCATTGCCTGTAGACGCAGCAGAGTGAAGACAGCAGGGTAAATGAGAGTAACAAAGTTGATGGGAGATGCGCATTCTGGACATGCAGATTGCATATCTTCCATCGACTTAGCCCCGCAGTATAGACCAGACCAGTATAATCTATGCTACTGCTGTGGCATCCCCAGTTGGGAATCTACCAGGCTTTCATACCCTGTGCCAGATAAGGGTCACACAAACTGCTGCAAAGAGAAACCACTGAGTTCACAAAGCTCAAGATCTGAGGCAGGCAAAGAAAGGGGTATGGGGCTTGCCAGTCAGATTGAATCATGCCTTGTTAACCTATGTGTTTGAACAAGTTGATTGCTATTTCTACTGCGTTGACAAACCAGAGTCCCATCTGAGCCTACTGGGAAAGGAGACGAGAGGCTTAATGATGTGGACATGTTATATTTCTTTTAAGTTTTGTATTAATTGGAACTGTTATAGAAAACAACAGTTGTTATTTGCATTGAAGAATATTAAACAGCTGGGCAAACTGCCTCTTTATTACACCATCATGTAACCATAGAAACTTCACTGCTGCCATTATCTAGGAACAGGAACTGGCCAACCGTGTCTTAAGGAGAGTTTTGCCTGAATGATGAGAAGGTGAATCTTATGTTTTAGGACTCAGTCTCCAAAAGAATATGACCCGAGCCTGATCTTGCATTGGGCTTATAATTGTTTTCAGCGACTTACTCATGAATTATCCTGGTGTCTGAGAAAAAAACCAAACAGCCTTTATGATTCTGTTCATTGCCTTCATATGGCAGACATCCCATTTTCTGATTTCTGACTAGCTAGCCATAAGTACAAATGATGTCAATAACACTCGCTTCTTATTCTCAGGAAGGCACTGTGAATTATACAAAGATCCTTGTATTAACATCAGCTGTCAAAATGGTGGCACTTGTGACAGCGAAGGTATCAATGTTACATGTGTCTGTGCACCTGGATTTACAGGTAAAGTAACTCATAAATTACATAAAATGTCTAATTGTTAATCACACTGTCCGAAAAAGAGACAAATGTCAAGTATATGACATCTAAATCTCCCTATTCTTTCATCGAATTGACAAGCTAAAAGGGACATTTTAGAGGATGGAAATGATATAGCAGTAGTATCTTGCATTGCACTTCTGGGAAATACCATACATACAGCTGAAATTGGTGGGCAGGAGCTGAACATGAGCTCTCAGTGTGACACTGTGGTCAAAAGAGCTAATGCAATCCTCAGATCCATAACCAGTGGAATCTTGAGTAGAAGAGAAATTATTTATATATATATTATATATATATATTTGGTACTGGTGCAGCTGCTGCTGCTACAATCCTGTGTCCAGTTTCATGGCCCGTCCTGGCAGCGGGGGAAGGCAGGAGCCTGCAGCATCAGGGTCTGGGAGCCCAAGCCCTGCGGGGCTGGGTCCAGCCTGGCAGCAGCAGCGGGGGTCTGGGGCCGGGAGCCCAAGTGGTGGAGGTCGGGAGCTGGTGAGTGGTGGGTGGGATTCTGGAGCTGGAAACCCAATCCCCATGCCTGGGTCCAGCCCGGTGACCGGGCCAGGAGCCTGCAGCCCACAGTCTGGGCTCACGTCGGTCAGGTAGCAGAGCTCGGCACGGCTCTTTGAAAAGGTTGCCGACCCCTATTCTATGGCCTTTGTTATACAGAAGGTGAAACTTAGATCATCACAGGGATACTTCCTGACCTTGGAATATCTGAAACTGTGAGCTGCGGGAAGGTCTGGGTTACTAATGACAAAAGTCAGAGAATTAATTTCTCTCTTCTGAATTACTAATGCTATGATAAAGTTCGAGTATTTTAGATATCTAATATTGGTCTCCATATTCTTTTTATACATAGGGGCAAATTCACTTGTGAGGTGCTTTCCAGAATAAGTATATTTCTGTCAATTTTAGCTTTACACTGATGTGACTGAGAGTTGCAGCTTGTAAATGAATCTATTTTATGTTTCATGTTACTCAGTAGATGTAGTGCTTGTAAGGAATATAAAAGTGATCGGTATCTTCACTAGCTGCTACTTTGAGACACACTACGTTTTTAAAAAGAAGCACGAAAGGAAATCCATGGAATCACATACTGTGAGCAATTCAGAGTGGTGTAAAAATGATAAATTAGTTATTCAAAACACACTTGTTCCAGATACAATAATGGTTTCCATTTAAAATCTCATGTTAAAAGTTTTTAACAGATCTGCATGCTTTTGACTTTTCAGGATAAAGTTGAGCAATAGAGGTAAAAGTTTGGTTACTGCAATGAAATGTCTGAAAAATTCAGTTCTCCTAAAATTTGGTAATATTTCCTAACCAAAAAAATGCCATCACCTACCATATAATTGTTCAGCCGAGACTTCATTCTTCTCAGTATTGTTGATATTTGCAACTTGTATTAAAACATTGCAAAACCAAGGGCTTTTTTGGTTCAGTTCTCCTCTCATGCTAGTTTCATGTGTAACTTAACTGATTTGAGTCATACCTCGGTAAGTGGGAAGAAAGAACCTGGCCCGTAACTCAGCCTTCCTCAATAGTTCCTACAATGGTGGGATGTGACTTTATGTTTTAAGTGTTGGTTGGAGCTGTCCTGATGAATTATTTGTATAACACTGTAGCAGTGCAAATGCAAATACTAAATGTTGTTACCTGGCACCAGGTGCTCACTCTTTTGTGCCAAACACAAAACCAAAATTACAACTTAGAATCATAGAATAATAGAGTTGGAAGGGACCTCACAAGGTCATCTAGTCCAACCCCCCTGCTAAAAAGCAGGACCACTCCCCCTAAATTATCCCAGCCAGGGTTTTGTCTAACCGAGCCTTAAAAATCTCCAAAGATGAAGATTCTACCACCTCCCTAGATAGCCCATTCCAATGCTTCACCACCCTCCTAGTGAGAAAGATTTTCCTAATATCCAACCTTGACCTCCCCAGCTGTAATTTGAAACCATTGCTCCTTGTTCTGTCCTCTGTTACCCTCGAGAACAGCCTAGCTCCCTCCTCTTTGGAGCAACCCTTCAAGTAGTTGAAGGTTGCTATCAAATCTCCCCTCAGTCTTCTCTTCTGTAGACTAAATAAGCCTAGTTCCTTGAGTCTCTCCTCATAAGTCATGTGCCCCAGCCCCCTAATCATTTTTGTTGCCCTCCACTGGACTCTTTCTAATTTGTCCACGTCCTTTCTGTAGTGGGGAGCCCAAAACTGGACACACTACTCCAGATGCGGCCTGACCAGTGTCGAATAGAGGGGAATTATCACATCCCTCGATCTGCTGGCAATACTCCTACTGATGCAGCCTAATATGCCATTGGCCTTTTTGGCAACAAGGGCACACTGTTGGCTCATATTCATCTTCCCATCCACCATAACTCCCAGGTCCTTTTCTACAGCGCTGCTACTTAGCTGATCGGTCCCCAGCCTGTAGCAGTGCATGGGATTTTTCCGTCCTAAGTGCAGGACTTTGCACTTGTCTTTGTTGAACCTCATGAGGTTTCTTTCGGCCCAGTGTTCCAATTTGTCCAAGTCTCTCTGGATCCTGTCCCTGCCCTCCAGAGTATCTACCATTCCCCCCAACTTGGTGTCATCCGCAAACTTACTAAGCACGCAGTCTATTCCATCATCAAGATCATTAATGAAGATGTTGAATAGAACCGGCCCCAGGACCGACCCCTGGGGCACTCCACTCGTTACCAGTTGCCAACCAGACATCGAGCCATTGATTCCTACCCGCTGAGCCCGTTGATCTAACCAGTTTTCGATCCACCTTACGGTCCACTCGTCCAACCCATACTTCCTTAACTTGCCGACGAGAATGCTGTGGGAAACCATATCAAAAGCCTTGCTAAAGTCAAGGTATATCACGTCAACAGCTCTTCCCGCATCCACAAATCTAGTCATCTCATCATAGAAGGAAATCAGGTTGGTCAGGCACGATTTGCCCTTGGTGAATCCATGTTGACTGTTCCTGATCACTCTATTTTCCTCCAAGTGTTTCAGGATGGATTCCTTGAGGACCTGCTCCATGATTTTCCCAGGGATTGAGGTGAGGCTGACCGGTCTGTAGTTCCCCGGATCCTCCTTTTTCCCTTTCTTAAAGATAGGTACTATATTTGCCTTTTTCCAATCCTCTGGGACCACCCCCGTTCGCCACGAGTTCTCAAAGATAATGGCCAGCGGCTCTGCAATCACTTCCCCCAACTCCCTCAGCACCCTCGGATGCAGTTCATCCGGCCCCATGGACTTGTGCACATCCAATTTCATTAAGTGTTCCCTAACCTGACTTTCCATCACTGAGGGCCAGTCTTCTCTCCAGTCCGCGTTACCCCGTGTAGTAGCCTGGGAGCTGGCCCGCCCTGTGAAGACTGAAGTAAAAAAAGCATTGAGTACTTCAGCCTTTTCCGCATCATCCTCCACGAGGATGCCTGCCCCATTCAGTAAGGGACCTACACCACCTCTGATCCTTTTCTTGTTGCTGATATACTTATAGAACCCCTTTCTGTTATCCTTCACATCTCTTGCTAGCTGCAACTCCAATTGTCCTTTGGCCTTTCTGATTTTATCCCTGCAGTCCCGAGCAATATCTTTGTATGCCTCCCTTGTCATCTGTCCAAGCTTCCACTTCTTGTAAGCTTCCCTTTTATGTTTCAGCTCCCCGCAGAGTTCCCTGCTAAGCCACGCTGGTTGCCGTCCACATTTTCTGTTCTTTCTGCACATCAGAATGTTATCTTCCTGTGCCTTTAACAGGGTTTCTTTAAAATACAACCAGCTGTCTTGGACACCTTTCCCCTTTAGATCAGCCTCCCATGGGACCCTGCCCATCAGCTCCCTAAGGGAGCCAAAATCTGCTTTTCTGAAGTCCAGGGTGTGTGTTCTGCTTCTTTCCTTCCTTCCATTGATCAGGATCCTGAACTCTACCATCTCATGGTCGCTGCTGCCCAGGTTGCCATTTACTTCTACTTCCCCGATCAATTCTTCTCTGTTTGTGAGCAATAGGTCTAGAGGTGCAAGGCCCCTAGTTGGTTCCTCCAGCATTTGTACTAGGAAATTGTCCTCAATATTCTCCAAAAACTTCCTGGATTGCCTGTGCACTGCTGTATTATCTTCCCAGCAGACATCAGGATAATTGAAGTCCCCCATAAGAACCAGGGCCTGCGACGATCTGGAAACTTCTGTTAGTTGTCCATAGAACGCCTCATCCACCTCCTCTTTCTGATCTGGCGGTCTGTAGCAGACACCCACCACAACATCCCCCTTGTTGCATTCTCCCCTAAACTTAACCCACAAACTTTCAACCATCTTGTTTCCACTTTCATAGTGGAGCTCCGAGCAGTCATACAGCTCTTTTACATATAACGCTACTCCTCCCCCCCTTTTTCCCTGCCTGTCCTTCCTGAACAATTTATATCCATGGTCATTAACAGTTTCTGCTAACAAGTTTCCTTTCAGCTGAGAGCCTTGCAGTGTGGAGGCATTGTGCCCATTGGTGCATGTTCTGTTTCATCTTGCAGCCCATTTCCACTGGACATGCTTTGTATATTAAGATGATTAATAATGCAGACTTTGTTTGGTGCCACATCTGTATCAAATTAAAATGTTTGTTTTTTCTTTTAAATCACCTATGGAAGCTGTTATTGCTTACAAAATGTAATTCATTTTAACATTTTTTGTAGTCTAATGACATTTGGAAACGTTGCTGAAGGTTTTTTTTGCTCTTGGACTGGGATATTAAAATAATAGGTATGACGTTTTGAAACCTCTTATGGTACACTTTTAGTGAGCTACTCTTTATTTGATGTTTTAAAGCAAAGGCCAGCTATTGTTTATACTTCAACAAATACAAAGAAAAGCTGCAGACCTAGAAACCAGATCTGTAGGCTTTCAGATTAGGTACTGAACTGATGAGGAAGCCAGAAAAATACTACCACAACCTGAGTCTTTAAAACATGGGCCTAACATTAGACACTTATCTGTTTAGTAATACTACTCTCATCTTGGTGGCAACCTCCCCATTCATTATTAAGGTTTCCAGTACTGTTCCCGTAGTTACCAGCAAAGGGACATCGTACAACTAAGGCTTGAAAGTGGAGGAGCACTGTGCTCTTCCACTATCTTCATTAGAGATTAGAAGAGAGCCAGGGGGTCTGGTGGTCTACTTGGGATGCACTGCCACGGAGAAGATGGGAGTCCTGCGTGGTCTTGTGGCCCAGTTCTGTGCTTATAACCCCACTGTATCAATTTTTTTTTTGTCCTGCCCCAGTGTGAGAGGACAGGGTGTAGTCCACTGACGTCAGGGGAGGTTGCACAGGGTTTAAGTCACTGCAGAGTTTGGCTATTGATCTGTTGCTTCACAGCCTGAAGTGGGTGAGAATGTTATGGGAAACAGTGTACCTAGATCCCAGAGAAGGCACAGTAGCGATCCCTTTGGACATCTAAGGAATGGTAATGATGTGTTCTAAAGATAGTCTTGTATAACCCTAGAAAAATAAATGGGAGCCGTGTATGTGCAATCCAAGGACTGATTTTTTTACTCTAAACCTTCAAAAATGTCTTTGCATTTATTAGTGCTTATACGTTCTTATTTGTAGAGCTGCAATAAATTTATTGCACAGTTCTGTAGTTTGTAGTAGTTTTATATAACAATCTTCCTTTCCCCTTGAAACTGATTGCCCGGTTAATAAAAAGACTGCTTTACAAATGGTCTAGTTAATAGGCAATCAACTCCAAGTCTTCTGTGCAGACACAAACGATTATATTTATTCCAGGAAATTAATTATTTTGGATATTGCTGGGTTATAATTAACTTTGTAAGACTGGAAGTTGTTAATATTACATAGAATTGGTTTAGCTTTAAAAATTTTACAGCAAAATTTAGCTTCTACCAAAGAGAATTCACTAAGGTAAAACAGCTGTTCAACATTATATGTGACATCTGTTTAAGACTAGACAGCATTTTAAAAATAACAGTTTGAAAATGCTGAGGTAAACAAATATGGTAATTGGATGGTATTGAAAATGGTAAATCTGTCTTTTGGAAGGTAAAAAATCTGTCTTTTTTTAGTAATTAAAAAGTCCTTCCATTCATCAGTTTGCACTTCCAGAGCAAAGGTATGCAGCCTGTTTAGTCATTTGATCTCATTTTCAAATGAATATAATTGGCATAATCCATACATAATGCTTTTAAGGTAATTTACAACTTTCTTGCTCTCCAGTTAATTATGTAAAAGATCATTTTCAATTTGTCAGTACTATATAAACACATACTCACTAACACGGCTACCCCTTTGGAATTTCACTGTTCTATAGTTTATGGTGCTTTCCATTAAGTTAACAGGATAATTATATTTAGGGCCTGATCCGGTGTGGTACTGAATTATTTCTGAGTGGCGCTGATTATCCTTAACTTCTACAAACTTAAATAGAACTTGAGAGTCTTCCATGTGGATCAGGCTCTTAATCACTAATGAACTGATTGTGTTAGCTGCTCTTAGTTTACTGACTTGAACAGCACATGCAGTAATATGCAACAGACTGGTGCATCACATTTGACTTGGGAAGAAGGATGGTCTTGTGGTTCAAGTACAGGACCGGAAGGCAGGTGATCTGGGTGAATTTAGTGAAGTCATTTAGCCCTTCTGACTCAGTTTTCCACCTGTAAAATGGAAATTAATAATGCTTACTCTCTTAAGATTATATGAGGCCTCGTTCTTTAAGAGTTTTAAAAGCATGTTGAGATCTTGAGATGGAAAGTGATACAGAACTGCAAAACATTATTTCACCAAAAGTTACAGGTGGTGTTTTAATTCACCAGAAAAATTTTAATTTACAAAGTTGGAAAGCGGCTCTTTTAATAAATGTTTGATATGTGAGTACGAAACAATTAACATTAATACCATCGTTGTTTATCTAGCCAACTTTTGCTTGTAGTGAGCAAAATGACACTACTGGCTTGCTACATGATACGTCCATGATTTACAAGCATCTTTCTTTTTGGCTTTAAGGTGAAGACTGTGATATTGACATAAATGACTGTGACAGCAATCCATGTCACCATGCTGGGACTTGCCTAGACCAACCCAATGGTTATACCTGCCATTGTCCACATGGCTGGGTTGGAGCAAATTGTGAAATACGTAAGTATCATGAAGATTGTTTCTGTACTGTTTTTAGTATTTTTTGATACATTTATAGCTCATTGTCCTGGAAACTTCTAATGATGTTCCAAAGTTATAGTAAAAGAATCTATATTCACTTCTTAAGCAATACCGCAAAATGTGCAGAAAAAAGGAAAATGCACTCTAAAAAGAAATATAGTGTAGCAAAGTTGCATAAAATCCTGGATTTTTAGTCTTCTAGGCCAAAACTTTCTAATGTGTCCATTGATTTTTACTGTTATTTCTGGATGCTCAAGTTCAAGACAACCATGGCCTGATTGTCAGAAGTACTGAGCACCACAATTTCAACACAAGTTAGTGTGAGCTGTGGATGCTCAGCATCTTTGTCAGTTGGACCCAAAGTGTCTTTTGGTGGTCACTTTGGAAAAGTTTGATTGGTGCATCTAGTGGTCACAAATTTAATTTCACAGTCATGAATATACTTTAACTTGATAAGTGTAAAACTTGTGGGACTGATTTCAGAGACTCCCACTGACAGTTGGAGCTGCACATGAAGATGCTCAGGACTTCTGAAAAGCAGGCCCTATGTTTATGCTTCACTGATGCCTTGTTTTTGGTTGTTGACAGCAGTTCTGTCTCCTTTACTGGGAAGTTTAACAGTATATTTGACCATTTCACTCTTTAGATACTATAGTGAAGGATCCCCTCCAAATATTAGATAGTTATAGAGATTGATTTAAGGGCTCAATGCCGTCCAGGGCAGTTGAAAACTGTTGCATGAATAAAGTGCAAGATAAATAATGAACAGAAGTTCTTGGGAGAATCTCATTCTGCATTAGTGAGAACTTAGCACAAAGTTACTTATGCAGAACAGCTGGAGTAAGCCAAAGAAGAGCATGCATTGTTAAGCATTCTATTTTTAATAGGGGATTCATATTTAGGACCATGTCTCCTGAGACATACCCACTCTGCACCCAAGCCCTTTCCTTTTTAAATCCTGTGCTTAGGACTGACTTCTATTCAGGCAATGGCTAAAGCTCAACTTTAATATTTCCACTCAAATGTCATCTCTGCTCATTCTTCTGCTGGAGCACAACCATTCTATATTTTTTATCATGCAGACGTTTGCTAGATTAAGGCCTAAGTCTCTGCCTTTGTTCTTTCTGAGTTCAGGTTCTAATCAATCAGAGGATAGCACAAATACAAATCACTAAAACACAGCACTGATGATATCAGCCACTGTAAGGGCTAAATTATCTCTGGTCCCTGTATTCCCTCACTGTCTTGGGCTGTTTGGCAGGATCTATTGCAATCCCTTGATTTCTTCTAAATGCAAGGATTACTTGTGGCTAACACTGCCCACTCCCAAGACACCACATCCATTGTGTCTCTAACCTTCTATTTGAAGGGAGTGCATGCTGCAGTCTGGGTAGCTCGTAGTTGCAGTATCTTTTACAACTCTCTTACATTGTTGCTTCTGTGAGGCAGAGATGAGCCTTTAGGTAATAAGTAAAGCAATGCCACCCTGGGTGATTACAGCTTATTTATGTAGTAGGCCTCAGGCTGACAAAAATGACTTTAATTCCTTAAGACATGTAATAATCCTCTAGAAATGCATTCCCTGGAGTTCCTTGATATTATAATAATTAAATGACCATTATGTCATGCCATATCAAAGGAAAACAGGCAGAGCTGTGCTCTTACTGGGCACTGCAGAGACAACCTGTGAAGCCAGCATCTTCAGGGGCCCTCCTTTGTACCCAGAGTTCTAGAGCAGCTGAGGGTTTGGTCCTTCCACACCACTGATGGTCCTGCATGTATAAGCACCAGGGAAAAGTGATGAGCAGGACAGAAAGTGAAGGAAGCCTCCTGAGCTCAGGGCCATCCCTTGGGGGGAGTGGTGCCCAGGGCCGATCGCCCTAGGCGGGGCCCTGCCCCCCATGCTGGTGGGGAGTGCAGCGGGCCAGCCCGCTCTGCCCCCATGGACTCCGGTCGCTGGGGGAGCCAGCCCTGGAAACTGAGGCTGCCTGCAAGGCGGTGAGGAGCCAACGCTGTGGCCCCGGGGAGCCGAGACCCCAGCCCCAACTCCGGGAGGAGTAGGGAGCTGAGGCCATGGCCCCAGCCCGGGGGGAGCGGAGAGCCGAGGCTGAGACCGCCTACTGGTGGGGACCCAGCCCCGGGCGAGCCTGCCGTGGCCCCAGATGCAGCTGAGACGCTGCACCTGCCCTGCCCCTTGGCCTGCCTGCTCCACCCTGGGGGCGAGGAACAGGACTGACCCAGAGGTCAGGGGAAGTGCTCCTGGCCCGCCCCACTGCCTTCAGGAAGCGTGGCCATGGTGGGGGGCACGGTGCGGGCCCCGAACTGCCCTGCTGGGAGCAGGACAGCGCGGGGCCCACCTAACCGTGGGGCCTGGGGCGATTGCCCCGTTCGCCCCCCCTCCCGGGATGGCCCTGCCTGTGCTGCACATCTGACAAAATACAATAATACAAACTAAAAAAGTACACCCCCCTAATAAATCTACAGAATTAAACTCGAACCTTAAAAGCTCTTAAACAAAACAAA
Organism: Pelusios castaneus; assembly: GCA_007922175.1. Classification (NCBI taxonomy): domain Eukaryota; kingdom Metazoa; phylum Chordata; order Testudines; family Pelomedusidae; genus Pelusios; species Pelusios castaneus. Next base: position 7,712,364 of record ML685789.1, read on the forward strand.
AAAATTAAACATAACCCCCTAAAAAGTCAGATTTATGAATAAATCTCTGAAGAATAGGGTTGAAGGCATTTGATCTTCCACAGATTTTTTTAGGGCAGCCTTGTTCCTCGGAGAACTTCCTCTTTTTGTCTTTGAGTTGTCTAAGAAATGACGAAATAGCTAGAGGCCATTCTGAGTATGCCTACAAAAGAAAAGGGCCATATTCAACCTGGTATAAATTGGCATATGTCCAGGCTTCTGTACATTTTAAAACAATATGGTGGCAGTGCTATAGCACCTCAGGATGGACACTACCTACCCCAGTAGGGGGATTGTACTGTCAGCCTAAATAATCCACTTCCCTGAGAGGTGGCAGCTAGGTTGATGGAGGAATTCTACTCAGGGACTTAATTATGCCATTCAGAAGAATAGATTTTTCCCACATTGACCAATATAGCTCAACCAGCCTAATTTTCTAATGTAGACCAGGCCTCAGTTGACTTGACCGGAGTTGGGCCCATTGTGTATTGGGTCTGAATTTGATTTCATATCTCAACTGATCTGCCTCCATTTCAGCAGTGAATACATCATTATGAGAGCCTTGCAGGTCATCCATCATAAAGCCTCAGCAGTTTCTACATACTGATGAATACTGGTTTGGAAATTAAATTCACCATTGAAGTATTAATTACCCTCCTGACTTGACTGATTCGAACATGTGACGAAGTCAAGTTCCAGACTTTCACAGAAGGTGAAATGTAGTGATGTAACTCAGTCTCATTTGTAAATTGATCAAACTTTGTCTTTTATGATGTTCTTCTGTTAATCAGAAAGGAGGCTAGTGAGATTGTACATTACTTCAACTTTTTGGAGAAAACTGCCTGTCTGACATTGGCAGCTCTACATTCTGTGCAGCTTTCTCACAACTGAGCCAACTATCTATTTCCCTAGGGATTATTATTTTTACTGGTATTTGTGGGTTAAGACTTCTCAACTACGTATCGAACTATATCCTTTAACTGCTTTCCAAATTCTCCTGGCACTTAATTCAGCTAGAGATAATTGCCTGCCAATGAAACCCCAAATTTATTATAGCATTTTCTGGAATTTATACTGAAAAACAATGGAATTAAAAATCAGTCCTAGAGGGCCACTGCAGCCAACTGGAATTACAAAAGAGGAAAAATTTCCTATTAAAATAAAATGCTCTTGGCCAGTGAAGATAATGTAAGATTTAAGTTTAAAACTATGTATAAAATTGCCCATTTATAAACCACTTTAGTGCCTGAACATTATCTTTCAATACTAGTAGCTTTTCAAACTCCACAGATATGGATAACGTAATCAGCAAGGAAAGTTAAACTATAGTATTTCTCAGACAAGATCATTTACAGGGTAATCCAAGGAGTATCAATATGTCATAATAAACAATCTTACTGAATCTTATCATGGTTGCTGTGGCAACTGAAAAGATCATAAATTTGAGTCACCACCACTTTCTTCTTAACCACGGAATATGTGCCATGCGTCTTTTGGATTTTATCTATGGAAAAAGAACAGAAGAAATTCCTCACATCCTTCTCATCCAGAGATTGAAGACAGTGGGCCAGAATCAGATTTTCCTTGCTTCCAGTGGAGATGTTTTTGCTGACATTAGATCTGAATTTGGCTGAGTGTATTTTACTGTCTGACAGAACAGTATGTCTGATAGATATGCTGTGGAGCAAAAGCAGAGTCTCTTCCAAAACTGAAATAAACACACACAGCTGGGTCCTTTCATTCAATAGGAACCAGAGTACATTAAAGTATAAACTGCTTAGAAATATTAAATCATTAAAGGCATTGTGGACCAGATTGATCAGAATTTCAGGGTTCTGTGCAAAAGCAGATACAAAGACGCAGCCTTGAAAACCTACTCAGTTTTACAGAGGGTGCAAGGTATTTTGAGCAAACACAAACTTGAAGAAATAGTGGCACCAATCCTTCATCAGCTCCACAGAAACAAAGAACGCCCATCCATTTACCTCCCTCTCAGCCTGTCACTGGGCTGTTAGTCCTGCACTTTTTTCAAAAGGATTTTCTTCTACCTGTAACCTCCTCTTGCACCAGTGCTATCTGTGTAGAATCAATCAGGACTCTGTCCCCAGATGCTACCCAGCAGATGAATTCCTAAAATAGTCATCCATGAGCAGCAACATCCCTGAGGCACCTCATATATAATAAATAAGTCCATTTCCCTGCAGTATATTATTAAGTGCTTTGTCCTAGTCTATTTTTAAGTTACTCAAGCAATGGGCCATTTGAGGAGCGTGGATGGACTGTGACATGGCAGGTTCAATCACCTGGGGAAAATAAATTTGCATAATTATCGACACAATGTCAGACTTCAGCGGTCCAAATGGTTCTCCATTCATTAAGTTTGGGCAGAGGTTCCAAGCCATTTGCAAGGCCTGCAGGAGCCAGGAAAACCTTCGGTACTATCCTAGCGGTTAAGGGAAAAAACAAACAAAGACATTTGAAAAGCTTGCTAAGAATTAAGAATGGGTGGGGTGGAGGTGGTACTAAATTGGAAGTAGTTTGTTCAGTGATAGAAATAACTAGAATTGAGTTGGTTCCAAAGAGGTAGCCCTGTTAGTCTATTGCAGAGAAACAAACAAAGAGTCCTGTCGCACTTTCAAAGACCAACAGTTTTATTTATCGCATGAGCTTTTGTAGGAGAAAATCCCACTTTGTCAGTTTAGACATCAGCAGTAACTTGATAAAGGGGGCTGGAGTGGATAAGATACAAGAAGTCACCTTCAAGCTGAGGGATCAGTCCATTCTTTACCTCACCATCCTGCAAGGAAGCCACAAGAGGCATTCATCCACAGCGAGGACACCGCAGCCTGTGCCTGCTCAGTACTGCAACCCCTTTATCAGATCCAGATTGCTCCCTGCAATATGATCAACCAGTTCTGTATATGTAGGGGGCTAAAGCTAGGATCTAATCTCCTTCTCCCTTTGGGGCACCAGGCACACATGGGAAGTGATGAGGAGAACAATTTTTCCCCTTCCACCCAGGGACTGCCATTGTGATGGATCCTTTCATCTCCCCTCCCTCATGTACCTGTGAAAGGGCCAGGAACAGTTTGGCCCTAAATAAGTCTTTGACCATCTTATCAAGCAAAATGTATTGACTAGCAGCCCAGTCACCCAACATAGACCATGCAGAGACTCAGTCATGAGTCTCATTTGTGATTTCCTAATGAGTTAAATAGCTGAAATGAAGTGGAAATATTTTGATGCAAAAATAACAGGCTTGTGTTAAAAGGCATCAGATTAATGTGAGACTACAGTACGGCTGTGCTGTATTCTTATCCAGGTCTTGCACAGGGAGTGCTGAAATGCTTTCTTTTCAAGTGAATCCCACTTTTTTATCAGGGCAGACAACTATAGTCTCCTGGGATGTGTATCAGAGATTTAAGAATTGTTCTTTTTTTGCTTGCTTGGGTAGAAAGCATGGGAAGTTCAGAACCTGAGTTGCCTGTAATCAAGTACATTCTACTTGTTTATTGCTATATATTGCAATGCTTGAATGACTGACTAGTTTAATAATGGGTTTTGAATTTTTTGCAATTCCAATGAGGTATATTCTCGGAAATCAATGAGAAAGTTACTCCACCCAGGGAACCTCTTTTACCAGTGTTTGCACTTGTTTTTCCCTAAAACAATTCTTAAACAAGGAGTCCTTTAAATTATTTAATTATGCCCAAGGATGATTTTTTTAAAGTGAAGTAATAACAATTGTCACTTTCATGTAACATGTTAAATTTGAGTGTTTCAAAGATCTTGAGCAAGATCCAATGCATGATCTGGAAGTAAATATAAATCACTGTAGGTAATACTTGCAGATGACACAAAGATCATCACAAAGAATAGCAAATAATGATGGGGACAGGGTAAGTCATATAGGCTATGTCTACACTGGCAAGTTAGTTCGAATTAAGGAGGCTTAATTTGAACTAACTAAAGCCTTGGCTACACTAGGCTTTAATTAGTTCGAATTAAGGGCTTCCTTAATTCGAACTAATAAATTCAAATATGCTATTCGAACTAAGGGTTAATTCGAACTAGTTAGTTGCTTAGTTCGAACTAATCGGCCCATTGAACTCAATGCAATTCGCTAATCTGAAATACATTTTTCTAGTTCGAATTAAGTTAATTTGAACTAACTAAAATTAGTTCGAATTAGTTAGTTCGAATTAGTTAATTCAAACTAACTTTAGTAAGTGTAGACATAGCCATAGAGTGATCTGGTAACCTGGATCCATTCAGACAAAATGCATTTGATACAGCCAAATGCAAGGTCATAAATCTAGATGCCAAGAGATATCTACAAATAGAGGACTGTATTGTGGAAACCAGTGACACTGAAAGGATTTTAGGGGATATTTGGACAAGCAATTCAGTATGAGCTCCCCAGGAAATGATGTGGCAAACAGGGCAAATGCCCTTGGATGTATAAACAGGAGAGTGGGGAACAGAAGAAGAGGGGTGATTTTACCATTGCATATAACTTGGTGACCCTGATACTGGGTACATCTCTGGTGTCCACATTTTTAAACAGCTGTTGAAAAATTAATGATGATGCAGAAAAGAGCCAAAAACGTTATTCAAAAGCTAGAGAAAATGCCTTACAGTAAAAGACTTAAAGAACTCAATCTGTTTAGAGGTGGTTTGATTATGGTGTAGAACAGTGGTTCCCAACCTGTGCTTCAGGGGCCAAAAGTGGTCTTCGGAAGCTTTCAAAGTGGCCTGCGGCTTCCCTCCTGCTGGCTGCAGAATGGAATGCCAGTGCAGAACGCAGGCGAAGTGTATTTCCACAGGGCTAAAAGACTGATGCAGGATCCTGGCTGCAGCCAACAGGATAGGAGACCAGCGCTCCCACTCCCCTGGCTGTAGTAAGGAGCACTGCAAAGCGTTCTGTCTAGGTGCTATGGTCCTTGCTGGAGCTAGAGGGAGGGGAGGGGAGCACTGAGCTTCAGCCCCCCGGCTGCAGAAGGGAGCTACTGCCTCGGGATCCAGATAAGTATTCAGTGCTGCAGGATGCATGTGGTTTCCCTGCTGCAGCCAGGGAAATGGGACGTCAGCGAGCGAGGAAGCAGCGGGGGGAGGCTGGGGCAGGGGGTCTGCTGGCTGAGGCTGGTGACCCTTCAGGGCTGATAGCTGTGGCCCTAGAGCCAAAAAGGTTGAGAACACCTGGTGTAAACACACATTCACAAGGAGTATGTGTAAAGGGCTTGAATCGAGCAGAAAAAGGCATAAGAGGAAGCAATGACCAGAAGTTAAAGCCAGACAAATTCAAGTTAAAAGTCAGGCATCAATTTTTAACAGTGGACAAACTACCTGGAAAAATGGTGGATTCTCCATCTCTAGAAGTCTTCAGATCAAGACAAGAGGCCTTTCAGTCAAACACAAGCTATTAGGCTCAATGCCAGGGCACTTGTGTGGTTTGTTCTATACAGGAGGACGAACTGGAAGATCTAATGCATTATTCTGGCTTTGAAAGCTGTGAATAAACTATGCCAGTAGAGTTAATATCATTTAACAGATGTGAATACAGAGGTACAGGGCAGTGAACTGATTTGCTAAGGGTTATAGAGCAAATCATGGCAGAGCTGGTAATTAAAGCCCTGCTCTTGAATCCACTGCAACTTACGATCAGGTCCTTCAGATTTTGTGATACTGGTATGTACAGCACATTCAATATAGCTATGTCCACAGCTGAGCCTTAAATGTAAAATATAATTTTAAAGTAGAATATTGGAAATGAAAAACCTTCTAGCAGGAAGGATATAAAATAACAATCCCTTCCTTTGTGTGTGTGTGTCTGTCTGTATTTATTTATTTATTGTTGCCAGATCTGCAATGGAAGTCTGGGCACATGGCAGAGAGTCTAACAAACATGCCCCGTCACTCCCTCTACGTCATAATTGGAGCCCTCTGTGTCGCCTTCGTCCTTATGCTGATCATTCTGATTGTGGGAATATGTCGCATCAGCCGTATTGAATACCAAGGCTCTTCCAGGCCAGCCTACGAGGAGTTCTATAACTGTAGAAGCATCGACAGTGAATTTAGTACTGCAATTGCGTCTATCCGACATGCCAGGTGCGTTGTGAGGAAAGAGAAAGGAAATGGAGTCGCTTTGCTCTGTATTTCAGATTCTTGTGTAGCAGTACAGCAGCAGCTGATGGCTGTTGTCAAATATAAAGGATGTTCTGCTTCCAAATTAAAAAATAACACGACTTTAATTTCTCATCATTATACCTGGGCTACACGCTGTTGTCTATTAAACTGTGTGAATCCAGTGCTGCGCCATTCAAGGCAATGAGGTTACTCCAGATTTACGCAGCTTAATTGAGAGCTGAATCTGTCTGTTTACACCACTTTATAAGGTGTTACAGCTTAGGGAGTGTGCAAGTATTCTTTTTTATTTTGTAAATTTCTCTTCTCATTGATTGTGCACATTTCAGTACCTACATATCAAAATCCCATACCTTATTATGCACGTACTTTGAGTAATAATAAATAATACATTTGGGAACATTTTATTGGTAGTGTTGCACATATTTTTCAAAATTATTTTGACAGCTAAAAACCCAAAATATTGCTAAATAATTCATCAAAATGCCAGTGATTGATCTTTGTGATTAAGTCATTGTATCAAGACTCAGAGGCTATGTCTACACTTGCTAAAATTAGTTCGAATTAGTTAGTTCAAATTAGCTTAATTCAAACTGGCATGGCCACACTGGAATGTTAGTTCAAACTAAGTAAGCACTTGCTTAGTTCGAATTAGCGATCCCCATTCATTTCAATGGCCGGTTAATTCGAACTAAGAAATTAGTTCGAATTAATATGGCCACATTGGTTAATTCGAACTAGTTAGTTCAAATTAACCCCTCAGTTCGAATACCCTATTTGAATGTATTAGTTTGAATTAAGGAAGCCCTTAATTCGAACTAACTAAAGCCTAGTCTAGCCATGGCTTTAGTTAGTTCGAATTAAGCCTTCTTAATTCGAACTAACTTGCCAGTGTAGACATAGCCAGAGAGTCTGGGTTCAGTGCCCATTTCTGCCACAGATTCCCAATATGACTCTGGCCAAATCATTTAAATTTTCTGTGCCTCTATTTTTCCATCCATGAAACAGGGATAATTCTTATCCGCCTTGCAAGACAAGAGTATTGTGAGGATAAATCCTTTAATGTTGCGAGACACTCACATGCCATTGTGCTAGATGCCAGAGAAGAAGAGAGACTAATTTGAATAAGTTTTTAAAAGAAAGTTGCATGCATTTTGTTCAACACAGCAGTCTAAATATAATTAAAGCATTTCTTACCAACTTCAATGAGTGAAATGCCTTTGAGATTAAAATGGGTAGTTTGTGAGATAGTAATGACAGGTATCTTGCTGACACCATCAGCATGGGAGGCTATTGTATTAGTCAGTAAATCAGTTTCCATCGTGTTGCAATGCTGATTTAACAAACAGAAGAAAACATTTGCAGTTTAAACTAGGTGTGTATAAACTAAATATTTAATTTCAGTAGGCAGCCAAATAAGAACTGGAAATGTTGTTTGCTTGCAGCTAAAATGGAAGCCAAATAATGGACAGAATATCTAACGATGCAGTCACATGTATTGTATGTGATCATTTATTGCAAGGGATTAGTGATAAAACTCAGTACTAATAATTCAGTAGGATTAAAGAAGGTTAAGTGATGACAGGCTCTTCCCACCTCATTTGCTCACCATGGCTGCTTCTTGGCTCCTGGCTTTCCAGAGTACCCCGGTCTCCTTTCACTTTTTGGCCACTTCTCCTCCCTGCTGCCTACTCCCTGCTAGGAGCCATACACCAGTCAGGGATTGATGAGATGAAGCCTGCTCTGGCCATGGCCCTTTCCTACCCCAACACACCCCCTATAGCAGGAGCTGTCTAGTGGATGGGATAGGAGGCAGCTATGCCATCTCTACACCTATGGAGGATTCCTCCTATGGCACAAAATATACACAGGGAGGCTCAGGACTGAATCCCATTGCTTTCTTCAATTACTGCGCATTGAGGATGACTCTTCTGGCATGATTCTCTTGCTGTAAATCTGAAGTGCTTCCACTGAAGAGACTGGAGTATGCAGGCATAAAATGGGTGTATGTGCAATTGGAATTGCTCTCATTGATCCTGGAGTGTTTGCCTTTCTCATTTCGTAATCGGTCCTGTAAAAGGAATCTGCAGCGTGGTATGTTTCAATTAATTCTTTGTCTGTTTGACTGTAATGTTTACCAACTCCATGTCCTAAAGTTGAAGGACTTATGTTGCTTTATTGCAAAGTAACTCTACTGAGTTTTCTGGAGTTACTCGGATTTACCCCCATGCAAGTGAGATCAAAATCAGGATCTTCATAATGAAGTAGCAACTCAAGAGAGAGCTTTTCTAGATTCAGTAGTTTGTGAGACATTAGTTCTGTCTGTATTTTCTTCCTCTTTGTTAGCAGGCTAGCCCAAAGGGCTTTTGATTACCTCATAATTAATACATTGCTTTTGCTAACCACCTACTCCTCCTCTCACTAATTGTTTGATATTTCCCATGGATCAGCCAAATGGTGTTTGTTGTCCACACATTCTGGAAATGTACATCAACTTTGAAACTACCATAGAAGCAGGTACTTGGAGTCCTAAGGATGATTTTTAACCTGTCCACTAGGAGAAGATGGCTGATCTCCTGGCACTGATGTGCCTTACTATGGCCTTTTTTTTTTTTTTTCAAGACCTTTTTCTGATTGCTGTTAATGCATCAAAATAATGGAAATGAAAAGGAAGGGACATAAATAATAAATGATAATAGCTAGTAAGTAAGTGATAGTATGACAGAAATTGATTGATCTAATTTAGTCTTAAAGAGGGTCCATTTGAAAAATATTCTTGATTGCATTTTAAACCAGATGACTCAAGAAGCCAGTGAACCTAACAATTAAAAATGAAGACACTCAGTTGCTTTTTGGAAGTGAAAAATCAAGCCAGTATTTTCAGAAGTGACTGGTATTTCTGGGTGGCCTACTGGGGGGGTGGAGAGGGCTTAGAAGGAATTGATTTCAGAGGATGAGTGTTCAGTATTTTATGAAAATCAGGCCTTTGTGAGATGTTTCAAGTTGGGCAACCCAAAATCACAAGTCATCTTTTGAAAGTCTTGCACAAAAGTAAATAATTCACATTAAGCAAGATAGTGCTGTAGGGAGCTTATCACTTATTACAGAACTGAAGGAATATTTACTCTCCTCCACCCTTCCTCTGATAACTGGAACCATTAGCATGCCAGGCAAAAGGATGACTTAGCAAAGGTTTAATTAGAGGCCCCATTTTCTCAGATTTTTGCATTGTTCATTCTTTATGCATCCCCATTCTAGGACTGTCCTTCTTTACCCTGCCTAGCATCTCTTCCTCTGGTAGCCTAGGCTATGCCTACACTGGCAATTTAAGATGACTTAAGGAGACTTCAGTTGAGTTAAATTAAGCTGCATCCACACAGGGCTTTCATTAAGTCGACTTCAGAAATTCCTTAAGTCGACTTAATGAACGCTTACGTTGGCTTAATAAGAACCACCTATTAGTTCGACTTAAGCCTGTTTAGGTCAACCTAACCCTTCTTTAGGTCGACCTAAGCCCAATGTGGATGTTTAAGTCCACTTTGTTAAGTCAACTTAAGGGTGGTTAGGTCAACTTAACAAAGTGGACTAAGTCGACTTAAAGTTAAGTTGACTTAGTCCACTTGTTAAGTCGACTTAACAAAATCGACCTAACTTTTCCTAGTGTAGACATAGCCCTAGTGACCCTTAACACTACAGGTTGTAGGGCCTCCTCTCTATTTTGATGTTACCTTGGATGGGGAGAAGGTTGCCTGGTGGCTGTAACTTTTCTTCTAAACTTTTATCTTCCAGGAGGGCTGGATATTCACTCTGACATCAACCTCTTTGGGGGTAGAGAGGGATGTTTCTGGTGAGGTGACTGCACCTCCAGTACCAGGGGAGTGCAGAAGGCACTTTGTGGTTCAATGCCCAAATCTAAGGACTTTTTTATAAGCTCATTCATCTTGACTCAAATTATTTCCAATACAAGTTGTTGACTGATGCAATGGAAACTGAAAAAGCGCTGCTGTCAGATTCATCAAATTTGGGGACCCAGACTGTTTTGTTGGGGGAATTTCCTTTACCGATGTGGACTGCTCTGAATTAATCTCTGCCTAGTGCTAAGGAAGGCCTTTTAATATAATCAGGGAGAGGCAAAATGGATGACCTCATAAAAAAGCCTTTAGATAGGGGCTGCTTTCATACATGTTTTTGTGTTACAGTCATTTAAAAAGAGAGAGAGAATGCTAGAACCTGTAAATAAAAAGGACTTTTATTTGTACCTTTGTGAAAGATATTCTAGTTAATGTCAGTGAAAGGGAATGTTTGAATTGCAAATAAAAATCTACTATAGAGCTGCCAACCTGGTACTTTTCTGAGATTTACAGTACAGGCTGCAGTCTTCATTTCAGTTTCAGAAGGACAGTAAGCAGGATAAGTTGGTGCTCTCAGAACAGGAGAGGAACCACAATTCCACAGTTTGCTTTTTACACAGGCATGTACATACATTGAGAATACCAAGGCCTAAATTTTCAAAAGTGACTTATTTTAGGTGCTCAATTTGAGATGCATTAAAAGAGCCTGGTATCCAAAGAACAAATTCTCAGCATTTTCTGAAAATCAGACTCCTTTTACGATGTCACAATTGGGACACACAATCACTCCTCACTTTGGAAAACGCTTTGTATTCTTTATATATACATGTGTGGGTGAATGTCAACTGAAGGATGTATTCTTTCAGTGTGTAATTTTTATTAGGATCAATAGAAAGTATGTGTACAGGGAATAGTAGATTCCTAGTCAATATAAATTTTTTACTCAAGATTCTTTTTATTTTTTTCTATCGGCCTTGTCAAGGTCTTTCCAGTTTCATCTGTTTTGTCCCAACCCTTACACCTATCTCTCAGGTTGTGACTGATTGATAAAGATCAAGTGAAAGAGGGTTAGGTCACATTTAAAGGTCCCATTTAGTAGCTGAGGCACAATTCTAAGTGCAAATCTCTAGATCAGCATATTGGATTTAGTCCTATGCTGTACAGGTATGGTAAGTGGAGAGGAGGGTTTAGAAAGCATCTCATGACCCTTCAGTGCGCAAAAAGGAAGAAAATATTACAATAACATTATAGTTCAAGGATTTTAAGTTCCAGAAGGAAACTTGATCATTTAGTCTGTTGTCTTTCATAACACAGGACTCCCCTATATTAATTACTTCAGATCCAATAGCTGCAGTTAAACTAGAACATCCAATTTAGAAAAACATCCAATCTTGATTTAAAAATTCTCAGTGCTGGAGAATACACCATACCATTGGTAAATTGTTCAAATGGGTAATTACCTTCATTAGTAAAATGTGTGCCTTATTTCTAATCTGAACTTGTCTAATTTCAACTTCCGGCCAAAGGAAGAGCCCTCTGTTATCAAATTTATGTTTCTCCATGTAAATACACAGAGACTATGATCAGTCAATCCTTAATCTATCTCTTTGATAGGCAAAATAGATTTAATTCCTTGATTTTATCCTTGTAAGACATTTATCTCTAATTTATCAGCATCTTTCCTGAAGTGCAGACACTAGAACTGGACTAGGACAGTATTCCAGCAGTGGTGCCTCTCTGCTGCTTCTCAGTATTTCCATGGTTATATGTCCAAGCAGGCATGTTGCTGCCCCCCAAAAATATTAGGGCCCTGGCTCCGGCCTGATCCGGGTGGCCCAGCTGGGATACCGCCTCCGGCCAGGGCCTGACTGGACCTGGGTGGCTTGCCAACACAGCCCCAGGCAGCTCGCCACTTCCGGCTCCGTCCCTGAGCCAGCTCGCTGCCCCAGGCCTGAGCCCCGAGCCAGCTTGCCTTCCCTCCCCCTGCCCAGTGGACCCATGTAGGGCTCCATGCTGCTGGGCTCAAGAGGGAGGGATTTAAATTTCTCTCTTCTCCTGCCCTGCACCATGTGTCTCAGTGACGTCGTACAGGGCAGAACAACCCCTGCTGGCTCCAGCTGGGCTCAGGCAGGCTGTCTGCATCTGTGCCTGCCAGGGAGAGAGACTCAGGGCTGGCACATTCTGGGCCTGGGCCCTCTGTGCCCTGTGCCAGCGACGCCCATGTGTCCAAGGATCATATTAGCCCTTTTGGCCACCGAGTTGCACTGAGAGCCCTTGTTCAGCTGATTACCCATCTCAGCCTCCAAGTCTTTTTCAAAATCACTGCTTCCAGGATGAAGTGTTCAAAAATCACAATTTCCAAGTCACAATTTCCAATGTGAATAACTTACAGCAGTAGAGACAATCCGGTTACCTTTTCCAGACCTGAGGAAGAACTTTGTGAAGCTTAAGAGCTTGTCCCTTGTACCAGCAGAAGTTGGTCCAATAAAATATATTGCCTCACCGACCTTGTCTTTCTCAGTAGTAAATCTAACATCCGTATGCATGAAGGGAACTAAATAGGAGACTAAAATTAGAAAAATTCCTTGTATGTGGAGTTATATGAGGTAAGCCTTCTGTGTCATTCTCAGAGTCTTGTGTGGTAGAGCCCATAAATGTTCGTGAAAGTGAAACACTAAATGCATTAATGTTGTATCAGCATTCCAAATTTGGATAGTTTCAACCTGGCTCTCAAATGACTCTATCTAGTCAGCAAAACTGGACCAGTTGAATTATTTGACACTTCATCTGCCAGGTCACAATTCGACCTTACTGTACAATTGTATCTATTTCCAAATGCGGGGAGGGGGGACAATGAAAGGTGAGTGATAACTGTGTCATGAGATCCAGGAACTTCAATGTTGTTTGGAAGTGGTGTTCTTAGTCAATGGATGCTTCTCCACTGATTACAACAGAGCGAGGGGTTCACCCTTAGTGTCTCATTTTGATTCCACTGAATTCAGTCATAAAATCCCCAATGACTTGGGGGCAGAATCTGCTTCTCGTTTCTGGAATCCATACAGTTCAAACCTTCCAATGATAGGCAATTCTGAGTTTTCACTATTGATTGCAAAAAATATTGGTGTGGTTTAGAATTGACAGTTTCCCCTTAACTTTTTCTCTCAGTGAGCCATGAGTCAGTGGATTATTACAATTAACATCATGTACATGCTTCTGTTTGTCACCAATGTCTTTTTTTTATATATATTCTTCTTTTAGGTTTGGAAAGAAATCTCGACCTGCAATGTATGATGCAACTCCCATTGCGTATGAAGATTACAGCCCTGATGACAAACCTTTGGTCACACTAATTAAAACAAAAGATTTGTAATCGACTATCTTTTTCGGATTATTTTTCAAAAGGATGGGCTATTGAATTAATTTAAATATTTTTAAGAAGAAGAAAGCGTGAGAAATTTAAAATGTTAGATGTTCCAGAATTTTCTGTAGAATATTTAAGAACTAATTTTCTGCAGCTTTTAGTCTGAAAAAAAAAATATTTTAAAACTGAGTGCTTGAAATTCATGGATTACATTTTAATGTACCTTTAGCTCTATAAATTGTTAGCTTATAATAGTGTGGTTTTTTTTCATGGTAGACACTATTAATGAACCCAGATGAATGTCTGTGGTCATAACAGAACAAAATACAGTAAGTTTATTCAAGGAGGAGTTTCTTTTTGACATTTCAGTGCCAGCTTTCTTGGTAGAGATAGGAAAAGGTGAAAAATAATATGATGCATAGTATATCCATTAATTAAAAGAAAAGTCTAAAATGTTTGTGTTGTGAAAAAGAAATTAGTAAAAATTTATTATTCCTAACCTGAATGAATTAGCTTTTGCCTTATTCCGTGCATGGATAGATAACCTATTTCTGCATTATTTTTCTGAAAGTTGCTGAAACATACTTTTGAGTTGACGTTTTGTCATTTTGGTAATAGTATTCAAGCTAGGCCTTGTAGAAAAAATATATAATTAAAGTGCCTGTGGAGGCAAACTAAGGACCTCATCCTGAACCCATTGAAATCAGTGGCAGAACTGCCGTTGACGTCCGTGGGTGCAGGATCTGGCCCCAGGATTGGATTGAATCTATATTTTTCTTTAAAAGTCAAGGTTTTTATATTGTGAGTAAACTAAGCCTGTAGTTTGAGTTGTTCGTTTCTCAAAGGTTGTAAATGTACATTACTGTTTCATTCAACTCAATATTGTGTATTTCTCATGGCGCATCTTATTTATATACAGTATAGTTTTTCTGTGGCTGCCTTTGATTGCTTATGTGCTTCTTCAAATTCTTGCTTATTTCAGAGAATATTAAATAAATGTTATCAAGTCAAGGTTGCATCTGATCTGTCCATTTTCCTGCATTTCAAGTTAGACGCAGTCTCTACATTTGAAAGGACCTGAGACAAGTGTAAACGAGATGGACTTTATAGTGTGGTAGTTAGGGCCCTGGTGTGGGATGTGGTCAGGTTCAAAGTCTTTCTCTGCTTGATTCAGAGTGACCTGGGATGAAAATTTCAGTTCTCAATCAGGCAGAACAGGGACCTGAACGTGAATGTTCCACGTCCCAGGCCAGTGCATGCATACACACAATCAAATTCTGAAACTTCAAAAGTTACTGTGAAATGAAATTGCCATCCAGTCAGCTCTAGAAATTAACTAATTAAAATTTGGGTCAAGCCAAGAGTTCAGTGGGACATAGATCAAACCTAGGAACAGAAACATGATGTTTCCAGTTTTGCCTGGAATGTGAAAGGTGGTGATCCTAATTTAAACTTTCAAAAGCAGAATGAATAGAATGCTTGTAACCTAGGCCTCAGTTCTCCAATTCATTCCACATGGGCAGTCACAGAAATATGCAGTTACATAATTTGGCATGACTTTCATTCTGCACTTGAGAAGCTCACTATTGGCATAGCAAGGTGTCCACATCAGCATTCAGAGGACTTGGTATAACTGCCTGGAGAAACTTGCGCAATGTCTGACTTCAGCGAATGCTATTAGTTCCTTACATCCGTGAAGAAGGAGAAAAAAATCACTGCCCTCCAAATTATGTTCCAATAAATCAAGAAAGGAGTATGCCCTCAGTTAATGGGCTGCATGGGAGCAAGGAATATAGGTGAATCTCTATCCCAGCGTCCCCTTGCAAGGAATGGGGAATTGGCTCTGCTCTGGCACAAGTCAGTGGGTTTTTAATCCAATAGGGTGTGTGGTCTGCTGGTTGGTTAGGTGTGTCCCACAAAGAGACAGGACCACTGGCAGTTTGGGGGCAACTGCAGCCCAGGGGATTCTTTCACCCATCTCAACTAACAGAGATCCCCAGAGCTCAGCCACTGATGTTGGTTCCAGGATTTGCCCTTAAAAACAAATGCAATATAACCAATTGAGAAGGCAGATGCAACTGCCCCATGTTAATATCTTTATAGCAATTGGAGCACATCTGGTCTGTTACTCTGAATTGTGAATTCCTTGCTATTACTGTTTCCAATTGCAACCATTGGTAGAGATCCAATTTATTTTCTGCATCTTATATGAACATACAGACAGAACATGGACATATTATTTTGGTGATTCAAGCTGTTAATGTTAGAATGTGGGCAGGGTGGGGTATATTTTAAATGCACAGATTTCATTTTAGTCCAAAAGTTAAAAATAGTGAAGAGAATAAATACAGCAGCAGCAAATCAAATTTTTAGAGCATGTGAGAGGGAAAAAAGGGAAGCAAAACCATGTAGCATGTAGGAGTGTCAGTTCTCTCTGCTAAAATGAAACACCATAACTTGCTTTCTACATGGCTTAAGTAGTCATTGTCAGGAGCTACTGAACTGTAAATCTACATGTTAATAAGATCAAGCTATTTGAATTATATAAATGCCAAACACATTAAAAATCCAAACTTTCCAGCACTCTTGTAACTAATAACATAGAGTTTAATGAATTTTGGCCAAGCTAGTAACTTCCAGAAAGAGACTTAATGACCCTGATCTAAACCCACCCAGCACCTGAGTTTGGAAGTGAAATTTCACACACTCAGTCATGTATTGCAAATAATGGTTTGCACATACAAACTGAGCAGATATCTGACTACCTCTTTAGCACATATAGAATTTCTTGTTCTGTTCCTCCCTGCATGGTTTGGGGGTGCTCCTCACTGTGGAGTGCCAAGTTCAGTCGTGGTTTGGGAGACCCTGATAAGAGCAGTGCTCTCCAGAGGCCAGTGGAGAGGCAGCTTTTCTGTCCCATTCTCCCAAAATCACCCAGTGGGTAATCATACCC